>CM034152.1:3283772-3883772 GCA_019776745.2 Taxus chinensis | reverse complement strand
CAAGGGATTGAAAATCCAGTTTGTATGAGTCATTAAGTCAAGAAACCCCAACATGTAAAGTCTGTTTTCGTACCCTATTTACTTCAGACCAGTGTTTTAAAGACCAGCCGAGCCGGAACCAGAACCGGCCGGTTCAGTACCAAACCGGTCCGGTTCCAACCTGAACCCGCCGAGTCGTGTAAAGATGCATGCATATAAAAAATTCAATTTTTTAATTAAAATTTCTGCTTTTAACACATTTCTTACTTGGACTTCATGCCATTTTGCTATAAACACCTTTCTTACATGTTATATAGTATATACATGAGCAAACTTTGCATATTTTGTGTGTAATTGTTGGAATCATGGGTTCTAATCCTTCAAATATATTGTTTTCATTAAAAATGTAATTTTTTATGTGTTTTTAGTAAACCGGTTCATAAAGTTTGAACCCATTTCCAATCCGGTCCAACCCTCGACCGGTTCCAAGTCCAGTTCCAATTTTTAAAACACTGCTTCAGACTTTCATCTTTAAGAACAGTTGCAATATCCATATCATTAGTTATGACACAGACTTTACCAGAATCATGATCTACCAAAAGGCATCTTCACAAACAGCCATCAGCTATCCTATATACCTTCAAGACCTGAACACAATTAAAATATGAGGACCTCAAACTTAACAATTCAACGATACATGTTCAGACACTGACCTTAATTAACAATATTTAGACATGTAGAAATGAAACCCAAAACTTCCTCAGTTTTAGTAACCCAAAAATTATGAATTTAAGTTAATAATTCCTCAACATACCTCACCATTAGTACAAATGAATACCAAAAGAGAGAGTACTCTAGGCCTTGCATGTGTAAGAACTCTAGGCATGCAATAGCTACTCCTTTAGAAAATTACACTACTCACCCTCTTGGTTTTAATTGCAACCAGTAACCTCCTTCCCCTGTAAAATATTTCCAGCTTGTCTTATTTACACAAGTCTGACATTGTACAAGGGATTGAAAATCCAGTAATCTAAGAGTCACTGAGTCAAGTAACCTCAACTTGGAAAATCCATTTTCATAGCCCATTTACTTCAGTGACTTTCATCTTTACAACCAGTTGCATTATCCATATCAGTAGTTAAGATACAGATGCTATCAGATTCAAGCTGTACAAAAAGCAATCTTCAAAAACAGCCATCAGCTATCCTATATACCTTGAAGACCTGAGATACAATTAAAATATGAGGACCTCGAACTTAACAATTCCGCAATACATGTCAAGACCCCAATCTTAATTAATAATATTTAAATGTGTACAAGTGAAACCGGACACTTCCTCTGTCATAGTAACACAAAACTTCTGAATTTTAGTAAATAATTTCTCAACATATCTCACCATTAGTACAAATGAATTACCAAAAAATAGAGTACATTAGGCCTTCCATGCGTACGTTACTCTGGGCATGCAATAGCTACATTGAAATGTCAAATGTCTTCTCCTTTACAAGATTACCCTCATTACTCTCTTCGTTTTAATAAAAACCAGTAATCTCCTTCCCCTCTTGACTTTAATAGCAACCATTCTTAGCTACAACAATTATACCTTTCATTCCATCATGGCTATCCTCCATTGTCATTTTCTACAAACAACTTTCTATCCTAACTAGCCCTGTTTGAGGCTCATTCCATTATGTCAAACTGATGAATAACACTTTTGAACTAGGTCTCTACCAACCTGCCCTTACACACGAGGTTACAATTACATAGTTCTTAACAGGTTACAGAACCATTCCAGGAATATGTTTCTTAAGAACACCTTTCCACAAATATTGTTCTATTTTTAACTGAAATGGCTATCATTCTGCACATATATTGAAACAACAATGTCTAACAATACAAGAAGAATCAAAAGATAAGTTGTGCAAGTAAACACCCAACCATGTGACCCTTCTTACAAAGGAGAACAAATTATCAATATATGAGACACTACCAATATATTATCCATGATAAACGTACATATTTATTTAGATTCTCATACCATCCATCCAACTATGGATCATGCCAGTATTGTCCAGCACTCACACTGTAAATATCATACATAGAAGTAAAAAATACATGAAAAAACGCATCAACTTGACTGAATCTGAAATTCTTTCAGTTTAAATATTACTTAAAGCCCAACGAGAACATGTGAAAAATAGCAATCATGCTCTTCAAAATAAAATAAAATTACAGAAATCTAGCTTTTACATAAAAGAAAATTTCTAGTTAATCTAAACTTTGTTTCATAAAATAATATCCAGGCAAAAAAGCATTTTAGCATCTAATCCATATTTGTAGAGATGATACCCAAAACATTTTCAGAATGACTGTAGATCATAAAAAACTGAACCATAGTTCAAATGCATTACAGCAGAACAATTATATAATAAACTGAGTTTTGAATTTTCCATAGGTAAATTTTAAATATATGATGCCAAAATCAAATACTAACCGTGCGACCTACATGCATACTACAATCCTACAGCAACAATGAACCTTCACTGTTCTAAATCAAATGTCAAACATAAAATAGGTTCATCACTCTATTATGTCCACAAAGTGTGTCAATGCTTCAGACACTGGAAGCTTTACACAAAATACCATTTTAAAATATGAAATCTGCAAGCAAATCTGTTATGCTTAGATGAAAATTTGCGCTTCAATTTATCTACGGCCATGAGAGCGTGGTTTTTCATATGCTCCCCATGGATCAGGTCCAACCCCATACTGAGAACCTTTTTCAGCACCAGGTTGAGCCTGTCATAAATAAAGGATCAAACAAGAAATTAGAAAGAAAAAGATATAATCTCCTCTGTCATATTAAGTCACCATTTGTCATTTAGTCATTTAAAATTTCAATGAGGAACTCAACCCACCAGATGCATGCCATAGGTCTCTGCATATGGACCTGAATAGCCCACTGCAGCACTGCCAAGTTTGGCTCCATATGGTCCACCTGCAAGGATATAAGTTGGTTTCAACATCTTATTGGAAGACAAATTTATTATGCAGGTTCAAAATTCAATGTTTACAATAAACAACAGTTAAATTTGGAAACATTGTAAAAAGGCTATATTTATTTGTCATTATGAATGGGAAATCAAAGATATACTGGAGGGAAAACAGCAAAAAGTAAAGACTCGACAAGAATTTAATTTCCTATACTTTCATAAGAATAACAAAGTATCTTTCTGATAAAATATACGTCCAAGCTTGTGCAATTCAGATATAGTTGTGTGAATCGTGAATTCTTTGTAAATGCAGAAATTGAAACCATTGGCATTCAAATTCTCCATAGCTAATGGCACATATGCAATCAAAATGATTGATGTAAAATCTGTTCACACTTACAAGTCTTTTTAAGATCACCCAAGGCAGAATGTTCTCCTTGCATATCAAACTATGTTATACTCAATTTGTACCAACATTTGTGACCGTACTTTTGTTTAGCACAATTCTGATTTTCAATCCCATTGGTCACTCAATGGCATTAACATTATGTATGATTTCAGTTAATTCATGAAGCAAAAATGAGAATAAAACATACATTACACTGCATTCTGTCAATATCATGTAATTCATTACACACCTGGATTGCTTGCACCCCAAGATCGTTTCTCCGAATTTGTAAGCTCTGCTCTTAGCTTCTCGACTTCACGGGCCATAGAAATTAAATTTTTCTCCATAGCCTGTCTCTGCTCCATTTGCTCAGCATTCGCCTTCTTTTCATATTCAATAGCAGTCCTAGATCATAAAATCATAGACAATTAAACCTGAACAAACCAATATGCTTATCTATCCAGAAATTGGATTTCCTTTGATTTACATTTCCTATAAAAACATAAAACTAAAGAAATAAATCTTGATAGGCTGTCAGATACCTGGATCGTATGAGTTCTTGGTGCAAACTATCCAACTCTGACCTCAATACAGGAATCTGCTGCACATCGGCTTGCGCTCTACTTAAATCTTGTTGAAGAGCTTGAACGTGAGTTGCCAAATCTTGTCGGGCAACACTCAGCTTTTGAGCATCAGCACGTAATTGCATAACCTCAGCCCTCAGTGGCTCAACTGCATGCAATTCTGCTTCCATTTTCATACACTTATCAACCAAATCCCTAGCTTGGTGGTCTTTATCAGCTTTTACATTTCCCACTACCTGACTCAGCCGATGTATTTCATCCTGTGCAGCAGCAAGCTCTTGTCGCAGGCCTACTTGTGTTGTTGCAAGTCGCCTGTTCTCTGCATTAAGCCTTTGAATTTCTTCATGTTGTAGCTCAAGCTCTTCCTCCACTACCGCAGGGTGAGGAAGAGGTCTTGGCCCTCTGCTGTATGGACCATCACGAATCGGACCAGGACCTGGCGGGAAGCCACGTGGACCATCCAAAACATGGCGAGGCAGCCGATTTCTTCCAGCCATATTGACCTATCAAAGAATAAGTGCGCAAGTAGCCAATTAATGCATTGAGATTTAACCATGACAACATGCTACATTCTGGAAAGAGAATGTGCCAATGGAGAATGTAATCGACTTTAGCACTTTTTTTAAATATCTAATCACAAGCTAATTAAATTCTCTAACTACACAACAAATTTTACTGTCATAAGGATTAGGATAAATTTCATTACAGCCTATTAATAGCGACATAATCCTAATACATTATCATATATACAAGACAAGTTTCAGGAGTAAAAAATTAAGGATGATTTCTGCAATAATCATTAATAATGACATAATCTGCGGACCTAATTTATTATTAGAATACTACTTCAAATCCTTCATGTTAAAAGAATATACTTCTAAAAATTCCGTAATAACCATATAAAATATCAATACCACCACTTAGGCACTAGCAATTGAACAAGGTAAACTTTATTCAGAACCACTACATTGAATCCCTCGCAATACACAAAATGGGCTTTTATAATTTCGAAACTCTGTAAAAACTGATTGCAATAAGACATGTTAATGATGAAAACAGATAAAATTCTAAAGTGAGGGGCACCCTGGCGGCAAGACCATATGCAAGTCCCCAAAGGAATGCCTCACTTGGGGCATCTAAACCAAAAGTTACCCCAAAAAGGAAATTTGCGGGAAAAAGGTTTTGAGAGAATGCTAAAATTTCACCACAGAATGCCTGCAGGTTCCCAAAAGAATGCCTCCCTTGAGGCATCTAAACCAAAAGTTACCCTAAACGGAAATTTGCAGGAAAAAGGTTTGAGAGAATGCTCAAATTTCACCACAGAATGCCACCTCATTCTCTTGTTAATGCATACAACAGTATTAAAACACGTACAGCAACAAGCCCAGGAATGGACTCCAGTTTGTGTGAAATAAAATAAAAACTAAACATAATCCTCGAACCCTCACTGACCAAAAACGAATAAACAAACATTCTGATATAACCCTCGTTGATCCCCAAAGAAAAATGTTGGTCAAAATTAAGGTTAAGAAATCCTATAAAATTCATTCGCCAAACCAAAAAATGCATTTAGCAGAATATGAGTAGAACCCTAACTAGTTCTTTATGTTATTACGGCTATACGAAACCCCGAGCTCTAGTTCCTTTCATCGCGTCTATAGAACACCTGTGACCTACCAACAAACCCTAGCAAAGTTGCGAGAGAGAAAAAATACATATAATAAGCACGCATTTACTTGTCTGTTATGTAGCGCTAGTTTAGAGGAAAATACAAGTGCATACAATACGAAAAAAAACTATATCAATACAGCTATTTACGTACTATAACAACAACGAGAAAAAAAAAATGGTCTTCTAAGCCTTTCACGAATCGAAATCATTGCACAGCTAAACGAAACGATCAAACACGTATTTTTTATAAAATAACAAGAAATAATACCATGCTTTTTACTCTGTGCCGATAAGCCAAACAAGTTTCACAAGAAAAATTTACGAAAACTGGGTAAGGGAAAAAGATATAACTAAATCATACCTGACGTATAAAATATTTTTGCTACGGGTGTCGAAGGTCGAACCAGAAACCTGTGGAGAGCAAAAGGAGAAACGTTTGGATGATATGCAGGGCGAATTAGAGTAATAGGGTTGAGGTAGGGTGTTACGGGATACTGCCTGTCTTCGACCGGCTGTTAAAGGTTAGCTCGCCCTTCTCAGCCTTTAGTTTCATAAATTGGATTGCGATTTACTTAGAAAGTGCAAATTAATCGCTATGTAATTCTACTGAAATATTAATTTAGGGTTTCACATAACCAAACTGTTCGTGAAATGTCGGTATAGAGAATATTTACTAGGTTATTGTTTAAATAATATATATTTAGTAATATTTACGTTTTTGTATCAAATTATTCACATTAAAAATATCTCTCTTTTTTTTTCGAGTAGTGGGCACTCATTGGGCACTAGATTACATAGACTCTCTGCATCTCAATCTATGAAATTCACTCTCTTTTTAAAATATTAATTATTACATACATGTTAATATAGTTAACATTTTTTTTAATTTAAAAAAAAAACAATTAGATGTGATTAATAAAGACACTAATGGTAGTTAGTTACCATTTCTTGTTTATAATTACGTCGATAGGCATTTCTTTTACAGCGAGGCTTACCTCCACTGAGTAGATCCATGGCGGGAATTGATTCTAAGGGCTTGCAAGACCATTGGGCGCCTGAGAACCATCGATCGTGAACAATTATGGTCGTTTTTAATGTGTTCACCTGCCTCTCCTTTTCTTGATTAATGCAGGGTTGTAGTACCCTTCCATCGAATGGTCCAGAAAAATTACACAAGCACCAAGTCGGAGGATTCAATTTCACCTCATTTATCCTTCGGGAATTGTATTTTTCTAGTGTGGATGGTTTCAATTTTTTCATGGGTGAGTGGGGGTTTTACTATGCAGGACCTGTGAAATGAGGAGTCATCACTTAGTAGTGTCAGGTTTTGTTCTGGTCTTTGCAGTTTTTTTGGTTTTAATATCTCAAGACATGGGTCTATCCACTATCGCACCATCCAAAACCTTTGTTTTAGCACTACAATGTGAGAAAGGCCGTGAAATCTATTCCAACAACTCACTCGTTTTCTTCAAGAAAAGTTGTTAGGCTTAATTGCACGACCGAGATAGAAAATATTATTTGCACTCCATTTAAAAGATCTTATACAAACCATGTTTTGTAATGTCTTTGTGCTCTAATCATTGTCTTATGGTTATGATTCTAATGTCTTTTTTGCATACATAATGAAACAATTTTTCTAACATCGTCTCCTTATCTAGATTTGGTAGCAATCATGGATCTCGTGTCGCCTGTGCATTTTTCTGTAGCGCCTTATTGTTGGTAGATTTAGGCTTGAATGAAATCATTGTTGGTAGGTAGATATGGCTAGAAACAGCTAGATTCATTTTCGTTGTTCAGTGCAATTTCCATAGCACCTCACTATTGATAGATTTAGGTTTTAATAAAATCGTTGTTAGTAGAGATAGCTAGAGACGATTGGAAATTCGAAACATTGGGATTGCTTGTGCGTTGTGTGGTCAAGGGCAAGGGTTCAATGCTCCTTAAAGAGTGATGTCGGTCGCGGAGGAGGAGAGTTGTCGAAATGTTCAATGCATCTCAAGCGTCTAGTTTTGGTTTTGCAGAGGGTGAGTGTGGCAATTGTTGGTGCAAGGAAGAGGTGAGATTTTTCCTTTGTGTTTGTGTATTATACTTTCCTTGAGACTCTCTCCCTCTAATTCTTTGTTATTACCCCTTGTTCCACCTAAGACGATTGGGTTATGCTCCTGGGTTTTTTCTTCGTTTTTAATGAATTTTTCTTAAGTTTCAATTTTTCTCAAAGCTTTTTTGCAATCAAATTTTCATATGGGTTTCTGTAATTTTAACCATTCAAGATGAGATTTATTGGGTTTGTTATGAAATTTTGATTGTATACCCAATCCCACATGGTCTAAGTCATCACCAAGTCTTTATCATTATAATAGCAACTTTAATTGTGATATGCATATATTAAGTCCATATGGGTGTCTGATAATATCTCATTATTGCAATTCAAATGAGATTTATGGCTATGTTATGAAAACTAAATATACCCACATGGTCTAAGACAACATCTATCTCGTGTCTTGTTAAAATCAACATGCTCGTTTTAGACATTTTTTGTGCCTGTGACATTATCCTATCATTGAGATTGAGACTTTTGGTTTTGCTATGGAAAAAGAATTATACTCACATGGTCTAAGACATCACCTAATATGTGTGTCTCAACAAAATGATCGTGTTCAATTTGTTTCAATTGAATGAATACATATGATAGGACAATTCTCATATGTTTATTTGTCTTGTGCCCAACACTTAACCCTTTGTATTGTATGTTTTGTATCGGATTAACATTTTTTAAAAATAACCATGTTTGGCATATTTTATTTTCATAAATATATTTCCTATTTTTCATAACATTTGAAACTTTCCTAGAGATTAAATTTTTTAGCTAATGGTAGATGCATGTATTTTTATTAGGAGATCATTATTTGATAGTGTTTGGCTTAATATGATACTCGTGGTAGTTTTCCTTTACCCAAAGATTTACCAATTTGTAGTAAAAACATTTACAAATTAAAAATTTTATGGGTATCTTAGGAATTTGTTGGCCATCTTCATGAAGCAATATTGACAACATTTTTGGGTTTTGGAAGAGGATTTAATTTTCATTATTATTAGGTGGGATCAAAATGTCCATGTTACAGGAATTGTGGTAGTCATTCCCATGACATAAATCACATAAACCCAGCTATTGATAAGGGAACATATAATGTGGTCATTCCCTCTAATGCGGTCATTCCCTTTCTAGTGATATCTTTTGCCTTTACCGCTAAAGAACCTATTCTTTTATCTATTTTGTGTTCAAAATTGACACTTTTTAAATTTATTTAATTGTAAATTAAGGTTAATACGTTATTTTATTAGTTGCACTTCCACCGCATACTTCCACTACATATTGCACAGACTATATTTTTTAATTGTTGAAAACTGGAACCCTTTCATGTAAGATAATGGATATTTGTTGAAAAAATAATTACAAATTGAAAATTTTATAGGCCACAAAGCATCTTCTTTGGCTTACACATTGAGAGTTTAATTGGTTTTTTTTATTGGAATGTATTATGTGTTTTTTTGCATAGTTTCTAGAATTTTCTATCACTATATTTTATAGTCAATTGTAATGATCATTGTTGACCTACCTCTTGTTTTTTGTTTGCATTTTCTTGATGGGATTTGAGCCATTTCCGGTTGGTATCAATTTTTTGAATTCACCTCATTCTTTTTTTTAGTATTTCGATTGGTCTTCATTATATCTCTATTATAGTTTTCCTGAGATTCTTCATTGAACTCTTCTATTTAAGCTTTTGGAGAGAACTAGAAATATTGTATTTCTATGGTAAAATGTGGCTTTGGTTTTCTTTAAATATATTTGTTTTGAGAAAGAGATTTTTTTCCCCTCTTTATTTTTTTTATTATTGATAAATGGTTTTAAAGGGGACCATACCCCGTGGTACAAAAGGGCTCAAAAGCCAGAATAAACAAAGTAAGAGCAGTGGTTTTTTGACCAGTGGTGACCACACCCCAAAAGCAAAAGCCTAAGAAAGCTAGATAAAATAGTAAAGTCCAAGGCAGGGACAGATTGCCAACATAAAGCCAAAACAGAGCCAAAAAAATCTATACAGCAACTTCACAACTGTAGGAAAACAATATTGAGACAAAAAGGAGCCAAAAAATAGGGGCCGTGAGACAGCTACTTGAGAAATTTGTGGAAAACCTTTTGAGCATCCTCCATAGCTTTAAAAAGGTTAAGAGTTGTTTGTTGTGTAGGATCTTGGTTACTCGAAGCTATAGCTCTATTTTTAGCCTTGCCTTCCTTCTAGATATCTTCAGAAATGCCATTGATGTCACATATTTGTTTAACCTGTATCCGAATGAAGTCAAGCAGAGCCTTACGCACAAAGAGCTAGTTAATTTGCTTGTTGACAATTTGTTGCATTTTTTCTTCCATGGCATGTTGCTTCTTGACAAGATCCTCAATTTTATCCACCAGTTTAGGATAAAAAGTGAGGATAATGTCTTCTTTACAACCCTCATTAAGAAGAAATTCAACATCCTCTCCAATACCCTTAATCACATATGCCTGCAACTTAAATTATGCCCTCAAGTCATTATTGGCTTGGGGTTCTTGAGTAGATTGGCTAAAGTTAAGAAGTCTTTCTACAACAACCAAATCCTTACCCTTCTCATTGCTATGAAGTACCCTTTTGGCCGAAGGAGGGGTTGGAGAGGGAGGATAGAAGCTCGGGTTCCTAGTCCTGACTTTTTACTACAAAGGTGGTTAGGGAGGGACTATAGGGTGAGAGGGGATATTTGTACCCACATCATGACAATATTGGTGCAAAAGAAAAATGGCCCCCTGATGGAGGGGAAGGCCTCTAAGGTGTGCCTGAACATCAAGAATAGAATTTTCCATACAATGGATTATATAGTAAGAGAGGCTAACCTTAGGGGTATGACGAAAGTGGTTTAATAAAACCAAATGGTGGAGAGGCAATGTAGAGAAGCAGCCCTCCATGGTTATGTATTTGACTACCATCTTAGCTACTTCATCATACGGAGAAGGAATGGATGAACAGACCAGGCCCGTCTTACCAATCTTGAGGGTTTCATCCCCTTCTACAAACTTTTTCTCTTTTGCATCCTTGTCGAATTTGTTCCTATAGAAATTTATTCCATTTATGCCCAAACCAATGACAAAGGAAATAAGGTTTTCAGTTATAGTGAATTCATTACCTCTGTGATTAATAACCATGTCCTTCCATTTATGAGCAAAGGTAATAGATATGTGTCTATCATGGCTTTTATTCTCCTTATGAAGGTTGTGAACGCATCCACATCGAAGGCCTTCCAAAGAGCTTCATTTTGTTGCCAAGAGGGGTCGCAAACTTGCTCGACACGACGGGGAGGGCCACCCATGGTGGAAGGAGCACCAAAATACAGAGCACACACAGGCTGAGCATCGTAGAATTTGAGCTTCACAATAACACGACTAGCAATGTGGAAATACAAAAGGTATATAAGAATGAACCGTACGAAAGAGACATGTTTCATTCATGTAAAGTACTCCTTCTAGTTGCTTCTTACTTGCCCTTTCCACCCGCAAACACTATTTTTTAGTATAGTTGGCCTAGATATCTTGCATAATGATTGCATTTGTAGTTTGTGATATTTCATTGTGATTTTGTCATAAGTTGAGATGATTAATAGTGACCCCTTCATTAGTTAAGGCGTTAGTTACTTTATTCCCCTCCTAGTAAGTATGACGAATGTTTACATTGGCAAAACCTTTGCATATGTTCATACCCTGTTGATAAAGTCTCAAATGGTCCAACTTAGGGCATGAGTGCTTTTAAGGTTGTTAATAATATTAAGTGAATCCCTCTCTATAATTAAATTAACCTTGTGATCTTTAGTAGTTATGATACCCTAGAGAGCAACGAGAGCCCCAACATAATGATTAGATTGGGTACCCATATGACCTGCATAAACAACTAAGAGATGACCTAGATGATTTTTGATTAAGTCTCCACCTCCCACATCTCTCGGGTTACCCTTAAAGGCCCCATCAAAATTTAAATTGTGTCAGCCTTAAAGGGGAGAAATCCATTGAATAAGAGATCTATTAATGCAAGGAGTTTTGACTTAAACCTTCTCAATGTCAATATTCCATTCAATCAGAAATCTCTCCTCTTCCTTGGGATATTTAGAATTATTGGGGGCGTGAATTTCGAGATATTTTCCTTGACTTCAATAATAATCTCAATTAGGAGTCTCTTGCTAGATTTCTTAAGATTTATGAAAATGATAGAGTTTATGGCCTTCCAAATTCTCTAAATGACATGAGGAAAGATAAGTCTCCAAAGCTTCCAAAGCATGTCATGCTTGAAAGGAGGTTGACATTGCTCCCAGGCTTGAACAATATCATTCAGGAATGTCCAGTCAATACCAAATCTAGCAAAAATGAGTTCCCACAGACCAGAAGCAGCGGGAAAGTGTGGGAAAAGGTGATGAATAGTCTCAGTATCCTTCGTACAATGACAACACATTTTAGGGATAGTATAGCCTCTCTTGATAAGGTTGTCAATGGTGAGTATGCTTTTGTTCAACACCAACTATAGAAAATAATTTATTTTAAGGGTAAGTTCTTTGTACCATATTTTGCTCTAGTCAAAGTCACAAGGAATTTCACTTGTATATAATTGATACCCTGTTTTGACCGAATATTCTCCATCAAAAGATTTAACCCATATGAACTCATCTTTGGATTGATTCTAAATTATTGGGATATAACTGAGAATTCTTTGGATGTCATCAATAAGGGTTCCAAAGCAGAGAAATTCGATATGAAGATTTGTCCATTGATGCCTCCCATTGACACACCAGATATAATCACTGAATTTCTATCCAACTGTCGTTATGAGGTTGTTTTTGAGTTTTTCCTAGGAGTTATTGTTCTTAAGGATCTGAAAATCAACCCAGTTATCTTCCCAAAAGAGAATGCCTTCACCATTACCCAGATTCCTTTTATAGCGTTTCTTTAGAACCCTTCCAGTATTGACCAGATTATTCTAGAAGATAGAGCCAGAGGGAAGCGTTTCAAAGTTTAAAAAGTTGTGAGCTTTACCTTGGTCTATATATTTAGATCTGATAAGATCATTCCAGGGGTGGTCTTCCTCGAGGAGCCTCAACTCATTTTGGATATAAGGGCAATGTTCATCGTTCTAATATTTTTAATTCCTAATGCTCCCATTCTCTTATTCATATAAGCCTTATCCCAGACCACTAAATGGAATATGTTTTTCTCCTTTATACCTGTCCATAGGAAGTGCTTCTAGATTCTCTCAATTCTTTCAACAATAGCAGCTGGAATGAAGAACGTAGACATGATATAGATAGGGAGATTTTACAATGTGCTCTTGACTAGAAGACATTTTCCAGCATTAGAGAGAATTGCACCCTTCCAACGGGCAAGCTTATTTTGGAACCTGTCAAGAAGAGAATTCCAAACATTCATAGACACTTTATTAGTACCCAAAGGAAGACAGAGATAAGTAGTGGGGAGAGAGTTTATTTCACAACCTAAGATGTGGATAATTTTCCTTCATCTGTTGGGTGGGGTATTGAAGAAATAAAGAGATCTTTTGTTAAAATTAATATGTTGACCCGAAGCATCTTCATAAGTCTTTAGTACAAGCTTCATCATCTTAGTTTCAAGAAGAGAGGCTAGAAGAAGAAGTATAATATCATCCGCAAATTGTTGATGAGAGACAGTGAGATCTAGAGAAGTGGGTTTGCAGCCCTTAAGATAGCCCAAGTTAATTGCTCTAGTTATGGTATGACTGAGACTATCTACCATTATGATGAAGAGGTGGGGAGGTATAAGGTCTCCCTGTCTTATACCTCTATTGCTGGTATAGAAACCCACTAGAGTGTCATTGACAATGACCAAGAATCTAGGAATAGAGATGCAAGACTTGATAATCTTCTTGAAGTGAGTAGTGAACCCAAATTTCTTCAGAACTTTGTTGAGGAAAATCTAAGAGACCCTGTCAAAGGCTCTATTCATGTCCAACTTAATGACCATACCAAATTTTTTACTTTTTTTTCCATAGAATGAATGGTTTCATAACCATCACTATACCATCATAGATGAGCTTGCCTTTGACAAAACCCCCTGTTATTTTGAGATAATATTTGGAAGAAGCGATTGAATTCTCGTAGTCTTTTTTTAGCGAAGACCTTGTATAAAACATTTGCAAGGCTTATGGGCCTAAATTTTTTTAAGTCCTTAGCTTCAGGTTTCTTAGAAACCAAAATAATGAAAGTATTATTGATCTCCTTGAGAAGCCTTCCAGTTCTGAAAAATTCATTGACCGATTTTAGGAGATTCTCATAGCATATATCCCAAAATTTCTGATAAAAGTTGGCTGAAAACCCATTTGGCCCAGGGGATTTGTCTCCCTCTAAGGAGAAGATAGATTTTTGTAATTCTTCAATGGTAGCAGGTTTGCTGATTTTTAAAAATTCCCCTTTACAAGATTATTAGGAATGGATTCAAGAAGAGTATCTGTTGCCTTTGCAGAAAAAGAGCTATCATCATTTAGGAGGTTTTTGTACAAATTTAGAGATTCGTCCTTGATGATATTCTAGTCAATAATAACCATGCCATTAAATAAGGAGACTTTTGAAATCCTATTGTGTGTTATATGCTTAAGGGTGGTCATATGAAAGAATTTGGTATTCCTATCACCTTCTTTAAGCCATAGAGCCCTAAACTTTTGCCTCTAGAAAGACTCTTCTCTAGCACAAACATTATGAAATTCAGACAAGAGAGATTTTTCAAGGAGATAATCCTCACGAGGCATACCTACATCTGTAACTCTTTTTTCCAGCAAGACAAGCTCCTCTTTTACCTATTTCTTTTGAATGAAAACATTACCAAACACTTTTCTATTCTAGATCTTAACTTTCTTTTTGACATTATCGAGCTTCTAAATGAATTTGAATTGTGTTGTGCCTTCAACTTGTAAACCCCACCATTCCTTGATCATATCCTTGATATCTCAGTGATTAAACCACAATTTTTCAAACTTAAAAGAGGAATGAGAAGGCTTATTTGTGTTAAGCATGATAAACACAATGAGGTTATGATCTGAACCAATTATAGGAAGAGAGGAAAGGTGAAAGCTTTGGGTCAATATCCAATCAACAGAAATAATGGCGTGGTCAATCCTAACTTGGATGTGGTCTTCCCCTAATATTTTATTATACCAAGTAAAAGGATTACCATGAAGATCTAGATCAATGAGATTTGAAGAGAAAATAAAATCAGCCGGATCATTCGTTCCAGTAGTAAAGTCAGAAGAACCACATTTTTTTTTCAGCTCGATTGAGAGGGGTATTGAAATCCCCAATGATCATCTAATATAAGTGACCACAATTAGAACCAAAACTTTTTATATCTTTCCAAAGTTGTCTTCTACCGTGTAGAGTATTAGGAGCATAGATATTAGAAAGTATCCAAAACATCAAACTATCTGAAGTTTGAAATGCAACAACAAGGTCATTAGAGGAGGAGAAGATAAATTTTCTAGAAACTACAACAGGGTCCCAAAGAACAACAATGCCTCCTGAAGCACCTCTAGAGTCAACAGAAGCCAACTCAGCTTTTTTTTAAATATTTCTATAACAGATACTCATAGCTTCAAAGTTCATCTTGGTTTCTTGGATTACCATAATGGTGCATCTACAAGTTTTTCTTAACTCCTTTAGAGTACATTGTTTCCACCCCCATTAAGGCCTCTAATGTTCCAAGGGATAACTTTCATCAGAAAAGGTGTGGGGAAATGGTTGTTGGATGGTCTAGAGTGGGTTGGGTACCATCTGCAATGGCCTTATCAATTTCCTTTTTCCTTTTATCGTTGTTTTATGGTCTCCCCTTTGTAGTATTAGCCTTTGTATTAGCTTGTCTCTTGGAAGATCTAGTAACCTTGGAACAATAGGCTTCTCAACTGCCAGGTGACTTCTTTTTGTCAAAGAACAAGGCATTTAAAATACCTTCGAATCCTTTAGATTTTTTGGTTTTGGCTTTAACCTGTGTGAATGCAGGGGACTAAGGATTGGTGTTATCAGTCAGCACTAGGCTCTTTGTGGGAGTTAGTTCTCCTTCTTCTTTTTCCTTACGGGCAGGAGATTCCAGCATATTACTGTTGTATTTCTCTAACACGGGCAGAGGAGAGCTAATATCCCCACCATTTATTGGTTGACCAGAAGTTGTTGTGAGGTTGTTAGTATCTACTCTTAAGAATCTGCTTGCAACTCTATTGAAGGGATATTCGTATGTACCTTATCTAATTATTTATATTAACTCATGAGGATGATTTCTGAATAGAATCTCTAATCTAACTTACATGTCTTTCTTGACTTTCTTTATTACATGTCTTTCTTGACTTCATTTTTCAAGTTTTGGATTTATCATTTTTGTACAAAAAACTACTCATATTTATTTCTTTTGTATAAGCATATGTACAAGGCAGGTTACCTTGGGCTACACCACCATGACTGTACTAGGACTAACAAGTTTTTGATTCTGCTACTCTGAATAGTTTTTTGGTTCTAATTTTACAAATAAAATGAAAAAAGTTATGCGGAAATGACTATGGAAACCTGAAAATATAGGGAAAAATATCAAAAAAATAGTGTGCAAGATAATTGAAATTTGTTTTTAAAATTTGCAGAGATTGAATAGACATTGTGTAAGCATCAACGGGTTAGAATTTTGAAATGGGTTAGAAAGCACACACATGAACAAATAAATTCACAGTAGACTTTTTCTTCCTCGAAATTTAGGTGCTTAACAAATTAACCAAATTTTTAATTGTAGAAAATTTCAATCATGTTTTTACTGCAAAAATTTAGTTGCTTTTGGGTTTGGATAATTTTAATTTTAATATTTGCTTATAATATCCCTTTTCATTATATTTTATGGCTTCTTAGAATTGAAATGATCTTTGAGAGTTGAAATTTCTGTCTTGTTTGTGTCTTATGTAGTGTACTCATCTTGTAAACAAGATATGGTTTCAACTCGTCTACACATGCCTTTTAAGAAAATATATTCTTTTTGTAGTTGTCATCTTTCAGCTATACAGTTATGTTGCTTACACCAACTAACACGTATTCAGAAAGAAAAAGGTGTAATTGATCTTTACGTCATATTTTATGGCCTTTGAGAATTGAATTTCCCATATTATTTATGTATAACATACTCTTCTCGCGAACCAACATTAATTATAACTTGATGAGGCAATGCCTTTTAAGATAATATGTTTGGTTTGTAGTTACCACCTTTCGGTTGTTTGTTGTTGTTATTGGCGCCTATCGCCTCTTGTTTGCAAAGAAAAAGGTGTATGTTATAGCACTTGACTGAACCTTTGAATATCTTCTATTGTGCATGTTGCTCTCGCCTTTAAAAAATACTTTCATATTATATGCATAAATTCAACATGTTTGAGGTTTGTATGTTTTTTGGTGATACATGGTGATTTAAACATGATTAATGAAATTTGGTTGTTGTGATTGTTTGTTGCGTGAATCTTTACGACATAACACTTGAATTTGCATTGTTCTCAAATTTTATTGCTCTAATACTTTAATTGCAAACTAGTAGCCTAAATTACGAAATTATGAATATTGCACACCATAGTGAAAACACATACATGTTTTCCCTTTTTCTCTACATGTTGGGATAACATACACCCTTTTTTTTGTGGTAAATGCATTTGACTTTCCGCATTCTTAGTACATTCATCGTCACAAATTCAGTACATGTTGAAGCATTTGGTATGCATTGCCTTTTTTCACACTCGCAAATAAATAATTCTTCCCTTGCTTAGAACATTGTAAATGCAAATCTCTTCCATGCATCATGCTTTTAGACACTTTGGATTGCATTTTCTTTGGTGGGATAATATAGTGGCAACCATATAATTGATCTCTCAAACAACAATAACAGGTATTTTCTGTGGATGCAAAACCTTGAAGAAATGTTAGTGGGAAATTGTTTTGAATCATTTTAATATTGTTTTCAATTTTTCTCAAGGCCCTTGTTTAGAGGAGGAGCATAAGTTTGCCTTTACATTTGCAATTATTCAGGAATGAGATCCCAATATGGGATTAATAAAATACAATAAGTGTCTTTATTATTTTTGATTTTGTGGACATTTGCCTAGAGAAATGCCCATAGAGATGAACCCCACAGCTCTAGGGGCCTTAATGAAATATAACAATTCAGATATGTTCTCGTGCTTCTTGGAATCCTTCATTGATGAATTCGAATATTGTATAAAATGATTGTAATTTTTTTTTCTATACAATGGCATCATTATTTATAACTTTTATCAAAGATATTCAACAAAGATTGTATATTCTTCAAGGTTGTCTCTCTTAGTGGAATACCTCCAAATAATTTTTTAATCGAACCAAATTCAACAAGGAGTGTACATTCTTGAAGACTATATGTCTTAATATTCTCGAGGACTATTTGTCTTAATCTAATATCTCATAATAAAATAACTACTTGAAAAAGTTTGGTTATAGAAACTTTAGTTGACGTCAGGTAAGTTACAAATTTTTAATGTTTAACATTTTTTGTTATGCAGTTCCGAAAATTTGAACAAAAAATATTCTAAGGTCTTAGTGAAAATTTCATTACAATTGTGCCCTTCATTTTACTTTGTTTGTTGTGCATTTCCTTGAAATGAAAACACTTTTCCTTTAAATGGTTGAATTAAAACATGTGTTTTAGCGTTGTAACTTTACAATATATACACACTTGAACTGAAACTATTCAGCAACATGGTTGTGCATTTTAAGTTTCTTGAAAATATTTTTTTACAAGGTATCCATATAAACAATATGAAACATAAGCACTAATTCCTCATTATGTATTCCTCTCTTCTACATGTAGATGAAGAAATGTCAAAAGCTCCTAAATGTTAATATAAATGATAGTGTTCACTCATCATAATTTGGTATTAAAATTTTCTTATTCCTTCTTGATTTAACAATGGAATGATCTGTTTTACCTCTTGTGAACTTGGTATTATGTCTAGCAAAAAAATATATTTCATTTCATTTTTGCAATCAAGCATACAAATTTTTTGTCACACAAACAACAGAGAAAACACAACACCTTCGCTAGAAAAATATATTCTCCATCGATGGAAATATAAAATATTTGACAAGAGACAAATTGATAGAACTATATTTGTTGTTTTTAAAAAGTTATCTTGAAAACATGTGATAATATGTTGTTGTCCTTCGATTTTATTAGTGCACTTAATAATCAAAAAACTATTATGCTTTCTCAACATTTTTTTCCAACTTCTCATAACACTAACACATTTTCTGTTTTAGCTCTTTCACTTCCACTTCCTCGATTACTACTTTCCTCTTATTTATGTTTGCTCCTACAATTACTTGGTTTCCGTCTAATCCTATCGACGTGTTCATTACACCTTCTGGTGCAATTGTTAGTTTATAATATGATAACTTTATATGGGGCAACAAACAAATACAAATTTAAATGAATATTTATATCTTTCTCAACTACCATGCACACTGGTTTTGTTTGCTCCTAATGGTGTGGATTGGCTATGAAAAAAATATAAATGGATGCATACTTAAATTTTGTTTTATATCATTTTTCTTTTAGAAATTTGAATAACCAAAAATAGAATGTTTGGTTTTTGTTTATTTTTCTTGGAGATCAATCATTCTCCCATTATTTGTTTACAAATTTTAGCACCCAATATACTCGAGAAAAATTATTAGATATGATTCGACATATAAAATTATTCTCTGCAATTTCCATCTTATTATGCATTATTGTTTGGACTATCTTATTTCCAGTGTAAGCCCTTCAATTTTTTTATCGAGGTGAGTAAGGGTGACCTATATTTGAAAAAATGAATTAAATTTTATTTTTTTCATTGACTATTTATTGAATATTTGTGTGATTTATTTTGTTTGATAGTTGTTGCATACACAAGGTAGGTGAACTATTCGACAAAATGCCTCAAAGAGTTTTGGTCTCATGGACTATAATGACTGCAGGATATGTATAAATGC
The DNA here is from genome assembly GCA_019776745.2 of Taxus chinensis. Classification (NCBI taxonomy): domain Eukaryota; kingdom Viridiplantae; phylum Streptophyta; class Pinopsida; order Cupressales; family Taxaceae; genus Taxus; species Taxus chinensis. The sequence continues at coordinate 3,864,051 of CM034152.1, read as the reverse complement.
TCTTCACAAAATATCACAGTTACAAATTAACAAAAGACATGACATCCTCAAAAAACATTAACACAGTTTCACTAGATGCAACCATTAAAGTAATCAATATGATCATATATATATATATACACACACACACACACACACACACACACACACACACACACACACACACACACACACACACACACACACACACACACATATATTATGTATGTATGTATGTATGTATTTTCAGCATTTTAGGCCTTATGGTACAAAAAACCACATCCTTTGTGTTTCACAGATTATGAACTATTTTATGTATACAAAATGCAAAGTTTCAAGTAGATGCATGAGAGAGGTGTAGAATTGTCCATTGTTGTCTTTACATATCCTTGATTCACTTGTGGACCCCTATATATGTGTTAGAGCATTGCAAACACATAATTGCTTTTGTATGGATTGGTGGGTGTGAGTAGAAACACCAAAGATTGCAATTATTATGATTCTTCCAATCATCCTTGGCTTGATCGCCCCTCTTCCTCGTACTTTGCATTTATTCCTATGCTAAAGATCTCTTATAATTGTAAAACTTGTGGAAGACCGATGAAGATTAACCATATCTAATAAAAAAATATTCAAAGAACTAAAGACACAAGAGACAAAACATATATGAAAAATAACTCGGATGTGTATTATTCAATAATCAGTGGTTTCTTATACAAGTAGCATGATCCTATTGATTAGGACTCAAAGCTTATCATGGACAACTCACACACAATCCTACAAATCACTCTGAGTTGTTTAGTAGACAACTAATAAATACTCACTAATGCTCACACTAATAATAATAATATTTATTTTTCCTAACAATCACCCCCTTAGTGTGAACGCGGGGAAGGCATCATCCTATACTGCATCTAACAATGAATGTGTGATTTTCCAAGGATTCACAAACCTGAGAAATGGTTTTTACTTGGTTACCATAAAACCAATGAAGGTTTGTCCATGGTTTACCTACAACCAATTGGTTTTGCTGGTTTACCAAAAACCATGTCATTATATGCCATTATCTCTTTAACCCCCATCACATCCTGACTAATACAAGTGATGCAATCATGTACTTGCTTTAACAAGTTTTATTTACAGAATGAAACACACAACTGAAAAATAAATATCACCATTACAATGCAACAATCTCTTTGTTGATGACTACCAAGAGATGCAGTTTTCTTCCTCCTCCTTTGCCTCCAACCTCCGAGATCTTTATTTAGAATAGAAAGTCATCTTTTATAGTCAGGTTCTTCTGGTGCTGGTTCTTCTTCATATTCCGACTCTTCAACAACTACATTGGCCTCATCCATTTTGAGTTTACCACTGATGACATCTTTTGCTCTGATTTTGCAAAATGGAAACTTATGCCCCTTTTGTTTACAATAGAAGCATTCTACTTCTTCTTTGTTTCTGTAGGTTTTAACATATTTTTTCTTGAAATAGAGAGCAAACTCTTCTTGATTGTCTTCTTTAGTTCTTTTCTCCTCACTTAGAAATGCAGATATCATGTCTTCAAGTGATTGTGTGGGCATCTGTCTAAGAGTGAACACAACATTACTGTACTTAGGAGGAAGATTGTTTAGAAGTATGGCTTTAGCATCTTCGTCTTCTATTACAGCTTTTACTTCTACGAGTTGCCTTATGAGTGATCTTAGTTCATTAACGTGGCTTGACATTGTCACATTTTCATTCATCTCGAGTTTGAATAGTTGCAATTTTAGTGAAAATTTAACATTGACTGCATTCAAGCCAAAAGTTTTGCCTAGTAGTTCCCAAATTGTTTTTGAGGATTTTTTCAGATCCACATAGTGTATCTTAGTATCTGATAGGGAAAGTCCTATTATTGATTTTGCCTTATCATCCCTTGTTTCCCACTCTATTAGTTTTGCAGCGTTTGTGGGTTTAGATTCATCTCCTAATACAATCCTCCATAGATTCTTATGCATTAATTGCATTTGGATTTTGACTTTCCAGATGTGAAAGTTCAGTCTGTTAAACTTATCTACAGGGATGTTCATTTTACTTTAGAGTGTCGGTTTCGACCGAAAATGCACTCTTAGGGGAGTCGATTTCAAGTGATATTGCTCCCGATTTACACTATGCATTTAAAAAGTAACAAGAACAAATTACTTTTTAAATTTTACATGGATATTTCTATAGTATAAATCAAAAGAAACATTGAAATATATAGAAATGACTTTGGGGCATATGAAAATTTGGATCCTAAGCTGATATTATATACTTTATAATCTAGAGTATTATCAAGTGAATATCAAATTGCATAATACCTTAGACTATATAACTTTAGCCTAGTATATACCTTAATCCATTCAAATAATGCACGGGCTCGCATTTAAACCTTTTTCTAGTTTTGAAAGACTCGTTTTTTATCTATCAGATTTACATTAAAAACTATGTCGATGCACATGTCGTAAGGAAGTCCAGAAGGTTCGATATTGAACACTGCACGTGGTGGCTTTGAATTGATCCTCACGTGGATGCCATACTCCCTCACACTCCACACTTTATGTCCACATCCTGACAGAGATTCGTAGTCATCGCCATTCGAATGCCGATATGTAATTATGACGTCCGTGTGCTTCCTGCGTAGTCCAACCTGACATGCACGAGGGGATCCATAGGCGATTGGAAACTCTGTAGTTTTAATATCTTGTCTCCTCCGTAACGTGTCTTCACTGCAATCCACGAATGGATTTTATCATGCCTTAGTCCAAAATTTAAATGTATAGATCTTCATTGGACAGATTGTCTACTACCACCTTATATGACCTCCCTGTAAACCGTAACCATTGTTAATGGTTTGATAATGGGATTTAAACATTGTTATTTGATATATAATATTGCAAATGATAATATATAGACCCTAGGACTTATGGCTCTAATACCAGATGTTGAAGATTAACTAGATCTAATAAACAAATATTCAGAGAACTAAAGACACAAGAGACAAAACGTATATGAAAAATAACCCGGATGTGTATTATTCAATAATCGATGGTTTCTTATATAAGTAACTTGATCCTATTGATTAGGAGTCAAAGCTTATCATGGACAACTCACACACAATCCCATAAATCACTCTGAATTGTTTAGTAGACAAGTAATAAACACCCACTAATACTCACACTAATAATAATAATATCTATTTTTCCTAACAAAGACTTCATTATTTATTTTACTTACATTATACATCATTTACACCTCTGTAGATTAGTCGGTTGTATTTGTGTTTAGACTTTCAGACCTGTTATTGTAATTACATCCATAATTGTGATGGGATCAGAAAATTCTATGGCTCTGCAAACACATTTACACCTCGTGTAATTTACCTCGTGTGATTACACACGCAAGTTTGGTTCAAGAAAATGCAATTGTTAGGTCCAAACCCAAGCTCCAAAACATTTTTCGGTTTATCTTGTTTGATCGTTGTTGCATACACAAGGTAGGTGAACTATTCAACAAAATGCCTCAAAGAGTTTTATGAAAAATGTGGAAGCATTCACATGGCATGCAAACTGTTCAGCAAAATGTTTGAACTTGGTCTTGTGAACTATGATGATGACAAGATATACAAAAAAATGGATATGTTGAAAAGGCCTTGGAAATTTTGGAAACTTTCAAGCAAATGCAATTGCTAAGTGCAAACCTAGGCTCTAAAACATTTTTCAACATCCTCCTGCCCTATGGAAAAATTGCACTTGCATACGATTCACATCCAACCACCAAACCTATTGGAGTGTCTTTACAACAACTGGTGTAACTGATAGTTAATAATTATCTTGATCATGGATAATTTCAAGTTGCCTTATAAATTAGACTTTTTCAAAGTTGTGTATTGGAGTCACCATTCCTTCCCCTACTAATATAAATGCTTGCATTGTTTGTGTGTTAATTTAGGGCCCCTTGCATTGTTATTATTACCAAACATATATTAAAATAAATATCATTAGAGTAATGATAACTCAATAACGTCATTCGATTGATGACTAAAATTCATACGAGTAGAAATCCCACAAAAATACATAATCATAAAAATTAAACTTTCAATGGGTATTACGAGTCAACCTGAAGATAAAGGAGCGAGGTCTACACTTAAGGATAAGAACAAAGACATAGGAAATACACATTGTGTTTGTTATAAAGATCATTAACATACTACATACCAACAGGTTGTAATATAACTTAGATAAGTACTTTTAGTATTGCTCAACATTAGTATTTTGGGTATTGTATACACTTAAATTGGGTAATTTATCACTTGATATTGTCAATGTTGGCTTAATCCCTAAATCATGACTTGTACACCTATATTTAACCTAATTGTGATATCTTAGTCTCATTGCATGACTTACTCTCCTCATTGCATAATTTAGGTGCTCACAAGCATGTTTGCATCAATCATAAATAGTCCATTAGCCGTAATTATCATGCACAAAACTTTTTAGCACTACATTTCCCTCTTGGACCAAATCACCTAAATGGAACCAAACTGCCAAATGGTTTGGTGTGAAAGTAACAATTTTGTTCAGGGCCAACCAACATCATTTTCTTAAATTGATATCTTTTATGGGTTCGTAATTTCGTTATGGGTCAACCTTAATGAGAAAATATACCTACATGATCCTATATAAACATCTCAAAAACACTCATTTACTCCTCTAGAATTCACCTAGCACTCTTAAGAAAAAATTGCTCCAAAGGCACACAAAGCTCTCATAAATCTTCCTAAAACCAACATAAATTAGGAGAAGCACCTACACAACTTTAAAGCACTTCAAACCAGGTTCAAGAGTCAAGCTTCGCAAGCAAATTCAAGATTCAAGCTTCTTATGAAAAAGGTCCTTAAACCCAATTCAAGCACAAAGAAGTTAGGCCATTACAAAGCATAATCAATTGATCCAACTATTAAACGTAGTTACATCCATATAATATATATCTCTAGGTAGAGAACTATGTATGGTTTGAGACCTATTCATAGAATTTCCTACATAAGAAGTGTATAGATTACACTTCACTCCAAACATTGACATTTTTCTAGGGTTTAGACATTGTTTTTTCACCCCTAGGTGATCCGAAGCACATTAATCACAATATCATAGTTAAATCATTGTCATCTCTATCCCAATTACACTTTTAAATTACCATCATAAATCCTAATTTACCCACATAAATCCCATTTACCCTACCCTAACCACTTAAAACCAACCTATCCTAATTTATCCTACCCATCTTAAACCCATAACCTCTTCCTACGTGAATCCCTAACCTCCCACCATTTTCTAAATAACCTAAAACTGTTGAGTTGTGGAGCTTAATCACTTCATTGGAATGCTTTTGTAGACTTACTAGAACACACATTAATCGACATCAGTTGACAAACCGCCGTTGGTCACCCATAAACTGGTATCAGTCAGGCAAGGAGGAACTAACATCAGCTAGGGCTAACCGACATTGGTTGCCTGTGCATGATTATTATAATTAAGTTACGGGAATTAGATCTATCTTTAGTTGTAAACTAAATCTAATGGTTGTAATTATATACCTAAAGTGCCCTAAAATTGTAGATGCATATATAAACATAAAGCTAGGGTTTAGAAGGTAGAATTCAATTGAGAATAGAGAGAAGTTTCATTTGAGAGAAAACAATAAATTTGTAGAGAAGAAAGTACAGGACATCCAAGAAGGTGTGGAAGATTTCAAATCTTCATTGTATTTCCTCTGTGATAATAAATTGGTTGTTTCTTATTGGACGTAGCCCACACTGGGTGAACCACGTTAAATCTTGTGTAGTGTTTCTTCTTGTTTATTTTCGTATTGATTGCTTTTAAGCTTAGATCTGATTAATATATATGTACAACCGATGTGTTAACCCCAATAACTGGTATCAAAGCATCTTTGTTTAAGGGTTGTGCGTGTTCACAGATTTATTCACAGAGGGATTTCTTATTGAGTGGGAGCAAAGTAGTGGGAGAAGAAGACAAATTCATAGTAGATAAATTTGATGGCCGTGACTATCTATTATGGAAGATCTAGGTGGAGGATTATCTGTCTCAAAAATATTTATATTTATTGTTGCATAAGAAGGTAAGACTTGTAAAGATGACTGATGAAGAATGAAAAATTCTTGATACTAAAGCTCTGGGATCTATAAGATTGAGCCTGGAAACATCTATGGATTTGAATATTACTGAAGCAGGATCTACGGTAAAGTTGATGAAATCTTTAGCAAATCTATATGAAAAACCTAGTGCTTCAAATAAAGTTTATTTGATGAAAAAAATATTTAATTTAAAGATGCAAGAAGGTGGATCTGGATCAAGTCATTTGAATGATTTCCGGTTTATTGTAAACCAATTAAAATAAGTTAGTGTTCCATTTAAAGATGAAGTGAAAGAACTTGGTAATAGTTGTTAATAATACAACATCTGCTACTAAGGTTTTAAAATTTGATGATGTGGTTAGTATAATACTAAATGAAGAAATACACAAGAAAAGTACAAGAGAATCATGTCATCTAGGAATGCTTTGAATGTAGAAAGCAGGGGAAGGTAGAAGGAGAGATCCAAGAGTAAGAATAATGGGAAATCAAAATATAATATTGGTAGATCTAAATCCAGAGGTAGAGGTACAATCTACTAGATTTGTGGAAAGAAAGGTCATATAATGAAGGATTGTTGGTTCAAGGAAAACAAAGAGAAAGTACTAAAGAAAAGTAAATAGGTAAATGTTGTTGTAAAAGAGGTAATGCAAGATGCCCTAATTCTCTCCTTGGATAGTAAAATTGAGTCATGGGTTTTAGATTCAGGAGCTTCTTTCCATGCAACCCCTAATAAGGTTTATTTCAGAAATTATGTACATGGTAATTTTGGGCATGCTTATTTAGGAGATGTTGATCCATGTAATATTACTGGTAAAGGTGATGCTCATCTTAAATTGCATAATGGAAATACATGGATATTTAAAGATGTGAGACATGTTCCAAGCCTTAAAATAAATCTAATTTCTGCAGGACAATTGTGTGAAACTGGTTACATGGTTACACTCATAGCCGAATCTTGGAAAGTTACCAAGGGATCTCTTGTTGTAGCAAGAGGTAAGAAGGTAGGATCACTATATTTCTATACTTGTATTACTGATTCCTTTTCTATTCTATCTGATTAAGATTCAGATACAGGCATGTGGCACAATCGGCTAGGCCATATGAGTGAAAAGGGAATGCATATCTTAAAGGCAAAGGACAAGTTATCAGATTTGAAATGTATAGATATTGATTTTTGTGAGCATTGTATTTTTGGAAAGTAGAAGAGAGTGAGATTTCTCAAATTTGGGGCAACAAAGAAGAAGCATAAATTGGAGCTTGTACACTCAGATGTGTGGGGACCAGCCCAGGTAGCTTCTCGTGGAGCATCCCAATATTATGTTATTTTCATTGATGATGCCACAAGAAAGGTATGGGTTTATTGTATTAATCATAAATATGATGTTTTTGAAACTTTTAAAAGATGGAAAGCCCTTGTTGAAAATGAATTGAATTCAAAGTTAAAGTTCCTTAAATATGACAATGGTGGTGAGTACTACAACAAGGGTTTCAATGATTATTGTTCAGTAAATGGAATACACAGAGAAAGGATGGTTCCTAGAACACCACATGAGAATAGTATTACAGAGAGAATGAACATGACAATCATGGAAGTGCTAAAAGCATGAGGATACATGTTGAATTACCCTTACATTTTTTGGCGGAAGTAATAGACATAACAATTTATTTGATTAAGCGTGGACCTTCAAGTGCACTGAACTATGGAATAGCAAAAGAACCTTAGACTGGAAAACAGGTAGATCTTTATTTTCTTAAAGTATTTGGCTCAAAAGATTTTGTGCATATTGATAACGAAAATAGAAAGAATTTGGATGCTAAATCCAAAAGTTGTACTTTCATTGGTTATGGCTCTAGTGATTTTGGATTCTGGTTCTAGGATTTAGAAGGTTCTAAGATAATTACGAGTCGTGACATTGATTGGAATGAAAAGAGAATGTACATGGCTCAAGTTTTGGTACCAAAAGGTTAACAAGTGGAGAAGTTTGTGGATGAAAATGAATTCTCATATTCAAAATTAACACCTACAGGGTTACACAATAACTGATATCGGTTTACCCCTGACCAACATCATTCCCTTGTACTGGTGTCGGTTACAGAAGAGACACACTGACGTCGGTTAGACGAATTGACGTTAGTAGAAGGTGACCGATGTCGGTCATTTTTAGAAGTAGATACAAATCTACAGGATGGGCAGATTGAGCCTTTGACACCCCAAATCTCAATGAGAAAGTCATAAAGGGTAAGTAGACCTCCAAAAATATTTTCACCTTCATTATCTTATTTATTATTGACTGATAGTGGTGAATCAGAAAGCTTTGACGAAGCAATGCAAGATAAAGCCCACAAGTAGCAGGAACATGACATGAATGAAGAGATGGCCTCCTTAGAGTAGAACCAGACATGGAATTTGGTTAAGTTGCCAGCAGGTGAAAGAGCATTGCAGAACAAGTGGGTTTATAGGATCAAGGAAGAAGAGGGTGGACAAAAGAGATATAAGGCAAGGCTTGTAGTAAAGGGATTTGCACAGAAAACAAGTATTGAATTTGGTGTAATATTTTCTCCTGTTGTTAAGATGACTTTTATTTGTACTGTATTGAGTTTAGTTACAGTAAAGGATTTGAATTCAGAGCAACTTGATGTCAAGATAACATTTCTTCGTGGTGATTTAGAGGAAGATATTTATATGAATCAGCCATTTGGGTATGAAGTCAATAGTATGGAGAAACTTGTGTGCAGATTGAAAAAGAGCCTATATGGGCTCAAACAAGCTCTAAGGCAATGGTATATGAGGTTTGATAGTTTCATGCATGAGCATAATTATTTGAGATGTAAATCTGACCATTGTGTTTATTTCAAGATGCTTGGAAATGGGAGCTATATTATTTTGTTACTATATGTGGATGATATGCTTATTGCAGGATCTAATATACAAGATATTGATGAGCTTAAAGAAAAGCTAGATCACACATTTGCAATGAAGGATATGGGAGCTGCTAAGAGAATCCTTGGCATGCAAATTCACAGAGACAAGAAAAATAGGAAGTTATATTTGTCTCAGGAGCATTATATTAATAAGGTGTTGGAAAGGTTTAATTTACAAAATTCAAAACCTGTAAGTACACCTATGGCTGGACAATTCAAATTGAGAAAAGATCAGTGTCCTACATAACACAAGGAGGTTGAGTATAGGGAATGAGTTCCGTAGGATTCAATAGTTAGGAGCTTGATGTATGTTATGGTTTGTACTAGACCAGATATTGCACAGGTAGTGGGAGTTGTGAGCAGATTTATGGCTAATCCAGGTAAAGAGCATTGGAAAGTAGTCCAATGGATTCTCAGGTATTTGAGAGGGACATCCATCATACAGTTATATTATGGAGGGTCAGATATTTCTTTACATGGCTATGTGGATTCAGACATGGCTGGTGATTTAGATGGCAGGAGGAGCACCATTGGATATGTTTTCATAGTAGGTGGCACGACAATTAGCTAGATTTCTAGATTGCAGAAGGTTGTGGCCCTGTCTACTAGAGAGGTTGAGTATGTTGTAGTTACATAAGCTATCAAGGAGATGATATGGATGAGAAGGTTCATGAAAGAGTTGGGAAAGGAGCAGGAGAATTGTAGATTGTATAACGATAGTCAAAGTGCAATTCATCTGACAAAGAACTTAGTGTTTCATTATAGAACAAAACACATTTAGTTGAGATATCACTTCATACGATAGGTATTGGAGGATGGGTAGCTGAAGTTAAAGAAAATTCATTCAAAGGAGAACCCTATGGATATGCTAACAAAGTCATTAGCAAAGGAGAAGTTGGAGCTACACTCCACTTTTGTTGGTCTTTGAGTTTAAGACTTGAAGAGGGAGAAATAGGCCAAAAGAAAGGATCAGAGGACGGAGTTGTACGGTACAGTGCAACAATTTATCTCCAAGTGGCATGCTTTTTTAGACTTGCTGGAATACACAGTAATTGACGTTGGTTGACGAACCGTCATCGATCACCCATAGACCAGTATTGGTCAGGAAAGGAGGAACCGACATCGGTTAGGGCTATCTGGCATCGGTTAAGGCTAACCAACATCGGTTGCATGTGCGTGACTATTATAATTAAGTTACGGGAATTAGATCTATTTTTAGTTGTAAAGTGAATCTAATGGTTGTAAAGTGCCCTAAGATTGTAGACTCGACTCCTCATCTTCTTCATGACCCCCATATGCATTATTTCTAACTTTAGACTATTCATATTCCTACAAAATATTTAAGTCCCTTTTATAAAATCAAGGTGACTTAATTTACATTATGTTTCTAAAGTCACTTTTAGGTGACTTAAAGGCATATCAAAAAGTGCCAACCCTAATGGAGAATTAGAACATTTGAAGGGAGAGAAAGTTGGGGGAGAGGGAAGAGAGAGAAAAGGAGAAGATGTTGCCCCTGATGAAGTCCAATGATCCTCGTTGATGGAAAGCTTTGATGCGACAAAGTTCTAAATGTCCCATTATGCCAGAACTACTCTTTGAGTGTGACTTACTATCTTTAGTAAATGCCCAGATGGGAGACTTACTATTTTTAGTAAGAGGTGATTCTTGCTTCTTCTTGATCATCTTGATGTGATGAAAATCTTCATTCAATCCTACACACATTGCCTTTTCTTTAACCACTTCTTGGGGTGACTTACAATTTTTAGTAAGCACCCATATAAGGGACTTACTATTTTTAGTAAGTGGTCATTTTCACTGTTTTCTACTATGGATAATCATTTTGGCTTCTTGGAGATCTTTAGTGCACACTAGCTTTTCAATAGCCATTTTTTATGAAGACTTGCTAAAAATAACAAACAAGCGTAGGAATGCTTACTATTTTTAGAAAGTGTATTTCTGGTGCTCATTTTGCAATAGAGCATATTTTTTTGGATTCATCTCATCGTCGCGGTCACATCCTCTTAATTTCACTTGATTTCACCTGCTAGAATGATTGGAAATAATTTTTGAAATTTTCACCTGGCAGTGACTTCGGGCACGAAGCTGCCATGACGGCCATTAATGGAGCTCGAAATTTGTAGGTCTGGTTTTTGTCTCCATTTTAGATGAAAATAACTCCATTGCGATAGGTTTTTCATTTGGAGCTTGTGTGCAAGTTTTTAGCTTGTTTCCATTACCGGAACGATGGGAAATCTGACGAATGTGATCCGGTGCACGAAGTAAGGATTTTGTTGGAACAAATGGTTCTGGGCACCATTTGACCTCTCATTTGTGTCATCTTTATCTCCTTGAAAAATGAGAAAGTCTACAAAAGACGACATCTTGATCCGACTTGTATTTTTTTAAGATACGAAGATTTTTCGATTGGGTGACTTAGTGGTTATCTGGCAAAAAATCTCCGTCTTCTCTCATTTTTTCATCGTTTCGATCCACTTTTCTCTGATATTGCTATGTTTTCATGGAGTGGAGTATTTTTGGGCTATGGTGGAGCTAGTTTAGAGCAACAATGGTGGACCAGGTGTCTGAACAAGCAAGAACAAGGCCATGACATGGTGAGGAGATGTCAAGGAGAAATGGGGGGAAATAATGGCTAAGTGCCAAATTTAATTTTTCAAAAAATGCACAGAAGGGGCTGGGAAAATTTGTATGTCCCTGATGTCCCTTACCTCAAAGGGTTTTGAGGGACATCAATTTCCACGGTGGTCAAGGTGATGCCACGTGGTGGAGATCCAACAATAGGGAATGAAGGCTTGACAAGCACCTGGGGCTAGAAATTCACTCTTGAAGAGGTCACATGAGTGACTAGGAGTCTCCTTAGGGGATGGGAACATTTTTACATGTTTGGTGTCCCTCACCTCAGAGGGATGTATGGGACATCAATTTCCATGGTGGTCAAGGCAATGACACGTGGCAACGATCAACAATGAAGGTTGTGAGCTCCCGCAAGCACCTGGGGGCTGAAATGACGATCCTAGAGGTCATATGTGGGTTTAGAGGCTTCAAGGGGGCTGGAAACATTTTTCCAACCTTGATGTCCTTGAGCCTGAGGGACATCAGGGACTCAAAATCCCGCCATGCCCCTGGAGCTGAAAATTTGACTAACTCAAAACCTTGAGGAAAACTTGCGATGAAAATATCTTGAGCTCCGATGGTATATTTTGATGAAATTTTATATGATCCTAACTAGAAATGGCATTTTAAATTCAATGGCGGCGGTATCATGTCTTTATTAATCCATTTTATCCCTGAAAAATCAGAATTTTGGTTTGATTCTCCACTTGTGCTTGAGAAAATATGCCTGTAGACCTAATGCGCCAAAGTGTTGTGAAAAATATGATTTCACCATGTTTTAGGGCTTGGAATTATATTTATGAATATGTTTTGTTTTTCTCCTAACTCCATCTGGAGCTCCCAGAATCACCTTCTGAATCTCAGTGGTTGTTTTAGCCTATGCACTGATTAGGCCTGTGAACCCTAATTCTTGCGAAACTATCCCAACTTCTCCAAGCCCTTCCAAAATCTTCCAAAATCGTTTCCATGATGTCCTAAGACCTTTTAATCATCTCCAAATCTAGTTTGGCTCTTCTGCTCCACTCCATGGGGTTGCTCCAGCCCTAGGAAGGCCAGTGATAGCCCTTCCCACAACTGCCTATAGCTTGCAAATTTTAATGAACTCCTAAAATCACGTAGGGGGGATGAATGGAATTTCCTAAATCACCTAAGGGGGTGAGATAACATTAATTGGGAGGTCACTTGGAGTAATTGGATAGACCTGGGGTGTCTTAGAATGATAGGATTTGAAAAAATCAACATAGGGGTATAATTGTCATGCTCATAAATTGTTAATTTCCTTGTTGCACATTTGCATGACAATAACTTTTAATTACCAAAATCTTGTTGCCCAAGCCTTGGAAATCATCATCAGATCACGATTCAACCTTTTGGATGATCTATCACCTTTGCAACAATTATCAAGGTTAGTACAACCTCCCTTACCTTTATATAATTTGTTTTTGCACTCATTACAATCTCTTATTAGTCATCTTTATCATATTGCACACCTCTTTCAGGATTTGTTTCTCATTTAGTCATTTATCCAATGCTTAGGATATCTACAATTTCCATAGTGATTGATGTTGATCGGTCCCTCAACCTATTTTTCCTTCATTAGCCTCCTAAACACTCTTGAATCTTAGTTTTTTATACTTCATAGATTTCTAGAGTCCATGTAGTACATCACAACATTATCACTTTCTATCTAACATCAATTATTGTATGATTTATCAGCCTTTTGTAAAAACAAGTGTTTTCTCTCGGATCGTCATCGATCCATGTCTTTTCTAATCATTTTTAGAACTATCATATTTATATCAGTTTGATTCTGATCTAACAATTTGTTTACAAGATGTACCTTATCTAGATGATTGTTTCAGATCCTTCACACCCAATCACTAGTATCTACAACCTCCCAATTGTCCATCAGTTATTCGTGTGGGAAAAATTTTACATCTCCCACAAACTCAGCTTGTGCGCCATTGCAATCACACAAGAAATCGAAGATCATCTTGAAATCATACAAGAGATTTAGGTCACAATTGAACAAGCCTAGTTCATGACACCTACAATGTTGAAAAATATCTTTCCACCCCCTTGAATTCTAAATTAATCATTTTTATCATTTATCTTTTCATTATTGAGTCACTTAATTGTATCAAATGAGTTAACACCCTTCAAGGAAGTCCTTTAGATTCCCGGGATTGACATTCACCGAGAAACTCATTATCATATTTATCTAATATCTTTTTGTTTAGTTGTCTTTGTATGCAGGTCTTCTCACTCAGCAATAAAAGAGCCTATTTCTTTGTTCATGTGTTTTTTCATCCCCACATTGTGATTGTCGATGCATGTATCAGTAAAATTTGCCCCTATTTGAGTTTTTGGTATTTTCCACATTTATAACACAATCGAAAAGCACCATAAACATCTTGGCATGCCGAGTGGGACTTTCTAGTATCTTTTTATTTTAGATTTCATATTTTTCCTTTCTTTTTTTGTGAATCTCATCTAACCTTTCACTCTTGGAGCACATTTTTGTTTCTATTGCTAAAAACATTAAAATTAAAAATTAAAAAGGAAAAACGATTGCATGTACACTCTTATTTCTTTTTTCATTCCTTTTAGCATTGCATTTTGTGTGTCTTGTTCTCATCAAATTAAATATTTCCTTTGGAATCTTAAAACAAACATTCATATTTTCTTGCTCACATAGCTTAATAAGGGGTTCAATGAATTGCATTCGCGAAAAAACTCCCTTCACACACAACAAAACCACATTAAACTTAATTTGCATCTAAACACTCCTTCCCATATGGATCTACTTGGATTTCATCACCAAGAGGATAAGTCAACTCAATGTTTTGGTCGAGTATGAAAAATCTGGTGGGCGGTATATCGGCTAAGCACCCGACTCCCTTATCGTTGTGGGACCGTGAAGTGAGGGGGTAGGCCCTAATACCATGCCTCATACCAACATTGACACAAATTTGGGCCTTAAGTAACTTTGAGTATATTGAGGATTCCATCCTTTAACTCACTTGAAACCAGCCTTAGACAACCTTCTCTTAGTACCTATTTAACAATTTTTGACATTTCACACCTTTCTTAATCTAATCAAGATAATAAAAAATTCCTTGTCTAATTTATTTGCAGTTGTTGTAATCAACCACTTTTCTTTTTATTTTGCTTCATTGATTGTGTGTTTGTTCATGACTCTAACCAGCCAACAATCTTGTCTACAAAACATCGATAACATGTCAATTCGTCTTCAACAATCCCTGGACAATCTTGAGATCTACCTTCAAAACATTCCCAACTTAATTGAACAAATTTGATCACCTTCAATAGCTAATCAAGAACCTCCTCATTCTCCTAGTAGTTAGTCAGCCGCATCAGAGATCCTAAATCCATCCAACTCACACTTCTTCAATAGTGGCGATCCAATTTTTACAGAAATTATGGATTTTAATCTAGTCACATTTAACACATATCTTGCTTCCCGAGGTGTCTTACTCTAATAACCAACACCTGAACAATGACCACCCATCACTACTGTCACCTTCGACACTTATAGACTCATTGATCCTAATCACAAGTTGGTCATCCAACAAGTTCATCCTTAATCCACTAGTGGTGGAATGGGAACATCAGTCCCGATTTCATCAGTCCCAATTATTAGTTTCGACCTTAAGGTTGTCTCATCACAATACACATCCAATCAGCAACTATTCTCATTATCAAATCCTTCATCAAGATCGTCATCTTCATAAAACAACACCAATATGTCTTCTTCCACATCTAGCCCCGTAGCCTCTAATGTTTCTCCTCCACCTCTAATAAGGTCAGTTGTTATTCTTAATACAACCCCTCTTATCCCCTCACAACAACCCACGTCCTCTATCCAAAATTTAGTCACGTACATCCCCATGTTTATACCTCTCATTAACACTAGTTCCATTGCTAGCACTCACTCCTCTTCATAATAGACATCAACTGCCCTTGTCTCACAAATCCATTCTCACTGTATGTACCACAATCATCCCAACCATTTATCAAAAACTTTTATCCCTTCTCACTATATACCACAACTATCCCAACCACTTATCTACATTTATATCCCTTTTTAGCATATACCATTGCCATCTCAACCCCTTATCAACATGTCCATTCTTATCCCCTATAAGTATATCCAACCCTCACAACCTTTGGTTTCGCAACCTACCTATAACATTCCCACGAGCAATCCTCTTCAGCACAATGTCTTGTTACCCTATCATTTATACCAACAATCAAATCCACATACCCATAATCAACCTATCTTGTCATCATTCAACCCCTAACAATCCTCACAAAATGATCCTATATAAGCATTAATGAATAAGATTTCAAGTCTTGAAGTCACCACCACGGGTCTTAAAAGTGCCATGTCATATGAATAAATTTGTAATGAGCCCATTCATTCATTTGTACCTTTCAAATCCTATCCCCCACATTGGGAACTCCTGAAGTTTATTAAATTCTACAATAAGGAGGACCCTCAACAACACATTTGATTTTTCCACCACACATGTTACCTTATTGCACATGACTAAGACCTAATGTTGAGGACATTTCGTATGTCTTTAACAAGGACCGCACTAGACTGGTATAACAATATCCCATAATATTCCCTATTGTCCTTCACACAACTCACACAATTGTTCTTAAAACACTTTTCCATCAATATAACCCATAAGATTTCTATTACGGATCTTTATGCTATCAAATAATTTGAAGATATTGGTGTGTGTGACATTCCTAGTCATCGTCCACATCACCTGGTGAGTCATCTCGCCTTGCGAGAGTCATAGGTCTTAGGAAGTCAAATGACAAGTGTCAGATTCTATCATAGAATCTGTCATTATCATTTGCGTCAATGCATCATAGGAGTTACATTCCTTATTTGGAATTGTAACTCCTCCTTTAGTGGCGTCATATGCGTCAGTCACATCATATGCGTCAGTGGCATCATTGAGGTTCTTTCCTTGTTTAGGCATGGGGGTTACACAACACCCCTATTTGTACTTCCTTTTTTCGATCTATGAGGATGAGCAGACCTGTTTTCTTATTTGCATATTCTTTCCATTGTTCGAATCTTTCTTATTGCGTTGGAGCTTGACGTTACCATCGGAGTGCAACTTCATTGTGGTGCATTGTTTTCGACATCGGTTCTCGCGAATCCCTCTTTCATGGTATCAGAGCTGGTTTCGGTAAAACGCACACTCTTCGTTTATCAGTTGCTTATTACTTCTAGTTTCTTCTTATTTCCTCATGCAAGTTTTTTCTATTATTACTTTGGAATTTTATTGCTCACCTTGCGTTGAGGTTTCAGCAGTTACAAGTTTGGGGTGTTATACCTTTGTTCATCGGTTCGTGGTTTTGAGTTTTCCAGGATCTGCATGCATTTCTATGTGTTTCGGGGTGCATTTCAGGTTCACAGGTTGTAGATTTCAGAGTTTAGAGTTGTCTTGTTTTTCACTTCGAGCTATGCTCTACCTGCTCACCTTGCCTTTCTACATGCATCCTCCTCCTGGTGAATTGAGCCTCTCTACATTAGCTCGGGTTATTCTCGTGCCTGGTTTGTGGATCTTCTTCCCTCCATCTGCGTGCAACTCTTGACTTGTGGTTCCTTGTTGGCTCGTGTTTTGCTCATGTGTGGACGTGTTTACATTGGATTTTCAGGCTTTTACATTGTGCCTTGATCCACGACTGGACTCAATTAGTAATGTTTTGAATTCAACTCCCGCATTATTACTGGCTTGTTTTTTGGCTCGAAGCCTATCTGTTGCATCTCATATCGGGACCTGTTTGTTTGGTAGTCATTTCTACCATGGGTTTTTTGGACCTTGTTATTCATTGTCTATGCTTTAGAGTGTTTTGTTTGTAGGCTCTTATTACTCGTTGTCTGTGCATGCATCCATTCCAGTGGCCTAGCATGTCCTCAACCCTGCACCGTTTCTTGTTTCCTTTGAAGCTTGGTTTCTTCCTCTGGTGAACGTTTTGACTTGTCATTGTTCTGCCCCGATCTCTGGCTTGGAGAATCATTTTTTTTGCATTGAATGATCTTTGGTTCGAGTTCCTGTTGTGACCTCCTATCCATGCTTAGTCCTCTCTGTTTGACTACTGCGTTCACATCTAGTTCAACCTTGGCATTGGCTTTTTCCACTTCAACTTCTGGCCAGTGCAACTACCTGGAGCCTGATGTTGATGCGTTGTTTCTAATCTACTCGGCACTCCTCATGACCTTGACCTAACTCTGACCTATGTCACAATGGTTACACTGTTGGTTTTATGTTTATGTTTATTCCTCTGCACAGTGGCCTCACTTTTCATCGGCACGTGGCTTGGTGGCTCAGCTTGACGGTTATCACCAACAGTGGATTACACCTGACCACATTTTATTTACCTGTAGTGGTTATCACCAAAAGCATATTACACTTGGCCATGTTTCATTTACCTGCAGCGGATTTACCTGCAACAGATTGCACTTGAGCATAGATTACCTGCAGCGGATTACACTTGACCATGCGGGGTTTTCTTGTCTCGGTCAACACTGCCTTAGCTCAAGTGTTATCCTTCCTTTTTTAGAATTGATTATTGGTAAATCAATCTCCCTTAAAGTTTTTAAGTTAAAACCATTTATTTCATTGGCATTGTAAACCTTATTTGGGTATATTTCAGTTGTATTATTATCCTTCCTTCGAGTGTCGAAGACGGAGGGTGAGGTCCGGGGTTGGTAGGAGGCTAATCCCCCCTCGCAATTAAAACAAACCCTATCTAAAATTTGATGTCATTTCCAATGAGCATACATATGACACCCTTTGCATGCGTTTAGGGCACTTTTTTAATCCGTTTGCAGGCTTATTAGCATTTTTCCATCAATTGTGGGAATTGTTTTTTGCTATAACTTTTGACTCGTTGCTCGGTTTTGAGCACTTCTTTAGTCAAAGTTGCATGTTTTTTCACACTCTAGATGATGGGATTATCAATTTTATAAGCACACTATTTTATAAAGTGCCGCATTCTGGGGGGTGTCTTTGTATTGCTTATTTTAGCTCATTTCGAATCATCTTGAGCATTATTCTATCCCTTTTATTGCTTGTGGACTTGTGAGCGTGTTCGCCACAATCTTACAATAAAGGGATTATTTCGTGTGATGTGAGATGCTATTTATCACAAGGATTTCTCTTCCCCTTCTTGTTTTCACTCGTTCTTGTGCTTGCTTATGGTGTCAAACTATTGCGCCCAACGAACCTTGATTGTTGTCTCCACTCTTGCGCATTATTACACTGATTGCAAGGTGAGTGACATATTGGTTCTCATCACACAGTTGCATCTGATTATAATCAACACACTAAACTATAAAGTGCCAAACTCAGGGGGGTGTAATATTGTTCTGAGGTGGTTGTTTCTTTTATGTCTCCTTCCTTCTTCCTTCTTTGGTTCTATCTCTTCATTATGGATATCTCTAAAGTACCGATGCTCACACCTTTTAATTTCTTCAAATGGAAATCTAAAATTATATTGGTTTTGTGAAGTAAAGGGTTATACCATGTCACCATGGGGTTAGAGACCGAACCTGATGATGAACCCAAAAAATCTAAGTGGTTCAACTGTTGTGATGAAGCCTTAGGTCTTCTCTGTATGTCTATCTCTCCCAACTTGCTCTTCCACATCGAAACTTCCTCGACACCCGATGGAGCATGGACAATGCTCGACGAGATGTTTGGGAAGCAAGATGACATGAGAGTGCATGAGTTGGAGAATGAACTACTAGGGTTAAATCCTAGTGACTTTGAAAACCTGTAGGCCTTCTTCTCAAAGTTTGTCCACACTAGACTGCTTCTAAAGGAATGTAAAGTGGAAAAGAAAGACTCTCAATTGATCTTGTTGATTCTTTCTAAGTTAGGTCCTGAATACTCTGTCTTCATTTCAACTTTCCACGCCATGAAAGCTACCTTGGGTAGTGCTTGGAAAATGCCCTCCTTTGACAATTTTTCATCCCAACTCATTCGAGAACAAGACAAACTCATTCAAATGGGGACTCTAAAATCCAAGTCACATGCCCTTATGGCGAATAAGGGCAAGAAAAATGAAAAGAAGAAAGAAACAAAGGACCAACCTAAGAAAGAAACCAAGACCAACCAACCCCCAGCTAAGCCCAACACTAACACTTCGACTTCTGAGCCTAAGGTGAAGAAGGAAAAGTATAAATGCTCCTATTGTAAGAATTCTGACCATGATGAGCATCATTGTTTTCATAAACAAATTGATCACTTAACTCAGTTGCTTGAGAAGAATAAAATAAGTGTTCCTGAATCCGTTAAACAAAATGCTCAGAAGGGTGAGTCTTCTAAAGCAAAGGAGTTTAAAAATGAAAAGAAGAAAGGTAAGGCCCTCGTAGCTAGATCAGCTCCATCATCAACTTGGATTATCGATTCCAGTGCCTTGCACCACATGGCTTCTTTAGAGGTTGAATTCTCTAGCATTGAACCATGTGGCATGTCCCAAATCATGTTGGGTGATGACACTCATGTGTCAGTTTCGGTAGTGGATCGGTAGAGATAGAATGTGGAACATTTAACTAAGTGTTGAGTGTTCCCAATCTCTCTACCAATCTCCTATCGGTTTACCAAATCACCCACCTTGGTGAAGGAATGCGAGTGGAATTTGGTCCTAACTTGGTGATCATTCATGAGCTTAACTCTGACTGCAATGTGGCTGAGGGAAAGGTGGATCACCATTCATGGTTGTATACCTTTTCCCACTTCTCTTTTGATTTGACGCCCAATGCCTTGCTCACTCATGTGAATGAGGTTAGCAAGCTATGACATGAGCATTTTGGGCATCTAAATTATCGTTACCTTGAACAATTGAGCCAAAATGAAATGGTCAACGGGTTACCCCGAGTTAAGTTTTCTAAAGGTCTTTGTGAGGGTTACACCCTCAGAAAACACCCTGAAAAAAATTTTGATAAGGGAAAATCCTGGAGAGCTACTCGTCCCTTGGATCTTGTTCATAGTGATGTTTCTGGCCCTTTTCCATCTCCTTCTTTCACTATATATATATATATATATATATATATATATACACACACACATACATATACTGACCTTCATTGATGACTTTTCACGTTATACTTGGGTATATGTTCTTAAGCTTAAGTTTGAAGTCTTTGAGCATTTTCAAAACTTTAAGGCTCTTCCTGAGAAACAAGCAGAACAATCTATCAAGGTTATTCAAACCGAAAATGGAGGTGAGTATGTGAGTAATAGGTTTGAGGATTTCTGCACTTATGAGGGGATTGCCTTGTAGCGTACAGTTGTTTACAACCCTTCCCAAAATGGAGTTACAGAAAGAAAGAACTGAACTCTAAAGGAGATGGCTACTTGTATGGTTCACTCGAAGTCCCTTCCTCTGCAGTATTGGGCTGAAGCAATGAATTGTGCTTGTTACATTCAGAATCATGTTCCACACAAGGTAGTAAGAGGGATGACACCCTTTGAAGCCTGGTTTGGACACAAGCTTGATGTTGAGCACTTTTGAGTCTTCGGATCCAAGGCTATGGCTCAGATTCCCAAGAAGAAACGCAAGGCATTGGATCCACAATCCAAACCTTGTATCTTTGTCAAGTATCCTTATGGGATTCCTCGTGGGATTCCTGAGTGGGATTATGCTATGGATGAGGAGTATTCCTCACTCATAAAGAATGACACTTGGGATCTTACCCCTCTTCTGAAAGGAAGAAAATTCATTTGGTGTAGGTGGATATATTGAACAAAGTATGGAGCCAATGGAGAAGTTGAGAAGTATAAAGCACAACTTGTAGCTAAGGGTTTCTCCCAAGTAGCTGGGGTTGATTACTCAGAAACCTTTTCTCCGGTTGTGAAGATTACTTCCATTCAACTGACCCTTGCCATCGCTACCACTAACAGATGGGAAGTCCACTAGATGGACGTTAAGAGTGCCTTCCTTCATGGAGACCTAGAGGAAGAGATCTATATGAAACAACCTTCGGGTTATGTCCATGATCCATCCCTCGTTTGCAAGTTAAAGAAGTCTCTCTACGGCCTTAAACAAGCCCCTCGGGCTTGGTATGCCAAGATGGACTCCTTTTTACTTGTATCAGGGTTCTCTCGGTGTCACTCTGACCCAAATGTGTATATTCTGCGGCAGGATGACTCCATGCTTATTCTTGTTCTCTATGTTGATGACTTGTTGATCATGGGTAGCTCTTCCTCTATCATTGATTCTATGAAGATATCCTTGGCTAATAAGTTCTCCATGTCTAACTTAGGATTGCTTCATTATGTTCTTGGGATCTAGATTTCACAATTTGACTCAGGAATTATGATCTCACAACCTAAGTAGTCTCTTGATTTGCTTACTTGGTTTCTTATGTCTGATTGCAAGTCCTCACCTACTCCTTTTATTTCCATGGGCAAGTTGGTTTCTAATTTCTCTTCCCCCTTGGTTGACGGTACCCTTTATCGGCAGTTGGTGGGGAGCTTGATCTACCTTACTTACACTCGGCTAGATCTTTCGTATGTTGTCGGGATCGTGTCCAGATTTATGCAGGAGCCTCATGAGCTACATTTAAAAGTAGCAAAGCGGATCCTTCACTATGTTCATGACACTCACATAGATGGTATTCATTACTTAGGAGGGACTGAGATTGACTTGGTTGGATTTACAGACTCAGATTAGGTCGGTGATCTAGATCATTGGAAGTCTACCTCAGGATACAGTTTCACTCTTGGTTCAGGTCATGTCAGTTAGTCTAACAAGAAATAGAACGCCATTGCCATATCATCGACGGAAGTAAAGTACAAAGGAGAAGTTAACGCTGCCACAAAAGCTATTTGGTTATAGGGTATCTTAACAGAGTTTGGCATCCACTTTCGGCGGCCTACCATTATCTATTGTGACAACATGAGCATTATCTTGATTTGTAGAATTCTAGTTCAGCATCAGTGGATGAAGCACATTGAGATTCACATGCACTTCATACTGGAGTTGATACATGACAACATCATTGACATACAGTATGTTCAGACAACTAATCAGGTTGTAGACATATTCACCAAGCCCTTCACTGAGGTGAAATTTCTTTACTTACTGTCTCTTCTTGGAGTGAGGTCTGCTCCAGCTGCCCATCTTCTTCGGGCTATATAGTCCTCCTTCTTGTCCTCTTCTTCTTTCCAGAAAGATGTTGTTTGTATATGGGCACCTTATTAGGCTTTTAGTTGCCGGGCCCCATTGACACATCTTTCTTAGTTGTCTAGGGGAGTCTTCTTTTCTATTCTAGCTTACCATGACCTCTTCCTCGGCTTCAATGAAGGGGGGTGTTGGTGTGTGTGACATGCCTAGTCATCATCCACATCGCCTAGTGAGTCATCTTGACTTGCGAGAGTTATAGGTCTTTGGAAGTCAAATGACAAGTATCAGATTCTATCATAGAATCTGGCATTTTCATTTGCGTCAATGCGTCATAGGAGTTACATTCCTTATTTGGAATTGTAACTCCCCCTTTATTAGTGTCATTTGCGTCAGTCACGTCATATGTGTCAGTGGCGTCATTAAGGTTCTTTCCTTGTTTAGGCATGGGGGTTACACAACACCCCTATTTGTACTTCCTTTTTTCGATCTATGAGAATGAGCAAAACCTGTTTTCTTATTTGCATATTCTTTCCATTGTTCGAATCTTGCTTATTATGTTGGAGCTTGACGTTACCATCGGAGTGCAACTTCGTTGTGCTGCATTATTTTTGACATCAGTTCTTGTGAATCCCTCTTTCAAAAGATGAGTCTATTGTAGAGTTCCTGACTCGATGACATGGGTTGATCAATCAATTTTCCTTCTCACTCCCACAAACCGAATTGATCGAGTTATTTGCTCGGTCATGTGCTAAACACATATCGTCACCGGTTTAGATACACTCCTTCGAAGCATTTGATGAAGCCTTTACCATGGCCCACAAATTAGAACTTCACGCACTCTAAGATGGTAAAGTCAAACTACGATCAAAGAAACCTAAGCACGATACCTCATTCAAACCTT
The DNA here is from genome assembly GCA_019776745.2 of Taxus chinensis. NCBI lineage: Eukaryota > Viridiplantae > Streptophyta > Pinopsida > Cupressales > Taxaceae > Taxus > Taxus chinensis. Next base: position 3,840,265 of record CM034152.1, on the reverse strand, counting down.
CTTCTGGTAATGATAAGTCCAAAGGATCATAAAACATAGTTGTCATAAAAATTGCGTCTAAAATTCATTTAGATTATGAACATACCCAACCTCAACGTAATTATACACCCATCGGAGAATCATATAGCACAGTCATTGACAAGCTCATAGCCGCGTGTATGATCATGTTTCCATCTATTCACCCTATCGACACATCTGTTTCAAAACCCTCATGGTATTGATAAAATGACTATTGTAAATACCATCAGGTCGAAGGTCATGATGTTGAAAAGTGTCATTTGTTTAGAAACATCCTCTAGAACCTTATTGACAGAGGTGACCTACAACTTGACAATTTAAATGTGCCTCCGAATCATAACTTGCACGTCTTTAAATATCTATTTCCTAATCATGCCCCATCCATTAGTCAACCCCAGTCTAATGTCATTAACTCTCATCACACCATCAACACTATTAAAGATCTCCCACCTATACCTCTAACACCTAGTGTTTGTATTATGGAAACACCAAGTGAATCACCCAACTCCTCTAGTATTGCCACTACTAAGACCATGAACCCTTTCACATCTACCAAATTTGCTTCTAATCCACCCATAACCTCTTTGAAAGACTCATAAAAGAAACTTGTTGTGAAAATCACAAAAAGTTCTTTTGACGACCATGTTTCCCAACATCACATGCAAAACCTCAATAAATCCACTATACAACCTACAAAACATTTATTCTAAAAAAATAGAAAATATATCACAAAGTTGTCAAATAACCTCATCAAAAAATACAAAACCCTTGCCTTCCATCTTAGGGCCCCACCCTTCATCTAAATTTGTAGTCACTGTTACAGAATCTAAGGTTATTCCTTAACTGACACCTAAACATATTGCAAAAAAAAACCTCATCAGCCCCAACCTCTAGGTCATCAAACGAAACACCAATCCCATCAACCTCAGCCTTGACAGGGTATTATACTAACACCCTTAAAAGAATCATCCAACTATCCATCAAAACATTGCCTCCTCTCAAGCCATATGGCTCTTAAGGGTGGAAACCCTCTCATTACAAATTCAAAGCATTCTGTAAGTATCATCACACTTTAAGACATGCTACTGAGAACTGTAAATCTCTCCACACTACCATTCGGAGCCTTGTTAGCAAAGGGCTCCTCCCCGTAGATTTAGAACATCCAAATCAAATCAAAACAACTCATCCAACCTCTAAACCCTCAATGTCCAAATCATCATCCAACATCACATCCACATCTAACAAGGGTGAGGCCTCTTCCAGTACGACCCCACTCCATCAAATTGATGTTGTTCGTATAAATACTATAGCCCATGCACAAGACCCTAAGGCTTCAAATAAAAAATAGGCCCAAGGTCTATATCCCTCTTGCACCTGAATCACCTACTCCTCATTCTTCTAAGACTAAACTCTCCATCATTACCGCTCCACACACTCAATCCACCACATCTCTACAAAATACCATCATCAAACAACTCCATCAAGATCCTGTAAATATGTCCCTTTATGAGCTTGTCCAAACCTTGTTACAACATCAATAAATAATTATTGAGGCCCTTCAATCCATATCAATGCCATCAAACGATCCTTAACCATTTGCAAATTTGGTAGACACCCTCAAAATGTCTGTCGCTATTACTTTCGATGATTTTGAGATCCTATCCTTATAACCTAAAGATCACGATCTCCCACTCTTTGTCACTGACCAAATCAATGATACTCTTGCCAGGAGAGTTATGAATATCATATCGTCTCATGCCTTTAACCAACTTCAGTTACCTAACACTATCATCGCCCAGTCACCTGTTGAATTACGCACCTTTAATGACATTGTTGCCCCTACATTAGGCATAATTATCCTACCTATCAAAATAGGTGTTAAAATCCTTCACAAATCTCCTATCTTGTAGAAGGAGAGTTTCAATACAATATGTTATTAGGTCACCACTGGATACACGTTATGCGTTATATTCCATCCACCTTACATCGTTGTTTAAAAACTGAACATGAAGGTAAAAATTTTATTGTTCCAACCGACCTGAATCCTTTTAAAGCATGTTAGATGACCTATTGACCTATCAACCTAATAATGTACTCATCCCTAAAATGATTTCAAGATCCTCTAATGAAGCCTCAACCAGTTCTTCCATTTTCGCATATAAGCTACCAGATGATAACTCTTTCAAGGATGTCATACAATGTCTTTCATCGGGGGAGTATCGTCTTCTGGCCCTTAACTCACTTCCTACACCAAAGACATGGGAGGCCTGACAAACAACTTATGTATGAAACCTACGTCGGAGATACAATATCCTTTGGTCCACTCATCTTAAAACTAACTTCGTCTATAGAGGGATCGGTCATCCTTCCCCATATCATAACAATCAACACTATGTATGAAACCTAGGTTGGAGATACTAGGGAGGCCTGACAAACAACTTATGTATGAAACCTACATTGGAGATACAATATCCTTTGGTCCACTCATCTTAAAACTAACTTCGTCTATAGAGGGATCGGTCATCCTTCCCCATATCATAACAATCAACACTATGCTAAACCATTTATATCTGATTTCTCATTTCTATACAACCAATCCTTTGCATAGATGTATCATTGCACCTAGAAAGGTTTCATCCTAGGACGTTACGAACAAGGTGTACATGAATTGGTATATGACCAGTCCCGCAAACCTCATGAGAAATACAAACTAGGTTTCAACAAACCTTCTTTAGACACATCCACAATCACCACATCTGGACCTGTGGCAGAAATAAATTCACCATCTTCATCTTCACATGAACATTCTATCTACATGGATGACGTTGTTTCTATCTCTCCTAACTTTTTTCGTCAATACAATTACCTTATGACCACTCACTTATCATATTAATGACGACACTAGGACTATTCCACTAGTATTACCTAAAATGGTAGAGGAAGACTCCCCTAACATTGATATTCTTTAATGTCACGACGACCAATCCATTTTATCTTACATGGGGCAGAGGACTATTATCTTTAAAAGACTCTACCATTTGGACACATTGATACTTCTTAACGAATCCACTATCGATGTCAACATAGGGACTTCACAAGACCCTCACATAGTTAAAGTTGGAAAATCTTTAAGTTTATAAGAGTTAAAGGAATTTACTACTTTCCTTTTAAAACATAGTCAGACCTTTACATGGTCTTATAGTGAAATTGAAAAGAGTTTGCGAGAATCGAATCGGAAACGAGGCACCACGAAGTAGCTGCACTCCAACGGAATCGTGAAAGCTCCAGCGATAGCAAGGAAAAAATTGATCAGTAATGGAAGAACTTGCTTAACAGAACCAAATCTTGCATAGAGGAAAGACACCGGAGTGTCTTGGCATGCTCATAAATGAATAGAAAAGGGGTACATATAGGGTGCTGAGTAACCCTAGTACATGACACATATGAAACCCTAAACCTAACCCTAAACCTAACCCATGTGAGATGACCCTCCAACATGAGAGGAGGACACATAAGATAACTCAAACTAACACCCCCCCTTCATCGAAGCTGGGGTAGCGGCTGTGATGAGTCAAATGGAAGAGGAAGACACTCCTAAACGACTAAGAAAGATGTGTCAATGGGGCCCGGAAACTAAAGGCCTGATAAGGTGCCCATATACAAACACAATCTTCCTAGAAGAAGAAGAAGAAAAGAAGGACTAAATAGCCCTAAGAAGATGGGCAGCTGTAGAAGACCTCACCCCAAGAAGAGACCGTAAGTGAAGAAACTTCATCTCAGTGAAAGGCTTGGTGAATAAGTCTGCAATCTGATCAGCTGTCTGAATGTACTGAATGTCGATGATACCATCATGAATAAGCTCCCGTATGAAGTGCATATGGATCTCAATGTGCTTCGTCCGCTGATGCTGAACTGGATTTCTGCAAATAGAGATAGTGCTCGTGTTATCACAGTAGATAATGGTAGGCCACTGAAAGTGGATGCCAAACTCTGTCAGAATACCCTATAGCCAAATAGCTTCTGTGGCAGCGTTGACTGCTCCTCTGTATTCTGCCTCTGTAGATGATATTGTAATTGCATTTTGCTTCTTGCTAGACCAACTAATAGGACCCGAACCAAGAGAGAAACTGTAGCTAGAAGTAGATTTCTGATGATCTAAGTCACCGGCCCAATTAGAATCTGTGAACCCAATCAAGTCAATATCAACCCCTCCATGATAGTGCATGCCATCAGCATAAGTGCCACGAACATAATGAAGGATCCGTTTAGCTGCTTTCCAATGCAACTCATGTGGCTCCTGCATGAATCTAGACACGATCCCAACTGCATATGATAAATCTGGTCGAGTGTGAGTCAAGTAGATCAAGCTCCCAACTAACTGGCGATAAAGAGTACCATCAACCAAGGGAGTAGAGCAATCTGAAACCAACTTAACCCCAGAAAGAAAAGGAGTAGGAGAAGACTTGCAATCAGACATCTGAAACCAAGCTATCAAATCAAGAGCATACTTAGGTTGCGAAATCAAGATTCCCGAGTCAGATTGTCAAATCTGGATCCCAAGGAAGTAATGAAGCATACCTAAGTTAGTCATGGAAAACTTGTTGGCTAAGGCAATCTTCACAAAATCAATAATAGAGGAAGAGATGCCTGTGATCAACAAGTCATCAACATATAGAACAAGAATGAGTATGGAGTCATCTTGCCGTAGAATATAAACATTTGGATCAGAGTGACACCTAGTAAACCCTGATGTAAGTAAGAAGGAGTCCATCTTGGCATACCAAGCCCGAGGGGCTTGTTTAAGGCCATAAAGAGACTTCTTTAACTTACAAACGAGGGAGGAATCTTGGACATAACCGGGAGGTTGTTCCATATAGATCTCTTCCTCTAGGTCACCATGAAGGAAGGCACTCTTAACGTCCATTTGATGGACTTTCCATCTGTTTTCTGTGGCAATGGCTAGGGTCAGTCGAATAGAAGTCATCTTCGCAACCGGAGTAATGGTTTCTGTATAATCCACCCTAGCTATTTGGGAGAAACCCTTAGCTACTAATCGCGCTTTAAACTTTTCGACGTCTCCATCTACTCCATACTTTGTTCGGAACACCCACTTACACCGAACGATTTTTCTTCCTTTCGGAAGAGTGGTGAGGTCCCAAGTATCGTTCTTCATGAGAGAGGAATACTCCTCATCCATGGCAGAATCCCACTCAGGAATACCAGAAGCCTCCCGGAAAGACTATGGATCAGAAGCAGAGGTGAAGAAGGAGTGGGGTCCAACGAAATCTGAGCGAGTATGTCTCATATCCGAAGTATCTCCAACTAAATCTCCAGCACTTTGCAAAGTTTTCCTAGCCCAAAGGGGACCAGGAGGATCAAGCTCAGAGTCAGAAGATTATTCACTTGAGTGAGAAGGGACATATTCCTCATCATCACTACTGTCAGAATCAGAAGACTCAAAGGTCTGATGGTCGGGAGGGTCCAGAAGAGGAGCACGCTCAACAGTATCATCATCTGATGAGTTAGAGTCTGAATCAGTGAGCTGAAGAACCTCAATAGGTGGATAAGTAGAAGTCGCAGAGGACTCATCAAACTTAACACTTCTCTCAATATATAGCTCATGAGAAGTAGGATTCATTAATCGATATCCCTTCACGCCATCTAGATACCCTACAAAGATACAAGGTTTGGATTGTGGTTCCAAGGCCTTACATTTCTTCTTGGGAATCTGAGCCATAGCCTTGGATCCGAAGACTCGAAAGTGCTCAACATCAGGCTTGCATCCAAACCAGGCTTCAAAGGGTGTCATCCCTCTTACTGCCTTGTGTGGAACACGGTTCTGAATGTAATTTGCACAATTCACTGCTTCGGCCCAATACTGCGGAGGAAGAGACTTCGAGTGAATCATACAAGTGGCCATCTCCTTAAGAGTACGGTTCTTTCTTTCTGTGACTCCATTCTATGAAGGGCTATAAGCAACTGTATGCTGCAGAGAGATCCCTTCAGAAGTACAGAAATCCATGAACCTATTGTTTACATATTCACCTCCATTGTCAGTTTGGAGAACCTTGATAGACCGTTCTGCCTGTTTCTCAGCAAGAGCCTTAAAGTCCTGAAAATGTTCAAAGACTTCAGACTTAAGGTTAAGAAAATATACCCAAGTATATCATGAATAGTCATCAATGAAGGTTAGCACATAAAGAGCTCTAGTAAACAAAGGAGAAGGAAATGGACCAGAAACATCGCTGTGAACAAGATCCAAGGGACGAGTGGCTCTCCAGGATTTTCCTTTATCAAATTTCTTTTCAAGATGCTTTCCAAGGGTACAACCCTCACAAAGACCCTTAGAAAACTTGACGCAAGGCAACCCATTGACCATTTCATTTTGACTCAATTGTTCAAGGTAGCGATAATTTAGATGTCCAAAATGCTCATGCCATAGCTTACTAATCTCATTTGCATGAGTGAGCAAGGTAGTGGGCGTAGAATCAAAAGTAAAGTGGGAGAAGGTGTACAACCGTGAATGGTGATCTACCTTTCCCTCAGCCACTGTAGTGTCATTGTTAAGCTCATGAATAATCACCAAGTTAGGACCAAATTCCACTCACATTCCTTCACCAAGGTGAGTAATTTGGTAAACTGATAGGAGATTGGTAGAGAGATCAGGAACACTCAACACTTGGTTAAATGTTCCCCCATCCATCTCTACCGATCCACTACCGGAAACCGACACTATCGTGTCATTACCCATCGTGATTTGGGACATTCCACAAGGTTCGATGTTAGAAAACTCAACATGTGAATAACCCATGTGGTGCGAGGCACCAGAATCTATAATCCATGTCGATGAATGAGCAACTTTGGCTACAATGACATTTCCTTTCTTCTTATCATTTCTAGCACCTTTTGCAATAGAAGACTCGGCCTTCGGAGCACTTTGTTTTATTGATTCAGGAACACTTATTTTATTTTTCTCAAGTAAATGAGATAAGTGATCAATCTGTTTCTTAAAATAGTGTTGCTCATCGTGACCAGTCTTCTTGCAATAGGAACACAAATACTTGCTTTTCTGCGCCCTAGGCTCATAATTCGAAGTGTTTGTATCATTTTTAGGTTTGATCTTGGTTTCTTTCTTAGGTTGATTCTTTGTTTCTTTCTTCTTTTCAGTCTTCTTTCCTTTACTAGTACTTGCTACAAGGGCATGTGACTTGGACTTGAGAGACCCCATTTGAATGAGTTTGTCCTATTCTCGAATGAGTTGGGACGAAAAACAGTCAAAGGAGGGCATCATCCAAGTATCGCCCAAAGCAGCTTTTGTAGCGTAGAAAGTTGACACGAAGACAGAGTATTCAGGACCTAGTTTAGAGAGAATCGACAAGATCAGTTGAGAATCTTTCTTTTCTACTTGACATCCTTTTAACAATAATCTAATGTGGACAAATTTCGAGAAGAAGGCTTGTAGGTTTTCAAAGTCACTAGGATTTAACCCTAGTAGTTCATTTTCCAACTCATGCGCTCTCATGTCATCTAGTTGTCCAAACATCGCATCCAACATTTTCCACGCAGATGTAGGTGTTTCAGACGCCTCAATGTGGAAGAGCAAGTCAGGAGAAATGGACATGCAGAGAAGACCTAAAGCTTCATCACTACGGTTTAACCACTTAGATTTTTCAGGTTCGTCGTCTGGTTCAGTCTCAGTTCCCATGGTGATGCGGTATAACCCTTTACCCCTTAGTTTCATTATTATTTTCGATCTCCATTTGAAAAATTTGAATGGCGTAAGCAAAGGAATTGAAAGTGCATCCATAGTGAGAGAGAGAGAGAAAGAAATGCAGAAAAGAAACACAACCACCCAGGACAATAACAACCCCCTGCTTTCGGCACTTTATAGTTGAGTGCGTTGATTAAAATCGGGTCTGTGCATGCAGTTTGAAACACTTGGTAACTCATCTTGCAATTAGCATAATAACGCGCAAGAGGGGAGACCACAACAGTGTTTCGTGGAGCGCAACAAAAGAGGAACACCGTAAACAAGCACAAGTAAAAAACAGAAAGGAGGTGAAAGCCAACTCTGGTGGTGAGAAAAAGCGTCTCACGTCGCATGAAAGAACCTCTTTGTCGTAAAACTGTGGTGGACGCGCTCACAAGTCCACGAAAAAAAAGAATAGAACAAAGCTCAAAAGAATGAGCTGAATTAAGCAAAACAAAGACACCCCCCAGAATGCGGCACTTTATAAAATTAGTTCGTTTACAAAGCTAATGATTCCATCATCTAGAGTGCAAAAAAAACATGTAACTTTGACTAAAGAAGTGCTCAAAACCGAGCAACGAGTCAAAAGTTATAGCAAAAACCAATTCCCGCAATTTGATGAGAAAAAGCCAATAAGCCTACAAACGGATTAAAAAAGTGTCCGAAACGCATGCAAAGGGTGTCGTATGTATGCTCGTTGGAAATGGCATGGAATTTTAGATAGGGTTTGTTTGTATTGCGAGGGGGAATTAGCCACCTGCCAATCCCGAACCTCACCCTTCGTCTTCGACACTCGACGGAAGGTTAAAAATACACAAAGCCAATAGACCAAATTATAGTGCCAAAGAAATTTAGTGTGTAGATAATGTGAAATTAATAAAAGATAGATTTAATTAACTTAAATCTAATTAATTTCAGTAAATAATTTAGATCTAAAAAAGATAAGAAAAAGATTTAGAATTTAATTTAGATCTTTTAAATATTTGAAGAAACTTCTAATTAAAAAACAAATTTCAAATTTGATTTTAGAAACTTAACATATATTAAAGAAACAAGGTGAAGTTTAGAAAACTTTAAAAAACTTACTAAAAAAGTTGATTTGTTTTTAAAAAAAACATGAAAAAAACAAGGTCGTTTTTGTTAAAAAAGCAAGGATTTTTGAGATAAAAAAGAAGGAACTTACCAACCGACTGTACCAATTGACTGTACCACAAAAAAATTGAAAAACATGCCTTCTTGGAGAGCATTCGGCTGCAGCGAATGAAGTTGCAGGTTACAGGCAGGCCGCACCAAAAAAGGCCATGTTTTAGCTTTAATTTACCAAAAAACTTTGAGAAAAATTGTTTCCACGTCTGACCAGGCTGCACAGGAGAGATAAGATGCACAGCCGCATAGGAGAAGCAAAAAATGCAGAGAAATGTTGCCTGGCCGCATCAAGAGAGTGTACAGGCCGTTTTTGCTTCTGCCAGGCCGTTTTTGTTTTAGCAGGCCCAAAAAAACGTGGCAAATGATTTTTTTACAACCCTGTGAAGCAAAAAAACGAGGCAAATGATTTTTAGAGCCCTGTGAAGCAAAAAAAACGTGGTAGATGATTAAAAAATGCCTGTGCAATCAAAAAAACGTGGCTAATGATTAAAAAACACCTGTGCTATCAAAAAAACGTGGCTAATGATTAAAAAACACCTGTGCAATCAAAAAAACGCCTTGGAGAGTCCAAAAAATGCCTAAGCAACCACGTTTTAGCTTGCCCACACCAAAAAAAGTGGCAAATGTGATTAAAAACGCCTGGGAAGCAAAAAAAATGCCAGAGGGACAGCAGTTCGTTGAGTAGCAACCACGACTGAAGAACTCAAGGATCCTACAACCACAGACAACATGCACAAGAAAAAAAACACAAAAACTTTCCGAGAAAGCTTGTTAGAGATATTAGCAAGATAAATTTCCAGAAAATGGTGATCAAAAGACTTGCATGCAGAGTAAAATAACGAAACCAAGTAAGAGTAATAGCAACAAAAAATAAATCGAGTGCACGTTTACCCGATCTCAGCTCTGATACCATGAAAAGAGTTTGCGAGAATCGAATCAGAAACGAGGCACCATGAAGTAGTTGCACTCCAACGGAATCGTGAAAGCTCCAGTGATAGCAAGGAAAAAATTGATCAGTAATGGAAGAACTTGCTTAACAGAAACAAAGCTTGCATAGAGGAAAGACAGCGGAGTGTCTTGGCATGCTCATAAATGAATAGAAAAGGGGGTACATATAGGGTGCTGAGTAACCCTAGTGCATGACACATATGAAACCCTAAACCTAACCCATGTGAGATGACCCTCCAACATGAGAGGAGGACACATAAGATAACTCACACTAACAGAAATGTCGGGTATTGACCCTAACATCATCATTCACAACATCGTCACTATCCTCGATGTTAAGCATGCCAAACAAAAACTACGTAGGATGCACCCTCGCATAGGCCTCCTCATCAAAGAAAAATTACAACATCTTCTTTATGCTAACTTTATATTACCCATTGATTATGCACAATGGGTTTCTAATATTGTACCCATAACCAAAGCTTCTAGAAAGCTACGCATTTGCACAGACTTCTGAGACCTTAATCTTGTCTATCTTAAAGATTACTTCCTGATCAACTTTTCGACTTCACGGCTGGCCCTGAAATTCTATCCCTCATGGATGGATTCTCTAGTTACAATCAAATCCTTATTGCTACTAACGACTAACATAAAACCTCCTTCAGTACTCCTTGGGGGACCTTTTGCTACCATGCCATGCCCTTCAGACTTAAAAATGTAGTTTCCACTTATCAACATGCTATGACATACATCTTCCATGATCTCATTCGTAAGACTGTGGAATACTACATTGATGACCTCTTAGGAAAATATAAACAACACAAAGATCATATTTTCCCATATTATTCAATACTTTCTATGCCTCAACCATGCCAAGTGTGTATTCGATGTTCTCACCAGTAAAATCCCAGGGTTCATCATTTCTATCAAGGGCATTAAAGTAGACCCAGCCAAGATTAAAGCCATCATTGAGATGCCCCCTCCTTCAAACAACTTCGTAGTCTGCAATGTAGACTCAAATAAGTCTTTCGCTTCATCTCTCAACTTTTATAGTGTTGTCAACCTTTTCATCATCTACTCTGAAAGGATGCCCATTTCAAATGAGATTTGATTTAATAAAAATTTGAATTAAATCCTATTTCAAAGCTACTAATATGAAAAACACAATATAATACAAATGTTAGTAACTCTAATGATGCAATCGCGTCTGAAAATAAGAGAAATAGAAGACTTAGTTGATTTACACTTATCTCGAAACAAATATGAATTAGAACAACTAATGAATGGGATGGGAAGAGTATCTCAAACACTCAATATTAATTTTGTAACTTACAGATAGAGTTGGACACAGGCGCCTGGGTTGGGGCGAGGGTGTTTGGGTTCCAAAGACTTCTTTTAGGCACTAGTGATTGTGTCAATTCTTAGAATCTACTTTCTTCTGTGTTGCTAGGATTTCATACTTATTCATTGTTGATCACATGATATTCACACTTTAATCATCGAGGGTACATGTAACTTGCAAAACAAACCCTAGCTACATGCACAAGCTCACAAACACATCAAATTGAAATGAAATATGCAATATGTGAAGTCGGACTGACCTTGGTGGACACCCGAAGAGTGAACTTATGACCGAGCGCTGTACTACATTCCAGACTCCATGTAGTTCTCTATGATTGTGTGTGAAATAACGTCCTTGAGTTGTGTTCATGCCAATGATGCCAAGATAGCGAGCTATGACTAGCTTTAATGTAAATGTGTGAGATGGAATTCAACACTTCCCCTTCCAACACAATGTATGCAGCCCAAAAATGCAGTCCCTTTTGATGATAATGGTAGTATGTAGATGTGATTGCCCCTTAGAATTTCTAGCCAATATAATAGTATGTATGTTGTGCACATATATGAATCTCTTGTTTGAATTTTGATGATAGTGACACAAAAGGTTGACTATGAGGTTGGAATAAGGATAAGAAGACTAAAAAGGCTGACCATAAATGTTAAAAATGTAATCAAGAATAAAGAGGACAGAAGCGCCCAAAATGGAAAATAACACCTAGGCGCTAGTGTTAAGAATGGGTGTTGATGTCCTGGAATAAATGACGACAGATGTGAAAAGACATAAAGACAGGGATCCTTGTGACCTGACCAAAACTGTGTACAAAAATGACATATGTGTGAGAGAAATACAATAGAAATAATCAAAGCAAATGGATAGACAAGGGATTATGTCACTATTGAATATTTTTCTCACTTAAGATCCATGCGTATAATAACATACTTGATGACATAGTAAAATAGTAGTATGTGTGTGATTTTGTGTCTACATTTCCCCCCCTTTATGCTATTTGAATAAAATTAGAGTAGTGTAAAGGAAGTAAGGGACATGCATTTATAGAGTCCGAAGAAGCCATGTTACAAAGTGCACGTAGAATGTAAGATCTTGTAGCATGGTGAACCATGGATCAATGTTTTGATCTATGTGATGTAAATAGAGATAACAAACTGTTGTAAGGAGCACTTGGAGAAATAGTTGAAATGATTTGGAGATTTTGGATATTTCAAATTTTTGCCAAAAGAGATTGAAGAGGTAGGGAGCGATCAATTTCCAGCCTAATTTTATTTGTAAATGGGAGGATTTGGGTGTCCTTTCACCAGAGGAAGAGTATTGGGGAGAGAGGTCTAGTTTTACCCTCCATCTATGACTACATACCCAAAAGTTCCAACCGCTGCAGATAGATAGAGACCAAATTTAGTTCTGATTTAGTTTCAATTGAAGAACCTACATAGGAGCAATGTAGGAAAGACAATGATGTCTCATTGCCCCCACTCCTACGGTAATGAGTGTTTTGATTTGAATAATGTTGGATGGCTTCCAAGTTAGGTCATTTGGAAGCGATAGTAATAAAATGTTGCTCCCAAGTTAGGTCATCTGGGAGATATAATAAATGTGTTTATAGTATCGATTGATTGATTTGACTTGAGTGATATGATATTGATAGTAATAAGATGTACTTAGTAGATTACTCACGGAGAGGTTCTTACCTTTCCCCCAGATTAAGTCATTTGGGGGAGTAGATTTGTTATAGTAGAAAGTATTTGAGTGTTGTATAGCATGATTGTACTTTTGTTCGAATGAGATTAGAGCAAGTGTGATGGTAATATGTTAGGAGTGTCAATTAATTGTATTGTATCCTAAAAGGGATTATAAGATGATCCTGATTATATGCCCCCCTTTTGGCGAAAGGGTAGAGTGCAGAGAAATGAGCATTGAGTTGAAAGAAAGATGTATAACATGTTTATAATAGTGAATGAGAAATAATATGAGAAAGTGTTGCCAAAGTATGAGTAGATATTGATTGGTACATGTGCTAGAGTTGAATACGAGATATTAAAAATTATATGGTGCACTGCTAGAGGAAGTTATGATCCGCGTGCTGTGAATGACGAGACAAACAGAGTTATCAGGCTCAAGATATGAGCGAAACTATGCGACATATATTAGTTGTAGAAATGGTTGTAAATAGTAACTATAATATATGGTAAATTAGAATTACTATATATAGTAATATGAAAAAGTGAATAGTGGTTTCATCTTTACTATGTTTGAGTGAGAATTAGAGCTATGTGCTGTGAAGATGTCACATGTTAGAGTAGTGAGTTTGACGAGATTCAAGAGAGTAGCGGCGGTCGTGGCTTCACAAATGACCGATGAGTTGGTAAGTATCATCATTTTTGGTGAAATTCGCCCATTTTTGTCAATTTTTAGAAAATTTGAACTTTTGTATTTTTCTATGTTTTTGACTTGGATAGGAGCGGCCAGGGTGTTGACATCTTTTGGGACACCGACACCTAGTTCGAGGTACATGTGACTTATTTCGGGGTGTCCATGACCTGCTCCTAGGTGTTGGCATTCCAGAGTAAGGTTTTTAGCACTATGTTGTAAATGTGTAGATTCAAAGTAATTTTATGCTATAATGTGATGTTTTGCAATATGTATGAGGGATTAATATGAGAATTTTGCTACTTTTTTGTGGTGTGTAGAGGGATACAGACTCGAGAGAATTCTGCTAGGTCACCATTTGAGTACATTGTTGAGATTGGGGTTATCTAATGCAAAGTGGGATATAGTGGACCATGTTGTCCTATGACACATAGCGAGATTGAGGTAGGTTCCCAATAATATGCCTATGTTGACCGCATTGTGTGCTAGACGGTGTGATGATATATGTACATTTTGGTTTCCTACTGGTGAGATGACAGTGACAATGGAGGATGTATATCATATATTGCGGGTTTTGATTGTAGGAGAGAGGGTAGAGGTGATGAGTATGGTGGATGCATGTAGTTAGATGAGGGCAACGAGGAGGTATTTCACAGGGACGCGAGTACAGATAGAGACTCTTATCAATTTGGTTGTTATATTAAGATATGGAGTTTTACAACTACAAACGTTTATTGCAATAATTTTAACTTCATTAGTGGCAGTAGAGGGTAGTGGAGTTGGTATTATGTACAAGATACATGATATTTGTCTTCGTATATAGGAGTATGGGACAAGGTATACATGGGCGCCGTGTGTGTTGACCCACTTTTACAGAGGTTTGTATAGATTCACCTAGGAGGATTACGGGGGTGGACTAGGATCCACCACTTTGTTACAAGTATGGGTATATGAGCACATTGTCATATTGAGGCCACTCAGTGGGTCATGGGCCAAGTGGGCTAGACCCGAGATATTTGCAACGAGGTAAGTGGAGACCCCTAACAGGAGGATGGACATGACCACCTATAGGTCAATGTTAGATCAGATGGGTCTAGTGGTCATCATATAGAGGCTATATAGAGACTATGGGGGTTAGGTAGAGGATGGTGTGGAGTTGCGGTACATTCAGTGCACTATGTGGTTAGAGGATTGCTTCCCAAGGGAGACATAGTTATTCCAGAGTGAGCAAGTATCTAGATAGTTTGTCATGGCCCAGGATGTGCCCATAGAGCCATATATATGGTTGAGATCTACTAGAGTGACGAGATGAGTAGGAGTGAGGCCTAGCCCGACAAGAGCACAACTGGTGCATCTTGGTCCAGATGAGGCAAATGCGACTATAGAGCCTATACAGGTGGATGATGTGGGGTGTATCTAGGCGTATAATGAGTGGTGGGTAGCACACTGATGGGTGTTGCTATTTCCAGTTTTCGTAGATGTGGCAAGCATGTCACTGGTAGGAGGAGTAGAGGGACAGGTGCTTGCCCCCAATGGAGATGGCCTAATAGCGGCGTTAACAGAGCGTAAGCATTATTCATTGTTATTCGTCAATTGTTGTTTAATTGTTGGGTATTTTAAAGGTGTATAAGAACTAAGTGTTGTTGTATGGTTGCAAGTGATACCTATTAGTCATTGATTATTGATTCATCGATACACATATTGACATGGAACGTGACTCTAAATGTACTCGTGGGAGGCGATATGCTAGAGCGAGTGGATGCTATTGTGGGCGAGTGTTCCCATTTATTTGAGCCAGTGGATATAACAACATCCACATGACTGTGCTATTGAGTGAGCTTTATGTGGCTCATGCACAAACTAAGTGAGCTAGATAGGCCGTAGGAGGAGGAGCCTTAGCTCAGGATGTATTTGTGAGATATGTGAAGCTACAAGACTGATTTACAGAGTAGTCAACTGAGGTGGCTATACTGCGGAGACATGTGGAGAGATATAGAGGCTGCAACCATTGGCATAGAGTTCTAGAGCTCCCATGATTGTGTATAGTGATAGTAAGGATGACATGTGATGTTTATGGTTGTATTGATGTATGTGGGATTGCCCCCAATGGTTGTAGTTTTGTAAATATGATTTTTGACTAGATATATTTATTTATGGATTATTGGTATCATTGTGTAGTGTTGATGTGCATCAATATATGATGTGATGATTGTTGTTTTCATTTTGATTTGTGATGTTGGATTTGTATTGTGTAAATGATTGTTTTTATTTGAAATGGATGATGATGTATAAATAAATAGATAACTAATGATTAAAAATAGGATTGTGCATTTAAATGAAGATGAAGTGTATTGTATGCGATGAATATAAACGTATGTATGTGATGTAATGTAATAGATAATGTGAAATAACAATGTAATTGAGATGATATGAAATAGTAGAATGAGGATGTGCTAGTTGTAGGATGAAAAAGATCTAAAATAATGTATGTAATTGCATGTATGTATGATGAAGAGGGGGGAGAAGAGTGATGCCTCAACAATCATGTTAAAAGCTTAAGAACATGAGTGTGTCATCGGGTAATGAGATGATCATATGGAGATCACCTACCAAAGATGGAGAGGCTAGTGAGGGATGGTGGAAGCATGTGAAGTAGTAGCATCATGAGTGCAAGAGTCTAATTAAATGTTAGATGAAATGGTGCTAATGATGGGAGATGTAATGGTAGGAAGCACAAATTCCAACGGATTAGGAAGCCAATGGTATGTAGTAGTTGTGTGAGGAGGGTGATATGATGTAGCAATAGGTGAGTTAGACGGAGAACCTGGATGAATAATGATCTTAGGAGGTGGACGAATGATAACCTTAGAAGTGGGTGGAAGAGACAAGTGAATAGAGGTAGAAGCATGCTTGTGCGGAATGGGAGAAAGAGACCGCTTGTGAGAGTGAGAGCCGAAGGAAGTGACACCTTTGTCTTCTAATTTTTGTGATTTGTCATGAACGGTACAACAGTCATTGTCACGGTGGCCATTGATGCGGTGGAAATTTCAATAAGGGAGATCGCGTTGGCGATGCAAATGATGATGAGGAGGATGCTAATTAGAAGGCAATCAAATTAAGTGTTTATCAAACAAAGCACACAAAACATCATGAGGCTTAACAACATGTGGAAAGTGTAATGGTTCACAATTAGGAGATGGAAAAGAATTAGGTGTAGACCAACATGGTGGAGGGGAAGGAAGACACTTGTATAGAGGAGGAGATGGAGACTGTGGAGGACGATCAATAGAGGGAAGAGGAGAGGAAGTAGTGGGCAATGGAGTAACAAAATAAATAACAAGAGTTGGGATAACATGTGCTGCAATTAAATATTATTTTAGATCAATAACTTTATAGCACAAAAGCATAAAAGATACACATGTATCATATAAGAGTTTTTATTTCAATGCAGGAATTAAACCATAACAAAAGATAAATTACTTTTTTAGATCAATGGGCTGAAATAATAATTGATGCATGCTAGAATCGAAACGTAAAATTTAATCTAAAATTGGCTATGTATTTCATTGATGTAAAGTAGGCAATTGATCATATGTAACACTAGGACCATCGTTAACTATAAGCCATATAAGAAAATAATCTTCCATAACAAAATGAGTGCTAATATATCCATAAGGAAAATGAGTGTACCATTGAAGAGCATGATCAACAAGACTATGACAAAAAAAAAATAGTAACAAACTATCATTATAATAATAATCCATAGCTAAATGATAATTCTTGAGATGCAAATAAGGATTGCCAATTCCATCAAAACATGTAAAGGTAGGCATGATAAAAACCTTCGGAAAAGATGAATTATGAACTTTTTTAGGCATAGGATTGCCTGGAAGAGAATTATGATCAATGGAATCATAATAGGATTTTATTTTGAGAGCGAGAGAATGAAATTGAGATTTCAAATTGCCAAGCACATACGCAAGTGATAAGATATCATGTGAAATAATTTTAGAAGAAATGAGAGGCACATTAAGAGGTTGATGCTTGTCATTATGAGTGATCACGAGGACTTGAGAATGAGGAGTGGACGTGGAAGGAAGAGAAAGAGCTAAATAACATGGAGGCTCTACAAGAATGCTGGATGTAGACTGATGAGTCACTATAAGAGGTGCATTAATGGAAGGAGAATAATCATCATGAATAATGTTAGAAACAACCTCAGAAGTGGATGAAAGAAGAGTGGTGATTTCACATTCAATAGTCTTAAGAGAAGTAACATCCTCACTAACATGTTCATGGTCAAAAGTATAATCCACATCACTATCAATCAAATTTTCATAAGCAAGTAGTTCATCAAGACTATCATCAACATATAAAGAAGTAGTAGGAGTGCTAACATGAGATTTAACATTGTAATCATCAGAATTTTTTTCAGAAATAGAAGAAACATGAGATATAACTTTACATTCATCTTAACTATTATTGGAAATATCATCATACACATGTACATTTATAACCTTAGAAGTAGATTTATTTACATCTATACAAGTAAAAATGTCACCAAATAAAGGATCTATAATAACATTATCATGTGCTACAAGAGGAGGAGAAGAAGGTACAACAACAAGGGTGATTATGGATGATGATGATGGAGAACATGCAACATAGCTTTGATCATGAGAGAGCATGAAAATATGAGGGGTGCCAAGAGGAATGGTGTCTTAAAAAGCAAGAAGTTGTTGGAGGATTTTGTTATCAAATTGAGCATTACAATAAAGATCATTAAGTTCAACTTCTACACCAACATCATCAAGGATAGGTTACACACTACTATGATCCATAGCCAACTTAGGAAAAATGATCTATTTTTAGCCATGAGGGTCTTAGGGATCCTAGGACAATGGGTTCGAACAAGAGAGGGGTTCACCAAATTATTGAATAAAAATCTGAATTAAATCATATTTAAGATTTACTGATATGATAAAACACAATATAATACAAATGTTAGGCACTCTAATGATGCAATCATGTAAGCAAATAGGAGAGATAAAAGACTTGGCTGATTTACGCTTATCCTAGAACATATATAAATTGTAAAACCTGATGAACGGGATGGGTAGAGTGTCACAAACACTTAGTATTATCTATGTAACTTATGGAAAAAGTTAGAAATGAGCGCCTGGGCTGGGGCGTGGGTGCCTGGGTGCCAAAAATTGATTCTAGGTGCTGGTGACTATGCAGAAGCTTAAAGTTTGCTTTCTTCTGTGTTGCTATGTTTTCACAATTATTCATTGTTAATCGCATGTTATTCACACTTTGATTGCCGAGGGTACCTATACCCTACAAAACAAACCCTAACTACCTACACAACCTCACAAACACATCAAATTGGAATGAAATATGCAATATGTGAAGTTGGATTGACCCTGACGGTCTCCCGAAGAGTGAACGTATGAGCGAGCGTTGCACTACATTCCAAAATCCATGTAGTTCTTCGTGTTTGTGTGTGAAATAATGTTCTTAGGCTGCCCTCATGCTAATGACACCAAGATAGCGGGCTATGACTAGCTTTAATATAAATGTGTGAGATGGAATTCAACACTTCCCCTTCCTATGCAGCACATGCAGCCCAAAAGTGCAGTCCCTTTTGATGATAATGGTAGTATATAGATGTGATTTCCCCTTAGAATTTCCATCCAATATAATAATATGTATGTTATGCATATATATGAATTTCTTGTTTGAATTTTGACACTAATGACATAAAAGGCTGGCTATGAGTTTGGGATAAGGATAAGAAAACAAAAAAGGCCGACCACAAATGTCAAAAATGTAAACAAGAACAAAGAGGACAAAAGCACCCAAAATGGACAAGAGTGTTTAGGCGCTGGTGTCTAGAATGGGCACTGGTGTCTAGAATGGGCACTAGTGTCCTAGAATAAAATGACGACAGATGTGAAAATATAGACAGATGGGGATCCCTATGACCTAGCCAAAACTATGTAAATAAATGACAGATGTGAGAGAGAAAGACAATAAAAACAAAAAAAACAATTGGATGGACAAGGGATTGTGTTACCAGTGAATACTTATCTCGCATAAGATCCATGCATATAAAAACATACTTGATGACATAGTAAAATAGTAGTATGTGGGTGATTTTGTGTCTACATGATCACAAATGTGAAATGGCCTTTGAAGACCTCAAACAATACCTTATATCACCATCTTTGCTCACACCTCCACGTGAGGGGGAGCCATTTTATCTATACATATCCGCTACTGACCATGCACTGGGTGCTATGCTAGTACATCAAGATAACCATGGTAGAGAACAAGTTGTCTACTACATAAGCCACACACTTCATGACTAGGAAACTCATTGCCCTAAAGCAAAAAAGCTATGTTGTGCCATGTAATTCACAACTTATAAACTTCATCGCTATCTCTTAAATAGTAAAACTTACATTGTCACCAATTTCAATCCTCTCAAGGCAATGTACTCCAAACCATACCATAGTGACAATATCACTCGTTGGTTCATGCTCGTGACTGAATTTAATACAGAATTCATGTCATGGAAATCTATTAAGGGGCAAGCCATCGTCGATCAACTCACAAAAACTCCCCTTCCTGATAATCAAATACCTCACGAACGATTTCACGACAAATCCATCAACACTATTGATCAAGAATACACTCCTAACAAAATGACAATCTTCTTTGACGGTTCCAAATGTCAAAAAGGGGGAGGTGTCGGTATCATCAACATAATTCCTTAGGGGACTCTTATTTCCCTATCCTTTAAGCTAAATTTTTAATGCACTAATAACATGGCCAAATACGAAGCTCTCATCATGGGTCTCCAAACAAATGTCATGTTTGGTGTTCAAATTCTTGACATCTATGGAGACTCTCAACTTACCATCAACCAAATCAAAGGAATTTATCAATGAAAAAATGAGATTTTATAAAAATATAAGAACATTTTCAAATTCCTCTTAGAAGCCTTCAATTGGTACATGATCTAAACAGTTCCTCAATCATCAAATAAGTTCATGAATACCATGGCTTCTCTTGCATCACTTATCCCCCTATCAACTGATGATTACAAATTGTTCATTTTTATGCATAAATTAGATCAACCATCTCACACCAATGAACTCCCTTCTATCAATCTTATCGAAGACAATCAAACAGATCTTTAGTACACTCAAATCTATGACTACCTATTTCGATCAAAAATTCCCTCCAATATATCTAAAAATGCTAAACGATATTTTCTTCAATGCACTACCCAATATGTTATTGTAGGCTGTGTTTTCCACAAACACAGATTTCATGGTCTCCTCCTTCGCTGCCTCAAATCTCATGAATCCACTAAAGCTATCCAAGAAGTCCACAATGGTATAGTGGTGGACACTTCTACAGTATGGTTGTTGCTAAGCACATCCTACATATGGGCTATTACTAGCCTACCCTCAATCAAGATTGTTGTACATATGTCAATAAATGCATTAAATGCCAATAATGTTCTAACCTCACTCATAGTCCCAGTTAGGCCCTACAACCCACTCAAGATTTTTGGCCTTTCTCACAATGAGGACTTGAACTCATTAGTCTCATGAACCCTTGTTCGTCACAACAACACCATTCTATCATCACCATTACTGAATATTTCACTAAACGGGTGGAAACTATTCCCATGGTCTCCACTAAAACAAATAAAATCATTGATTTCATCTATTAACATATGTCATCACTCACAAGTATGGTTCAGGATCCTATCTTTTAGCCTCCCTTGATGGTAAACCTAAAAAGGAACCTCTAAATGCATTGTACTTGTGGCCTTCCTATTTTTTTGATTGATAAACACTTTTGACCGGAGCTATGAACTGGAGGGTTGACGGGACCCCACCCAATACAAAGAAAAAGATGAAGAAATACCAGGAACAAAGTGGGCCCGAAAAAGCAAAACACCACGACTAACAACATAATGCACAATCGACTAGGCTTGGAAATACAAAGAAGTACCCAAAGAAACGGCCTACAGCCTGCCAATTACTAGGCCTGCAACCAACGCACAACCAAAGAGCAACCCGAATGGGAGACGCGAAGTTGAAAGTAACCAAGCTCCACACAAGAACCACCCCGAATAGGAATAGGGCATGAGAGGCAGGCGGGGGCCAAAAACACAAAGAACCAAAGGGGTGAGTGTCAGCGCACCTGAGCAAGAAGGAAACCACACGCAGGCTCATAGAAACAGTAGAGTAAGACGGAGGCAACGACCTGAAGCCAACCAAATGTAGTAGCAGAAAAAGGTACAAAGAGGCCAGTAACAATACAGACCACACCAAGCCATGGGAGCACAAAACCACATTAGTCAAAATGAAAAACCCAGTCCCACACAACCACCCGCAATGACAAGGCACCAAAATGAAACCCAGAAAACCAAAACCAACGAAATCATCGAACCACTGGAAAACGAAAAGGGTCGAAACTGTATACCCTAAAACTGGCAGAAAACCCAATCAAACATGGGGGGATAGAGACCAGGGACGTTTTCTAGTACGACGTTTGGGGAACTAAGCTGGTCGCGCCCGTAGAAGGAAGTAGAGATCAAATCCGGATAAGCCCAGACAGGTCCAAAGAATACTGACACGACCCATGTCTGACACCCCGCCCTTCACCATTCTCGACCCAGAAATAAAATGAAAACCAGAAGACAAGGGGAGAGAAGAAGGTGGCCTCCACAATGGACTCTTCAACGCTTGAGAAAAACCACGCTCCAAGGACAGAGCCTGAGGTAAAAAGTGACTAGGAGGCACGGGGAGTCCCGCCAAGATCTTCAAATCTGAAAATGATTGTTCTTGCAGGGGATCAGGTGACCAAAGCACCTTTGCCACTTTCTCATGTTCATCTGCGAGAGGAAATGCTGGAGAATCAGGGTAGACTCATTACGTAAGGGCTCTGAAACAGGGACATTTGGGGGATGATGGAAGCGCGAGAAGAACCGAACAAAGGATAAATCCAGCAACTCCACCAGAAAAGGGGTGAGTGAAACGGGGTGAGGAAACCACTTGAGGGCCAAGAAGGCCTTCATGTCTTGACAAAGGAGGAACCCAACGAACCTCCTGGATTCCTCGAAGAGTCTTTTAACTAGCCTGTTATTCAGCAGACCCGAACGAAGCAACAGACTCTCCATGCACCGTTTAGCTAGACAAAGGTTGAGGTAATCCAGTTGAACCACCTCATTGCGCTCCTTCACCTATGCCCACTACTCGGTGTCATTAACATTACAGTAACCCACAACCTACTCAATCCAAAACCCTAGTTCCGGAAAGGACATCTTTTTTTCCAGTGACCTTTCTATTGTTAACATATCTACTGACATGACACTAGTCACATCAAAGATCCCATTCCTCCACTAACATGTCATTCACTATCGTAATGATTTGAAATTATGTTGTATGCCATTATTATTCTATAAACACGACTGTAAATATGAGCACCATGGATTTGTTCATCACAATTTTCAGATAGACAAGTTCCTCCTTAGTAGTAACCCTACAATCATTACTCCCATCTTTCCCTTATCTACAAACTAAAAACATGCTAAAAGGTTACATATGTGGTTTATAAACACCTTTTTCCCCTCCTCAAATGGTCTACTAGACCTTTCCTTGGCTCAATAAAAATAAAAAATATCCATATGGATGCACATTATCAAAAGTATATAGACCGATCCCTCGAAGGACAACTATTAATCATCCTACCAAAATATAGACTGATCCCTCGAAGGATAATTATCAAACAATATATAGACTAATCCTTTGAAGGATGACTATTCAACATAAAAATTAAAATTGTAGACCACTTCCTTCAAGGTTGGTTACCCATATCATTAAAAAAGGCTTCCTACATTGATCAACCTTCATATCAAAAATTTCAAAAGCATCATAGGAAAGCTTCCCGCATCAATCAAATTTCCCATCAAACACAAACTTCCCGCATTTATCAGTTTGCATAGTAAATATCTAGCTTAGGCATAAGCCTACAAGCCTTAAAAAGGAGAACCCACTCTCCCTTGTACAAACTACATATAAACCCCTTCCATGTTGTAAGAAGGTATATAAATTCACTTATATCTACATCCATGATCTGACATGTGACTAATTATTATTAGTTATATGTTAACATTTCTTACAAGGCCTCAAGTGCACTGTCATACATATTTAATTTACCATCAAATCACATATGCATCAAATTTAGTTTAAATAGCAAACACTTCACATTTAATCTTAACCATGATTAATGTACATTTTGAGACATATATCAAGATCACTACACTTTGAGTCACACCATGTCAATATCAAACATCACATCAAAAATCACATATAAACATCATGTATCAACATCACATCTTGAACATAATATCATCTAAACTATTCAATATTACAAAATCAAACAACACATGAATCCAAAATCTTAATCATATATATATAACTCTCATCTATACAAAATGCCTCAAAAGGGATCATATACAAAATTATTTATATCCAATTCATGTACAAAACCCACATACTATGTGGTAAAATCAAAATCTAACACTCCCTTGCCACACTAGCCTCCTATGGCTCCTCCTTATGGCCCTAGATCTCTCTATGGTTGTGCGACACTCCCAGTGCTGGCTGAGGTATCCTGACGAGTCGATCTACACTTGTTTTCTTGAAACTCTACATAGTGCGGCACAATTGGTAGACACTTTGTAACCAAATGCTCATAGTATCTCATCTCCTCACCAAGTGCTTAATACTACTCAACGATCATGAAACCAGGAGGCCCCATTTGCCCTCTTGCCACTGGCTCTCCTCCTGCAGGTACTATTTCCTACCTTGCACTAGGACCTTTTCCCTGGGCGACACTCCTGACAACCTTTGAATTTTTCCCCACCTCCCCATACTTCACTCGTAACACCTCCCATTATTAGCCATATCTATCTTGTTGTTGCTCATATGTATCATGCTTGAAGTGTGTCTAGTCTCTCTCCTATTACAACACGTCTCACTCTTAGAGAACGGTGTCCCACTTAACCACCAACCTATCCCTCTCCAATTATAAGGCATCAAAAGATGCCTGTAACTACACCAGATCCTCCCCACCATCACCCTCCTCCTCTACCTCTCCACCCCTTTGCCTCATCCCCACACTATTTCCATGAGCAACCCACTATTGTGTCCACCACTCGTTGAACCCCTCCATGACCCCAACATCATCTACATCCACTACCTCTGGTTCCCCTACCTCCTCGGCCTGCCCCACCTCAGCTACTATCGACGCAGGTAAGTCCCTCTCTAAATCATCACACCAATAAATAATTGGCTCACCTAGTATTTGTTATGGAAACCTGAACTGCCTCCGCACCCGAGGAAACTATACTACCTCTATCATCTCTGCCATCCTCCCCCTAATCTACCATACTCGCCTCAGTCCTACCAACTCCACATCCATCTAAGGACATGCAGGGTATCTCGCATATGGGCTCCAGACTACATCATCTATAGATAAACTCCATAGTCAATCAACATAGTAGGTATGGTCCCTTTCTACTCCGCCATCTCTCATCTAATCAAACCACCATCTCATGAACCCTACCACATACTCTATCGGGTCTCTTACCATCCAAGGTAGGCCTGGTGGCCTCACAACATCTATATGCTCATATGCCCAATAATTTAATAATAACCTCGCATTCAATCCATACCTTTGACCTGAAACAAACATCCACACCTCATGATAAACTTGAGTTAACAGTGCACAACCCCAAACATATACAGTATGATGCTCCATAATCTTGGCCACAACACCCGTAAGTGTCCAAGGAAATCTACCATCCCTTGAATATGAAAATTCATAACATGAAATAACCAACATCACCACTAATATTAGTCGGTTTCCCGACACCTCTCCATCATAGTACGACTTAATATGAAAGCCCATGTTGCGTATCCAATATTTGGGGCATCATCACCATATAACCGTCTCATTGTCTCAAGATGGGCCTCTCACATGATAGCTACTATCTTCTCACCCCAAATCAACAATATCACGATCTTGTACATGTCCTCCAATGTAATAGTCATCTTGCCGATATGAAACCAACATGTCCTCATGTTCGACTTCCAAGTTCCATTTATCTATCAATGCTATCATCAACCCCACATCTCAAGGAATCTACTGGTAGAGGTATAATCCTCTTAAAACCAATGACCATAAAATGGGCCTACTTTGTATTTGTCACATCTACCCTAACTCTCTCCAACATCTATGGGACTCTATCACAAAGATAAATGATGTCCCTTTCATGTGGATCCAATTGCAAGAGGTTGAAATACGTCGTAAACACACACAAACTATTTGTAAAAGAACCAGAAGTTTCAAATTATCTTTCTTCTCACTCGAGAATCCACACTAATCTTTTACATCATTACAATCTTCCTTTTATTTCACATTAGCTCTAAAAAACCCTAAAACTCCAAAAAAACCCAAAAATGCCAAAAAAACCCTAAAATTCCAAAACTTTACCTACTAGTAAAACACCTCGGATGGGCCCCAAATTTTGCGTACAAAATATGCCTTCCTAAATTAAGGCTGACACAAAATTTTGGCTTATTCTATAAATCATAGCAAAATTTATTAAAACTCAAAGTCCTAGAAAAAAGTAAAAAACATTCAAAGCTAATTTTAGACCACTAGACGAAGGAATTTGGCCCCAAAAATATGTCAAAATGGCAATCACCTTTATAGAGAAATTAGTCGCAACATATTACTAATCAAGATCTACTACCTTGGAAAATTTCAAGACGATCTAATGGTCAGATCAAAAGTTATGGCCTTCACAAGTTATGCTCATGTATCACCCTTGCCTATAAAACACATATCCATGAACAACTCCATTAAAATTTGAACCAATCATTGTTGATTCAAGATTGAAGACGTTTGCACTAAATTGATTGATGATGATCCACCTAATCAATGCCGATCAAGCACTCCTACCAACAATTTTTGAAAAAGCGCAAAAAAAAAAACAAAAACCAAAAACATACAAGTTTAAATCTACTTACCCCTCTCCCGGTTCACTGCCTCTTACTATCGTTGCCACTCGCCTCCATCTCTTAAAAACACTCAAAAATGACTTATCAAAGCTCTCGAATTGCATAATGACATGTTGCAAATAATCCATTTGTGTACCTGGCCTATATATTTGTTGTTTTTGAAATCATTGACGATCCAAAATTGTCGCCGATCTCTATCCCCACACGTCGGTGATCTATAATCGCCGCCGAGATCAACCCCATTTACACATCTTACCTATTTTGGTCACCTGGACCTCTTTTATCACACTGTAACTTCATCAAAAGCTTTGTGCCTTTTCCCTAATGGTCAACACCTTTTCAAAATTCTATTTTTTTACCATACATCAAGTTTTGCACACCCTACGGATGTTGCCTTTGACCCTTTGGTCCCATGGAATCATACATCCATATGAGAGTGATCCTATTAGATCCTCTCCATGTAGTCGTCTTCCCAAAACACATGTCTATAGGAGGTCCACATTAGCATCGCCCACCAGAGGCCATATAATTTCCCCTACCAAGTTTTTCCAAGATTACTATTATCTCTATAAACCCCTCCAACATGGTCATTTCAGACTACAATCAAAGCCTGGAGAATTTTAAAGCAAACCTATTCAAACAATCCAACTCTCTTCTATCTAATGACAAACATAGTTGCTCATTTCCTTGAGAGGAAACAATATAATTATAACAACGCTGGGGCATCCTCACGTTAATTTTTTCTCACAGCATGTGCCTACAAATAACTCAACAAAAAGTGGCAAATGTAGACATCACTTTTTCACCTCTAGGTGATATGACACACATTAATCACATTATCATAGTTATCATTATCATTTCTATCCTAAGTACATTATAAAATTACCATCATAAACCCCAATTAACCCACATAAATACCATTTACCCTACCCTAACCACTTAAAACAAACCTAGCCTAATTGACCATACCCATCTTAACCCCCAAACCTCTTCCTACCTGAATCATAGAATTGGAAAGTTTCTTTAGACTCACTAACTTATAGTCTTAATTTTTTTTGTGATTCTCACACCTTGTAGTCATTGAACTCATTTGTGTAGGACAAAACAAAATTTTAATGGACATCTTTGTATGAACTAGCATTCCAAAAACTTAAGTTAAAGCTTTGTTCAACCTCCATACTTGTAATATATAATATTAAGCAACCTTTTGAAATACATGGTAATGCATCTGATTGTGCATTTGTCATTATGATCACCCAAAATTAGCACTGCATTGCATAATATTAATTACATTCACTTGTACTATTTAGAGATACTCTGCATACGAGGAACAGTTCTACGTCTCCTCTCCACGATAAGGAAAATATAAGTCATTCAAATCACAAGCCTCTTCAATTTCTGCATACCTAAAATAAATTAGAGGATATTATAATTTTGAGTGGATGATTTGCCTACAACATTTCCATTTAGTGATTAAACATGATAAAGTCTGAGACAAAAAAGCAAGTGATTGCTTGACGAAACCTCCAATCACCTTTATTGCTTGACATTGGGCCACAACACTTTGGATTGGATCTCTTACTGCACTAAAAACACATATTTCACAAATGCCTTCAATTCCCTTTCCCAATGACAATACGCCAATCAATTCTTTCTATAATATTAACTTCTCTATGAGTTTGGTCGCGCAAGTGTTCTTTTCATCACTCTATACATAACACTTATATAAGATGTATGCTAATTTAAATCATTTGAACACTTTTTGGGATATATAGATTGTTACATTGTAGTGTATAAAATTTGTATAATATCGTTTGGTTATATATATGTTATAAAGTTAGCAATGTGTAATTGTTGGTGAGTGGTTGTAATAACCATGTAAATATTAAAAGGATGAGGAATGAATGGAATATGCTATGGATATGTACTAAATAACAAGACATGATTATTTTTATAAATACCCTATCAAACAATAAATAAAAGTGTGTTATACATTGAGTATACAAGTATTTCGAGATTTTTGATCTCTGAACAAATTCAACATTTGTTATCTGAGTTATTGACAATGGGTGAGAGTCAAAACCAAGAGCTTGGCGTGGAAGGTTGCATAGATTTTTGAAGATGATCGAGGGATAACTCCATCGGTTTTTTTATCACCATAGTTAATGATAATAGAAAAAAAAATTGGAACAAATTTTTAAAATGCGATATGAACATATAACAACAATAAGAAAACGAAAGAAGAAAAGTACTAAAAGATTTTACATCAATATAAAACCTTTTACATCTAAAATTTTATTAACCATAACAAAATATTCCTTAGGAATGATGGCATTTATGAGTTGAGAGTTGATATGGTTAAGGAGGGGGCACCACATGAATTTTTTTTTTATCTTAGCATGCTCATAAATAATAACATGACGAGGTTGAGAAATCACATTATCTATTGGTTCTTTTAAATCCACTATGTCAATAATGCCATCACAACTAAGGTCCTAAATCTCATTTCTTAACTTTAATTAGTTGTTTGTTATATGTTAAATGCATCTATGGTATTCACAATTTACTTTACTATCAAAATTATGATGTTATGACCTAGTTATGTCAATCTTAGCAAGTGGGGGTAGGGTTATCATATCATAAATATGATATAAGGAGACTCTACCAAATGTTTCCATTATCTTCATGGGGGAGTGGAAGCAACCTAGGGATTATTAGGTTATAAATATTTTTAAGTCATTATTTTGTTGAAGTGGATGATCAATTTTTGATTTAGTGAATTTGATAGGGTTTTCCCAAACGAGATACCAAACTCCATTCATCAATTATTTATCAATATTGTCAAAGTATATGGGAAAGGAAACATTAATATTAGCCATTTTACAATGTAATTACCAACCCCAAGAGATGGAAAACCAGAAAGTATAGTTTAGAAATCTAAAACTTTGAGAGTGGAGAATGAAACCCTAGGTTGGTGTATTTAGATTGATAAGTGTGTTCCCCAAAATGTAATATAACAATAGGGTTTTTCTTCTAATTTATTCTACCATACAATAATGATAATTCAAATATAAAATGTAGTCCTAACTTATGTTACTCTTGCACTAGCTAATAAAATTTCCAATGATAATCAATAAAAATATAACCAAGCTTTAGAGTTAGAGATATGAACCAAAGTTTTGTGATCATAATCTATGATAGAGTGTCCAAACTATGAATAGAAGTAGATTAGGGTGTCTTCAAACTGTCTACAAAATACCAAAATCTGAAACTCAACATAAGCTAGGTTTGTGGGTGTCTAGACACCTTTCACAGTCCAAATGTCCCTAAGGCTATGAACATGTCCTCTATACTTGCACACTATATATAGAATTTATGATCTTATTATCCTATCTAAAAGGTGTAATTTAGGGTTTTTTTTTGGTGTGATTATTGTGTTGAGTTGAGATATGGATTCTTTTTATTTGAAACCCTAAAAAGGGGTTACAATGACTATGCTTAACCGCCTCACTACACACTTGTTGATATGACGAGCATTGCATTACATACCATTACTCCAAAGAGGGATCAATCCACATGCAATTATTCCAACTTGTAGACACAAAATCATGCCCTTGTTATTTACATCACGCCTATGAGTATGTCATTATATGCATGATTCCTAAACAAGAAAACTAGACATTAACAACACTTATTTTCCTTTTACATTACTCTATCCTTTTTATACTTATATCATTTACTTGTGAACATTAGACAACATGTCACCCAACTCATTATTTACCATTTTATCCTTTTAGCATCCTTGATAGTACTGCCCATTAGGGATAAGAGCGCCTAGGTGCTGAAAAGAGTTTGCGAGAATCGAATCGGAAACGAGGCACCACGAAGTAGTTGCACTCCAACGAAATCGTGAAAGCTCCAGCGACAACAAGGAAAAAATTGATCAATAATGGAAGAACTTGCTCAACAGAAACAAAGCTTGCATAGAGGAAAGATAGTGGAGTGTCTTGGCATGCTCATAAATGAATAGAAAAGGGGTACATATAGGGTACTGAGTAACCCTAGTGCAGAACACATATGAAACCCTAAACCTAACCCATGTGAGATGACCCTCCAACATGAGAGGAGGACACATAGGATAACTCACACTAACAACCCCCCTTCATCGAAGCTAGGAGTAGGAGAAGACTTGCAATCAGACATCTAAAACTGAGCTAGTAAATCAAGAGCATACTTAGGTTGTGAAATCAATATTCTCGAGTCAGATTGTGAAATTTGGATCCCAAGGAAGTAATGAAGCAGACCTAAGTCAGTCATGGAAAACTTGTTGGCTAAGGCAATCTTCACAGAATCAATAATAGAGGAAGAGCTGCATGTGATCAATAAGTCATCAACATATAGAACAAGAATGAGTATGGAGTCATCTTGCCGTAGAATATAAACATTTGGATCAGAGTGACACCTAGTAAACCCTGATGTAAGTAAGAAGGAGTCCATCTTGGCATACCAAGCCCAAGGGGCTTGTTTAAGTCCATAAAGAGACTTCTTTAACTTACAAACGAGGGAGGAATCTTGGACATAACCCGGAGGTTGTTCCATATAGATCTCTTCCTCTAGGTCACCATAAAGGAAGGCACTCTTAACATCCATTTGATGGACTTTCCATCTGTTTGTTGCGGCAATGGCTAGGGTCAGTCGAATAGAAGTCATCTTCACAACCAGAGCAAAGATTTCTATATAATCAACCCCAGCTATCTGGGAGAAACCCTTAGCTACTAATCATGCTTTAAACTTTTCGACGTCTCCATCTACTCCATACTTTGTTCGGAACACCCACTTACATCGAACGATTTTTCTTCCTTTCGGAAGAGTGGTGAGATCCCAAGTATCATTCTTCATGAGAGAGGAATACTCCTCATCCATGGCAAAATCCCACTCAGGAATACCAGAAGCCTCCCGGAAAGACCGTGGATTAGAAGCAGAGGTGAAGAAAGAGTGGGGTCCAATGAAATCTGAGCGAGTACGTCTCATATCCGAAGTATCTCCAACTAAATCTCCAGCACTTTGCAAAGTTTTCCTGGCCCAAAGGGGACCAGGAGGATCAGGCTCAGAAGATTCTTCACTTGAGTGAGAAGGGACATAGTCCTTGTCATCACTACTGTCAGAATCAGAGACTCAAAGGTCTGATGGTCGAGAGGATCCAGAAGAGGAGCACGCTCAATAGTATCCTCATCTAATGAGTCAGAATCTAAATTAGCGAGTTGAAGAACCTCTATAGGTGGAGAAGTAGAAGTCGAAGAAGACTCATCGAACTTAACACTTCTCTCAATATATAGCTCATGAGAAGTAGGATTCATCAATCGTTATCCCTTCACGCCATCATGATACCCTACAAAGATACAAGGTTTGGATTGTGGTTTCGAGGCCTTTCATTTCTTCTTCGGAATCCGAGCCATAGCCTTGGATCCGAAGACTTGAAAGTGCTCAACATCAGGATTGCGTCCAAACCAGGCTTCAAAGGGTGTCATCCCTCTTACTGCCTTGTGTGGAACACGGTTTTGAATGTAATTTGCACAATTCATTACTTCAGCCCAATACTGCGGAGGAAGGGACTTCAAGTGAATCATACAAGTGGCCATCTCCTTCAGAGTATGGTTCTTTCTTTCTGTGACTCCATTCTGTGAAGGGCTATAAGAAACTATATGTTGCAAAGAGATCCCTTCAGAAGTACAGAAATCCATGAACCTATTGTTTACATATTCACCTCCATTGTCGGTTCGGAGAACCTTGATAGACCGTTCCGCCTGTTTCTCAGCAAGAGCCTTAAAGTCCTGAAAATGTTCAAAGACTTTAGACTTAAGCTTAAGAAAATATACCCAAGTATATCGCGAATAGTCATCAATGAAGGTTAGCACATAAAGAGCTCTAGTAAACGAAGGAGAAGGAAATGGACCAGAAACATCGCTGTGGACAAGATCCAAGGGATGAGTCGCTCTCCAAGCTTTTCCTTTGTCAAATTTCTTTTCAGGATGCTTTCCAAGGGTACAACCCTCACAAAGACCCTTAAAAAACTTGACGTGAGGCAACCCGTTGACCATTTCATTTTGACTCAATTGTTCAAGGTAGCGATATTTTAGATCTCCCAAACGCTCATGCCATAGCTTACTAACCTCATTTGCATGAGTGAGCAAGGCAGTGGGCGTAGAATCAGAAGTAAAGTGGGAGAAGGTGTACAACTGTGAATGGTGATCTACCTTTCCCTTAGCCACTGTAGTGTCATTGTTAAGCTCACGAATAATCACCGAGTTAGGACCAAATTCCACTCGCATTCCTTCACCAAGGTGAGTAATTTGGTAAACTGATAGGAGATTGGTAGAGAGATAAGGAACACTCAACACTTGGTTAAATGTTCCCCCATCCATCTTTACCGATCCACTACTGGAAACCGACAATGTTGTGTCATTACCCATCGTGATTTGGGACATTCCACAAGGTTCGATGTTGGAAAACTCAACATGTGAAAAACCCATGTGGTACGAGGCACCGGAATCTATAATCCATGTTGATGAAGGAGCAACTTTGGCTACAAGGGCCTTTCCTTTCTTCTTATCATTTCTAGCACCTTTTGCAGTAGAAGACTCGGCCTTCGGAGCACTTTGTTTTATTGATTCAGGAACACTTATTTTATTTTTCTCAAGTAAATGAGATAAGTGATCAATTTATTTCTTAAAACAGTGTTGCTCGTCGTGACCAGTCTTCTTGCAATAAGAACACAAATACTTGCTTTTCTGCGCTCTAGGCTCAGAAGTCGAAGTGTTTGTGTCATTTTTAGGTTTGATCTTGGTTTTAGGTTGATCCTTAGTTTCTTTCTTCTTTTCAGTCTTCTTTCCCTTGCTAGTACTTGCTACAAGGGCATGTGACTTGGACTTGAGAGACACCATTTGAATGAGTTTTTCCTGTTCTCGAATGAGTTGGGACGAAAAACAGTCAAAGGAGGGCATCATCCAAGTATCTCCCAAAGCAGCTTTTGTAGCGTAGAAAGTTGACACGAAGACAGAATATTCGGGACCTAGCTTAGAGAGAATTGACAAGATCAGTTGAGAATCTTTCTTTTCTACTTGACATCCTTTTAATAATAATCTAATGTGGACAAATTTTGAGAAGAAGGCTTGTAGGTTTTTAAAGTCACTAGGATTTAACCCTAGTAGTTCGTTTTCCAACTCATGCGCTCTCATGTCATCTAGTTGTCCAAACATCGCATCTAGTGTTTTCCACGCAGATGTAGGTGTTTCAGATGCCTCAATGTGGAAGAGAAAGTCAGGAAAAACAGACATACAGAGAAGACCTAAAGCTTCATCACTACGGTTTAACCACTTAGATTTTTCAGGTTCATCATCTAGTTCAGTCTCGGTTCCCATGGTGATGCGGTATAACCCTTTACCCCTTAGTTTCATTATTATTTTTGATCTCCATTCGAAAAAGTTGAATGACGTAAGCAAAGGAATTGAAAGTGCATCCATAGTGAGAGAGAGAGAAATAAATGCAGAAAAGAAACACAACCACCCAAGACAATAACAACCCCCCTGCTTTCGGCACTTTATAGTTTAATGCGTTGATTACAATCGGGTCTGTGTGTGCGGTTTGAAACACTTGGTAACTCGTCTTGCAATTAGTGTAATAATGCGCAAGAGGGGAGACCACAACAGTGTTTCGTGGAGTGCAACAAAAGAGGAACACCGTAAACAAGCACAAGCAAAAAACAGAAAGGAGGCGAAAGTCAACCCTGGTGGTGAGAAAAAGTGTCTCACATCACACGAAAGAATCCCTTTCTCATAAAACTGTGGCGGATGCGCTCACAAGTCCATGAAAAAAATGAATAGAACAAAGCTCAAAAGAATGAGCTGAATTAAGCAAGATAAAGACACCCCCCAGAATGCGGCACTTTATAAAATTATATCCTTTACAAAGCTAATGATCCCATCATCTAGAGTGCAAAAAAAAATACAACTTTGACTAAAGAATTGCTCAAAACCGAGCAACGAATCAAAAGTTATAGCAAAAACCAATTCCTACAATTTGATGAGAAAAAGCCAATAAGCTTGCAAACGGATTAAAAAAGTGCCCTAAACACATGCAAAGGGTGTCGTATGTATGCTCGTTGGAAATGACATAGAATTTGAGATAGGGTTTGTTTGTATTGTGAGTGGGAATTAGCCACCTGCCAATCCCGGACATCACCCTTCATCTTCGGCACTCGACAAAAGGTTAGAAATACAACAATCCAAAGACCAAATTATAATGTCAAGGAAATATATTTTTTAAATAATGTTAATGAAATAAAATTAGATCTAATGTAATTAAATCTAATGAATTTTGAAAAAATCTTTAATTAAACAAATTACTGAAAAAAAACACTTTTTTTTTAATATTGTCTAAAACTTACAAGTTTTAGAAAGAAGTGTTTTTTTTTTAAATTTACCAAACAAAAAAATTTTCAAAAAGGATAAAGTTACGTGGGTTCCCCCACCACCCCCCCCCCCTCCACTGTCACCCCATGTTGGCACGTGGAAACCTCTAGTTGGATGTGGGCCTGCAAGGAGGTGGGGGAAATTTTTAAAATTTTCTGAAACCAAAAATTTTCTAAGATTTTTAGGGAAAATTGTGCCAAATTTTCCCGCCATGGAAGGAAAAATTTAGAGGGCCATAAATTTTGATACAAAGCTTAGTTTTGGGAAAATGAGGACTTTCTAGAAAGATCTCAATGCCCTCTTTGCATAGGTATGATAAATTTGTGCAGATTTTGATAAATTTTAAGGGTTAAATTTCATGAAAATGTTCTGTTTTAAAAAGCTGGTAATTTCTCAGACTTAAAAAAAACATAGTTCAATTTGATCTTATCCTTCACTCAACATGCCAAAAATACATGGAGGATTGTTCTAATTATGATTTAGGATGTTTTTGAAAGGTTATTTTGCTTGATTGATTCCAATTTGAATTTTCTAACAATTGACAGAAACAAAGGATTGTAAAATGACTGTGAACGGTTTGGCCTGATTTTACAATGTTTTAAATGATTTCCTTAAGTGTTTTTTTGTCAAAATGAGTTCACTGATATTATAGCATGCTAAATTTTAATATTTCAATGTTGATTATTAATTACAGGTTCGAAATGTGCATTTTAAATAAATTATTTTCCAATTTTAAATTTACAATGAAAGGGATCAATTCTTGAGGGATCTATTTGCCATTTCTTCTTCCAAGTATGAAATTTCATTTCTCATCTAATCTAATACATTTAAATGATTTAAATCAATAGCAATTCAAAACCCATAAATCGAGTGCATGTTTACCTGATCTCAATTTTACACATTTCCAAAAGAAGAAAAACACTGTATTTTCCTCACGTACGTTTTCTTTCCTTTCAAATAGAGATTCCCAAAACATTGACATGATAAAAATTAAATTTACAATTTTGAAAGAAAATTTCATTCATTCATTGATTTCTAAAGACAATTTTTACAACTTCTTTCTTTATTTCCTTCCAAAACCACTTATCAATTAAATAAACAAAACCCATTAGATTTTCTATCACATTCTTTCAAAGCAAAACAAAGTCTATCTCTTTTCATTTCACTTTACAAATTTCATGTCTTTCTTTCAAAACCCAAAAAACAAGGTATATCTCTTTCACAATTCAAATTACATCTTTCATATCCAAATACAAACATCTTTCCATTTCGAAAATTTTACAAATTCATCTACTTGAAAGTGGGAACATGTTTTACAACTGGTAGGTTTTATTTCACAATAACTGACAGTCAAATGTTTAATTGACATCGGTCTACCTGGGAGAAACCGTAACATACAAGGTTCCTTTTTCTTCCAATTTGATCACAACAAAAGTGGGGGAAAGGCAACACTCTCCACCCAACCAAGACATCCAATGAAAGGAGAAGTCATCCTTCATAATTGGCCCTCAAGCCCCAACCAAAATGCAATAAGAAATGTATTTCAACCCATGGCAACTACAGGATTCCACAAAACATACACACAACATTTTTTCAACATGCACATTTCAATTAAAAACACAATTCAACACAAGACATAAATTTACAACTGCATTGGAAAAATTAAAATAGAACTCAGGCTTAATCATGCAAGCCAAAGGAGCAAGTACTATGGGGGAAGCTTCTTATTCCTCCCAATGGGAATTGGGTATCCACCTGTAACAAACTTCCAATAAAATTCATCACACATATCCTTATGCCCCCATAATTTTCCTTGCCCACCACAAATAAGAAATGCAAGATATTTATTTTCCATGGGTCCCAGACCTCCAAACCTAAACTCCCTCCACAAAAATCTGTTGCCACTGGCATTCCCTTATGCCCCCCACATGAATTCCCCATAGCCTTCTCGTACACCATTCCTATGGCAGTCTACCCAAATAACCAACAAATACACAAAACATACACCATTCACACAAAAAAAAATTAACAACACAAAAGAAGAGCTAAGCTCCTACCTCTCCATGGTAGCTTTTGTTCCAACACAACAAGCTTTTGATGTCAAATACAGTCCCAAAATCAGCAATCTATAAGTAAGGAATGCTCTCAAATCTCCTCCAAATTAGCAAGAGCTCCCAATAGCAAAAATGAACCCCAAAAGGAAGTATGCAAAAGTTCAACAACCTAAAACAAGGCAAAGAGTTCAAATTTTATAGAAAAGGGAAAGGAAAAGGATGAGGTGGATCCATGTAGGATGCCACTTCACACATCCTCAACTCCAACACAAAATTAATATTTCATTCTCCCAAGCACAATAAAGAGGTGGGTGAAAATATGACAATTTACTTACACACTCCAAAAATCCCACACCCCAAAGGACTAAATTAAATAAAATGTAAGAAGAGTGTAATTAAAACATGCAACATGATTACTAAAAGTGCATTAAAAATTCTAAAATCAACTGTCCAACCATAGGTATGGCTGGTAAATTAAATTAAGAGGCATGAAACAAGTTTTACTTGTCCCACAAGATTCCAAAAATAGCCTCCAAGGAAAAATTCAAATTCCCGAGGTGGAGTGTTTCATATTCTAAAATATGACTTACACAACTCTTACACATAATTACACATAACTTACACATACTTACAACATTTAATACATGTTATCTCATTTTTAGTGATTTCATCTAAAATTGAGATAACCATAGAATTTTTTTTTTACAAAATCCCCTAAAAATACCCTTTGAAGGATATTTTCAGGTTTTCAGGTTTCCATCGCATGGAAACATATCCTTTCATGTTTCTTGTCAATTGTTTCTCGAAACCCGAAACTCGATTACAAGCTAGTCTATCGGTTTTTTGAAACTCAAAAGCATCGGAACATACCTTGCAAAATTCATGCTCCATGTCACTTGGTTCCTGAAACCTGAAACCTGAATGATCCTTTGTGTTAGGTTTTCAGAACTTGATAACATCCAAACACCTCATGTTTCATGTCAGTTGTTTCCTGAAACCAGATTTGATAGTAAAACCTTTGTATAAGGTTTTCAGACACTCCGAGCATGATGACATGGCATTAATGTCGAGTTGTCAGGTAGTTGGCACACGTGTCAGATGAGGTGTAATTAATGGTAGGGCTTTATAAATAGTTTGAATTTACACGTCATTTTTACCTGGTACATTTTCACTGTGTGGATTTTTGGTGCATGTTCCTTCGACCTCCAAACCTAACTGAACCTCTTGATCAATTTTGTGATCCGTCTTCGACCATTTTTTGAATTTATTGAAGGTATTTTTCTCTTCTCTCCACTTCGAGGCCTTTAGGGTTGTTTTTGAGATATTCTTTTGGTGTTTTTCTTCTTTTCTTTTTCTTCCCTCTAGGTTTAGGGTTTTGGGTTGTTTTCTTCATTTCCTGTTGTATTCCTATGAAACATCTTGTTTGGAATTCACCCTTTGGGTGCTTTCTTATTTTTCCCATGGGATATACTCTATTTGGTTTTTGAGATGAATCTAAAATCCTAATTTGTGAACTTGGAAATAATTTTATTTGTTTTGACATCTCAGAAACCTGACGCTCTTTGTTTCAGGTTTTACAGAGTGCTTAACATCATCCTGACTTCTCTATCAAGTTTTATGCTTAACATCCCCTGACTTCCGTAGTCTATCGGGTTTGCAAGCTGTTCAACATCATCCTAAGTTCTGCCTTTGGGTCAGGTGCTTAACATCCCCTAAGTTCTGCCTTTGGGTCGGGTTTCACAAGGTGTTCGACAACCAAATTTCTGATATACATTGCAGTGTGTCAGGTTTCAGGAAGTGCTTTGTAGGTCCCAAAGTCTGGTTAGTGTGGTGGGTCTGTAGGGTTGCTCAACAAGCTTTCAAGCCTGATTGTTCAACCAGAGGTCATCTAGGCATTCTTTCTTCAAAAAAAAACGTCTCATGTCGGATCCTGGAAAATCTAAGGATAAGTCAGACAGGTTAGGAAAGATGAAGTACAAGTACGGAAGATGGAATCCCCTTCCTACATAGATTGCAATTACGACATCTGAGACACGGAGCTTGGTAATATAGACATGGAAGACTTTTGGAATAGAATCAAGGATTCTTCTCAGAGTCCATGGATGAATTCAATAGCCGGTAGTAGCCTCCCTCTCGCAGCAAGATTCCCAATGTCTGCTCAATGCCCTGAGTTCATTCTGGCCTGTGTTTCCAATTATGACTCAGCTTCCCGCTCAGTGAGAAATCAATTAGGAGAAACCATAGTGAAGTTGGACGGAGGTTACTTTGATGACCTCTTAAGATTTCCCAACTTTGTAGAATATGTTGATTTAAACCTTTAATCAGCACAGAAGGCCTAGGAAAATGATCAAGAAGATTGCATCAGGCATGAAAACAAAAAGTTCTTAATCAAGGCCAAGCCAACCGTCTCTAGGTTTCCCAAGTTTTTCCCTAGGAGTGATTTCATCCTTGAAATTAGTGATATCATTACCCTGCTAAGTCAAGTATTTGGACTCCCCGAGTCAAGATACTTCCAAGGGTGGATGTATCAATTCATGGTCATCATAAAGAAGAATGACCAAGGAATCAATTGGAGCAGTCTTATAAGTGATGAGATAGACTCCTAGATGAAAACAGTCTTGACTACTAGAAAGTTCTATATGTCGTCATATGTCACTTATGCAGCAACTGGCATGAGAAATTATCCAGGGTTGGATGTAAAGGGAAATAGGGAAACGGAACATATATATCAGTATTTCCCTCAGCTGACAATGAAGGGGTCTGAGGATCAATTCAGAAGAGTGAATGATGCCTTCTTTTATGAAAACATCTGCATGTTGAACCCTAATTTAAGGAAGAGAAGAGTCTTTGATGAGGCATGGGCCGAAGTATAGAAATGGGGTTGTATCTTCTTGCAATTCAAGAAGTTCACATACCTTCGGGTGGTCATGTACCTGGGTGATCCTTTCCGTTTGCCTAGGTTCCCAGGTGATAAGCTGATCCTGATGGAGTTGGTTAGACAATTGTTGGATTTTCACAAATTCCAATAGAGTAAGCACAAGGCCGTTGTCTCCTTCCCTATTTCCATCAGAAGGTACACATGCTCAAGGATTTGTTAAAGCCAAGAACGTGGTGCATGAGCTGTAGGATAAGTTGAAAAAGCACATGAAGCACAGAGATGGGTTTGATTTCTGAGGAGTCCTTAAGTCATATGGGACCTTATATCTACATGTTCCTAGTGTAGAAGACATTTGGGTTGATCTTCAGGATGAAGTTGCCATCTGAAGAAAGGACAATAACATGTTAACACTTGAAGAGATTTAAATGTTAGATCTATCTGACATCCCAGAAGGCACCATGGATAATGAAATTGTCCTTGACGCCTCGTATGATGGGATGAATGAAGACCAGTATGTATTCCCAGCCATTGATTGGTCCATTGCTGAGAAAGCTTCTATTGTAGGAAGAGCTGCTCAAATTCTTGCCCGTACTAAGGTGTGGCTCATTTCTTGGGGAATGAGTTATAAAGAAAAGAGTTTTTCAAAGCTAGCTACTTTGGAAGTGGGACCCTCCAAGGGAAAAAAGGAAAAGGATAAGGACTCTTCTAAAAGGCCAATAAAGGTTAAGTTTGTCAGAAAGGGAGAAGAGCAAGTGACCACATCATTGGCCACTATCCCACAAATGGTTGAGATACTTGATTCACCTCCACCACTAGAATAAGGAAATCTTCCTTCAGGAGAAGAGGTTGGTCAACCTCTCATTCCCCTTTTGGTTGGCAGCTCATCAGAGGTAAGTCTTCCTCTTACCTCTCAAGCTTTAATTTTAGAATCATTGCCTCCTCCCATTCAGCCTTCCTTGCCTCAGATTTCTTCACCAAGTTCCTCATCCATGGCCAACATCTTCTCTAGCCTCTCACCTCTCCCCACTAGACCCAAGTTAACCATGGATATGCCTCCTCCTTATGTACCTTCATTCCCTAAGTCCATTTCCACGGACACTACACTCACAGTGATCACCACTCCACAAGCAAACCTTCCTCCACCTGAAGATGTGACCGTAACACCTATGATGGGAGCAAATTCTTCTAGTATGATTCAATGGTTAATAGATCAGACCCCAAGGAAGAGGAAGGTGGTAGCTCCCCTACCAGCCTTTGATTTCAGTTCCCTCAAGGTCACTCCTGGCAAGTCTGCCAAGAAACCCAAAACGGTTTCAAGGGTTTCAGTGGATGCCTTAGGGCATAAGTTTGTAGAAATTGCCACTCCCGTAGCTGACAAAACCAAGGATGATATAATGGTCACTGATTATCAAATCACAAGGGTTGATCTAGGAAAAGTAACAATGGAGGGAGCACAACAGGACGCACAAGATGCCATGAATGTGTTGTGCCAGAAGTTGAAGGAAACAAAGGCAAGCAGAGATGAGCTAAAAGAGAAAGTAGAGCAGCTGACAGAAGTATTACTCAAGCTCTCAAAGCCTCCTGAGTCAACACCATCATCCTCTACTCCTATCAGGTTCGATTTCTCATTGGTACCCATGATTGAGAAGATTAATGAGAAGGGGAGAATGGTTGATGAATGGATCCAGTGGCTACTCCTGCAAGGGAAAGAGGTCATTGATGACACCGTGGAAGTTTACAAATCCTTGGAGGATATAAAGAAGGATGGTGAGAAAATGGATGATGAGTTTTTGGCAGAAGTCGGGAACCTAGAGTTAACTTTTGAAGCTCTCAATACGCTGAAACAGGTTCCGTCCCGTGTCTTGGTCGAAGAAGGCATCATTCCACATGGGGACAAGCATTTTCAACTGACCAAAGCCATTAGATTCAAAATAAAGATTCTCAATGAAGCTTGCAGCAAATTGAGGGAATCAAGAGATCAATTAGTTGATGGCACAAATGACATAGAAGAAGAGCTAATCAAGATCTACTCTAAAGTGTTGAATGAAAGCTTGAGTATTCTACCCGCTGAGCGATCTTTACAAGAAGATCCAAGAATCAATTCAGCATGAACCAACTTATGGCTTTAGCCTGGAAATCATTGATAGGTTCGTGAAGATTGAACATTCTTTGGAAACACTAAGGAAACTCAACAAGAGACTGAAGAAACTTCCTGGTAACGTGAGTGATACTCAGGAAATGTGTGAAGTCCTGAGTGACCATTCCACCACGCCTGATGAAGATGAGATGTAGGGCATAATCTGAAAGTTCCAAGAATTTTGGGACAAGCAGGCTTTGCTGGAGGAAGACAAAGATGATGAAACAGAATAGGCATAATGTTTCATGTCATTTCAATCCTGAAATCGACATGTCTTTTTCATTTTCGTTTCATCATATAGGAAGCAAATTTTGACTTGGTCTCCTGCGTGAGAGTCAAGCAAAATAGGTCTCTCATTAATAGACTATTTCCTAGGATTTATCCTATTTTCTCTCAACTCTTTTTATTATAAATAAGGGATACTTATGCATTCCAAAGGGTTGAGATTTTTGGAATATTGAGAACTATTGTGAAGAAGAAAAAATTTGTGTTTTCTTTTAATCATTTGAGGAATAGAAACCGATGCTATTTTGCAAACTTTGTGTTGTGAGATTCATCTCTCTTAAGATATTGTTCTTATGTTCAGAATCTTAAGCTATTCTTTGTTTAGCATTCTCGATTATTTTAATTGTTTCAAACATTACATTTGTTATCTAGAACTCGTATGATTATTTCGTGATCTGTGTTTTCTCGAAAGAAAATACGTTCCCCTCATTTCCTTTCCATTGTGTTTCTTCCATAATAATAATTTCCTTTCTGATCCATTTCATTTCGAAAAACAACAACATCTTCACCTAGTGTGGATATGGATTTCAGGATTCTATCCCAACCCCAATGGTTAGAATAGTGTGAATATTGTATGTATT
Organism: Taxus chinensis; assembly: GCA_019776745.2. Classification (NCBI taxonomy): domain Eukaryota; kingdom Viridiplantae; phylum Streptophyta; class Pinopsida; order Cupressales; family Taxaceae; genus Taxus; species Taxus chinensis. Next base: position 3,797,161 of record CM034152.1, on the reverse strand, counting down.
ATTTCCACTGTGTTTTAGATTAGTAATAAATAGGCAGCCTCACCTGTCTTTGAGGAGGGATTTAATCACATGTACTGTGGTTGAACCTCATATTTTGGCTTGACAAAATATCCAACCAACAGATGGAAATGTAAGGTTGCTGGAAAATGACAGTGACCGACGTCGGTATGCCATACCGATGTCGACATTGTTCCTTAGTCGATGTCGGTAGGGTGACCATGGTCGGTTAGTTGGACACCAGTGTCGGTGACCTGTTTAAATAGAAAATAATAGATCTGAATTAATTTGAGAAGATGTAGTGAATGTGTCTTAATTGCTGAGTTGTCCCTAGTTCTAGGAAAAATATAATAACACAAAATGAAGACGAGGTTTCCATCGGAGACAAGGCTTCCATCAGAGAGGTAAGTACTTCAATTGAAGATGCGGTTGAGTGTCTTGGTGCTCGTAAGGTGGTGTATTTCATCTTGGTGTTGTTTTATTGCATGTATTATTGTTGTAAAGTTTTTGTGTAAGATTTGGGTGCTCTTTGAAATGGCTGACTCATCGCAACTATTAGATTTGGTTGGAGTAGGCACCTAGTTTGGTTTATTATGCCAATTTGTGGCATTGTGTTCATTCCAGCAGCACTGACATCGGTTAGTGAATTGACACTGGTCATAGGGGAACCGATACCGATTAGAGGACCGAAGTGGATCTCTGTGACAATAAGTCTGTACTAGGTTTTTTCCAGCAGAAGAGGGTATGAAAGGTTTAGTGTCTAGTTTAGAGGATCAGGTTTCTTGCATAATGTGTATAGGTAAAAACGGAGTAGATCACTTCAATGTTTGAATTAAAAAGAGGATGAAGTTGGCTTAGTGAGTCTAGTGAGACTTGGGTCAAATTTAAGTAACCCTATATGGTTCATGTTTTATTTCTTTCATTTGAAGTAATTAGTATATTGTTTGGATTGTGTGCATAAGTAAAATATGCACCATGAATATTTGGTGGGTTTGAATTTTAGTTCCGGGATGTGTTGGAATCTCGAGGATAAGGGTATCTAGTCTAAGGATGAGATCCTCAATGAAAAGTCATGTTTAAACACAGTTATAGGTAACAGGAGATGTTTAATACATATGGATAAAAAGAAGGTGGTTCAAATTACTTCACAAGAAGTCCAAACTTCTGTGATGTAGAAGTATTCTTTGATAAAAAGAAAATCAATTTTATATTTTCTTTCATCTGTTTTATTTCTCACTGATATATAGTAGAGCTTTTGAGCTTGGTGATTAGAGGCAGTGTAGGGGAGTTCATATTGAGTGGGAGCAAGCCCTGGTTGTTGGAATTACAGGTTGGACACATATACACGTGCAAAGTGAGAGGAGAATGCTACTATTCAGAGTAGCATGATGCACAAGTTGTTTTGGAGGACAGTCATAGTTTTGTAGGTATTTTGTGTTTAGTGCATAGTGACATCATTTCTAGTTTTATTTTGTAGTGCTTGGATATCCTTATAGGATGGTAGTTGATGGTTGTTCAGCTGGGTTAAGAAGAGAGATCAATATTTTAGAGTTTAAAGGGTGAAAGAAGGAAAATCTATTTGTTATAGTCACCGATGTCGGCAGAATCTATCGTGGTTAGTTAGGTTACAGGTGTGACATATGTGTGTATTTACAGTTTATTGATGTTGCCCTTATTTTCTTTCATCTTGGATGGTTGTGCAATATGTTGATGACATTTTTATTGGTATTTGCACTAGTCATTAGTAGTATGGTTGACATGGTTGTTGTTTTTACATTGATTAACACATGATTCATGTGTGGCCTTGGAGTTGGTCAGTGAAAGACTTCAAGCTTCTGGAGAGCCTGATGATATGGATGGATGTACATGGTGAGTTTGTACATGTGTATAGATTTTGTTTTGTGAGTCTATGATGATGTAGATATATTTTTTACACATAGATGCTTATTAGAATGGTTTAGATGCCTATGAGCATGGTTTAGATGCCCTTGAGCATGAGTAGGAGATGTTTTGTATTTTCTCTTATTACTATATTAGTCCATGATAAATATTTTTTCTACAGATGGCTGTCTTGGACATACAAGTTGTTTATGCAGGGTCGGATTTGTAGATTGTAGTGTTTAGCAAATAATTCAAAAATTTAGTTGTGTGATTGAGCAAGTAATGACGTAACTTATGGAATGCAAAGGCAACCGCTAATCATACTTTTTTGATTTAGGAATAAAGTACTTCGTGCTCAATAAGTGTTCAACTAAGATAATATACATGTTCTTTTTCTTGATCTTTATGTTGTGCTAACAGAGCTCATATGTCATGTTCAGTGGTAAATGTATAAAGCAACATGGGTTTATCGATAACTGATGACATAAGAATAGGTGGTCTAGAGAGGTATTCTTTTAACTTAGCAAAAGAGTCTTGGCAATCGTGGTTCCAGTGAAATTGTGCATCTTTCTTGAGTAACTGGTTGAAGTGATGGCACTTATCAACCAACTGTGATATGAAACATAAAATAGATTATATCTTTCCTTGAAGATTGCGTAATTATTTCAGGTTTTGAGGAGGAGGCATTTCCATAATGACTTTGACTTTTGCAGGATCCACTTTTATGCCTCTTTGTGAGACAATAAACCCTAACAATTTACCAGAGGTCACTCCAAACACACATTTCTTTGGGTTAAGATGAACCTTATACTAATGTAATCTATCAAAAATGCATCTCAACACACATGGATGCTTTATTCGTGTTTTTGATTTTGCATTATATCATCAACATAATCTTCCATGATATCATGTAACATATCATGGAAGATAATAGTCATTACTCGTTGATAGGTGGCACCGACATTTGTCAAGCTGAAAGGTGCGACCTTATAACAAAAGGTGCCCCATGGTGTAGTAAATGCCGTTTTATGTTGATCTCCTTCAACAATACGTATTTGATTATAACCAAAGAATCCATCCATTAAGGAGAGCATTTCATGGCCTGCCGTAGAATCAACAATTATGTCTATATTTGGAAAGGGAAAGTCATCTTTGGGACAAGCCTTGTTAATGTCACGGAAGTTTATGCATATTCTGATGCCAGGAGTTTTCTTGGCAATAGGAACTATATTAAATATCCATGTCCGAATTAACAATAGGTCAGATAAAGTCAGACTTCCAAAAGTTTCTCGAGTTCAGCTTTGACAAGCAATGCAACTTGGGGATGCATTTTGCATAGTTTTTGTTTTACAGGATTTGCATCTGGATGTACCACAAGATGGTGTACGACAAGAGATGGGTCCAGGCCTAGCATGTCCTTATACGTGACCCATGCAAATATATATTGGAATTCAATAAGGAGTGTTGTGAATTCCATGCATTCTTGGTCAGACAGAATAATGCCAAGTTGTAAAATTTTCGACTATTCAGTGGTGCCAATGTTTATGTTTTTTGTTTCTTCTACAAGAATTTTAGATGTATCATTTTTGGAGAACGATGCCAATGGTTGATATAGTTCATCAGTGTTCAGGTGATTTAGGGGAGTTGGTACAAGATTTTTGTTGTGTACATGTTGAGACTTTTTATTGACTAGTTTGTTTGATAAGGTGGCGGTGAGGTTTTGACTATGGGAAATCCTTTGTTTGCACTTTTGATTCCAATTTTCTGAGGGTAAAGGATCTAAATATTTTATCTCTTAGCCATAAAAGGCCGATTCATTTAGATTGATTTCAAATCATTTTCTATGGGCAGAAGTAGGGATTTGGTCACAAGTTCCAAGGAATTATTCGATGGCTTCATCATTTTGGAACATGTCCATGACCACATGATGTGGTTGGCCATGGTCTATGAGATTCAGATGCGTAGGCTCAAAATTGATGACATTAAAAGATAAATGTTCAAAGTAAAGATGTGTTTCAGTGAGGTCCTCAAAAAGGCTACGTGGAGACCTAATGTCATTATCAGAGCTGGTGTCATCGTTATCACTTGAAATTATTATGGGAGCAACATCAAACACCTTGAAACCCAGACCATGTTTACCGTGATGTTGTGTGCAATTGATCGGGTCTAAATGACCTTGTTCATTTGGACCGAGTCCTTTACCCTTCCATCGCATGTTTTTTTATTATTCGATGAGCTTTGGTAAATTGAGGGGACTCATAACATGGAGCAAAGTCATCATTATATAACCAAGATCCTGAAGAACTTGGAATATGTTCGTTGTCAAGATAACCAAATTTTTTCCAAACTGACTGTCCCATTTGGTAAGTGGGATGGATTCTCAGATGTGGAGCGTTGGGTTTTCCGATAGCTATGTGGGGATTTGTTGATATAAAAAGAGTCTGCCATCTTTTGAAATTGATATTCACCACATCCTGTGTCAATGATTTTAAATGTGTGGGATGGGGGACCAATAGGTACCTCATGTGGTGGGGAAGTTAAGTTTGGTAGTTTTAAAAGATGAAGAGAATGGGTTATAAGAAGAAGGGGGTGGATTGAAGGATGAAGGTTGGTTATTCACATGAGAAGGTATCTTAATAGAAGAGGTGTGGTTGGATGAAGAAGGTTGACTAGGTGAGGAAGAAGATGGTGTGGTGGAAGAATAATTTTTTGCTGGAAGAAGAAGCTTGATTAGTGGAAGAAGATGATTGATTAGTGGGAGGAGGACTGGTGGAAGATTAGTTGACTAGCGGAAGAGAATGGATTGGAAAATGTGTTTTGGTTATAAGATGATGGTTTCGGATCATTTTTAGGGAGTGTATCCAGATCAATGCATGTTTCGTTAGGGATTATGTGAGGTGGAGCATACTTATCTGTTGATGGACAATAGTGATCATGTTGATATCGTCCTTTGAGGAATCTACAATACTCAAAGGGTTGGGGATCCACACGTAACGTAAATTCCTTGTCCAAATGAGGAAATTTAATACATTGGTGGAACGTTGATGGGATGGCTTTCATGGCATGAATCCATGGTCGGCCGACGAGAATTTTATATGTAACTTCTACATCTACCACATGACATGCCGTTTCTAAGGTGATGGGTCCAACTTGGAGAGTTAACGTTATTGTGCCTTCAGAATTTCTTTCGCTATTATCATACCCACAAATGGTTATGATATTGTTTTGTAAATCATTTTCAGTATAACCTAGACAACGTAAACATTTCATGGAACAAATATTCAATTCAAATCCATTGTCGATTAATACGCACTTGATCTTACGATGAGTTATATAACTCTCGACGTATTAAGAATGATTATTAGCGATGTTGGGATTAAGGAGGTCAGTGGGACCAAAGGATGAAATAGGATTGGGGACCATAAAATGTGAAATTAAAGCCTGGAATTGTTGTGAATTGATGTCCTCAGGGACACGAGCAATTATTCAATGTTTGCATAAGGATGCGTTGTAGTGCGGGAGAAGAATTAAGTAATTCCATGATGGAAATTTGTGCTGCAGTCTTCTCCAATTGTTTGACAATATTGAATGATGGCGCAGGTTGTGGAGTGGAATTGGTGGCGGAATTAGATGGTGGATTAGGAGGTGATGCCAGGGACGAAGTGGCCAGATTTTTTTGTTGTAGGGACCCACATTTTTTTGTCTGGTGGTGATCACACAATCAATTATGATCTTTATAGTTGCCACTAAGTCTTGGTCATAGTCTATGGTCGAGATGACTAAGTCATACTCGACATTGCTTGATGATTGACCCTTATCTTTTGAATTATTATCGTGGTTAGGGAAGGGATTTTTGAACATGTGAAGTTTTTCATTAGGTGTTTTTGTCTCAAAAGTATTTTCAACTTTTATGTCTCCATGTTCAATCAGGTCTTGGACGTAATGGCAGAGTTGCATGCATCGATCTGTAGAGTGCCCTTTTATGCTTATGGTAATCACAATATTCATTGTCCTTATACCAATTTGGTTTGGGGTTGTCCTTCTTCGAAGGGTTTGACAATGGGATATGTAATCATGTTGGCATTTTCCAAGTGACGAAAGACACTAGATAGGATTTCTCCGAGAGGAGTGAACTGTCTTCGCTGGTCCCGAGAAGGAACTTCCTTTCTAGGGATTATGATTGGTTGTTTGTATTTTAATGTGTTGATGGGATTGTTTTGAACATTTTCAGACATGGCAGGAATCAATAATGTCATCGTTGACTTTATTTCAATTACGGTTAAAGAATTTGGATTTGTCCTGGTTCTGAGGGGCGTCTTGATAAGGTTGGTCCCTAAAGGGTGCTTTAAGTAAGCCCTTAGAAATGAGGGATTTTTTTCGATTTGTATCCCCTTTTTCAATGACTTCTTTCAAACTATTCAGATAATGCATTTACATGTGGAATGATAATTCGGCATTGAGATTAGGAACAAAAATGCTAACTAGTTGTCTCTCAGGTATTGAGCAGGGAAATTAGATTGCAATTCCTCACCATCATTGTAAAAAGGAGGAAAAAATTTCATTGGGCCTTTACCTAGTGTTACAGAGATCAAACATGGTTATTTCTAAGTCTAAGTTATAGGAAAAATGTTTGACGAATTTCTCTGATAAGTCTGTGAATGTCGTGACCGACCCTTTGGGAAGATGGAAAAACCAATCTAAAGCTAGTCCTCCTAAACTTTGGGGGAATAATCGTAAAAGATACGTGTCTCGATAGGCAACTTTCTGAAATTGCATGTAAAATTCCTTAACATGTTCATGGGGATCACCTTTGCTTTTGTATTTATCAAATTTTGGGATTTAGAAGGATGACGGAAATGGTAAGCGTGATATCTCTGTATCAAATGGATAAGGACACAATTCTTCAAAGTTGAATTGTTTTGATTGTTTTTGTAGTCCCTAAATGGTGTCTTTCATATGTTTCCATTCTTGTGTGAATGGAGAGGTAGGGGATGGGTTATCAAGAATGTCGTGAGTATTGGGGTCTGGATTGGGGTCTTTTAATATTTCAGCTCTAGCAGTTGCTTCCTCAAGTTTCTTTGTTAAGTCTTGGATTTTAGTGAATAACTCATTCAGCTCGAAGAGATATTTGGATTGTTTGGTACTTTCTTTGTGGTAACTTGATTCACCTATGTCGATAAGTTTGTTTAAATTTTCAGTCCTGAAGTCAGGGGGTAGTTTTTCCCCCATGGCTAGGATGCGTAATAGATATTCATTTTTGTTTTGTTCTATCACCCTATTTACTTGTTCTTGTTCTTCATTGGTGAGTTCTGGTTGTGTGACTTCTTCATCATCATTTTCATGATTGTGACTACGTGTGAATACCATGATGAGATGTGCCTGATTAAGCTGAAAAAGTGGGTAGGAATTTTGAGCAGGTGTGATTAAATGAGAACTTGATTACTTTGGATTTAGCTCGAATAAGCTCGTGATGACTGATAAGGAGAGTAACTCAAACAAGTTATCTCAATATGATTGTGATATAACTCGAGATGAGTTATTAGGGAATTTTTTTTTCACGTTGTGTAGATTTGGCTTGAACAAGCTCTGGATTGTTGACGGGGAGAGTAACCTGAACATTTTAATCTCAATATGGTTGTGATATAACTCAAAATGAGTTATGAAAGGATTTGTGTTGGCTATGATTTGGATAAATGCAATGGTTGACAAAATAATGAGTGAACTCAAACAAGTCACCCAATATTAGTTTGATATAGCTTGAAACGAGCTATGAAGAAATTTTTAACAATTGATGATATGGGGAGTGAATGCTAGTCACTCAATATCAGTTGGATATAGCTGAAGACAAGCTATAGTAGCTGTATTGTTGGCTGAAGAAAGCTAATGAAATCGGTGTGATGTTTTGGTCTGCGTTGTTGGATTGTTTGGATGTTTTCACTTGGTATTGAATTGGTCGAGAAATGATTTTTTTTGTGGAACACAACTAGGGTTTGAACTTTTACAATGAACACATTGATATCAACCAAGTTTTATGATAAAACAATGCTAAACTATTTTGTTTACAAACAGCAAGCAATCATGTGGATCAAATTGTTTTGGCTCAGGAGGTAAATTCTTTAGGAATGATCATTGTTTCATGCAATCATACAAGTATGTTGTGGAATGATGGATGCAGGCTCTTATTACTCCAAAAAGATGTGTCCTCTGATATACCCTAGTCCTAATATACCTAATTCTGTACGGGGATAGAATTGGTATGGGGAACCCTTAGAGCACTGGAGGAGACTCACCAATTCTTACTTTCCTGCTTCGGAGTGAATCACCACGTCCAAAACAGGTTTTGTGAAAAGGTGGAAGGTGATGGGGGGATGAATGTGTATGGTGTCCTTATAACTCCCCAAAGATATTACAGGGATGATGCCCAGGCTTCGTTGTTATAGCTATTTAGGCATGACTCACATGCACCACATGACAGCATTACTTGTAAGTGAAGAGCAAGGGTGAGGTAAATACCAAACGCTGTGATGAGACTAGGTCTCAAAGTGCAATGTAGATGCAAATGTTGTTGGTGCATGGTAGTCAAGTCCACGTCACCGATGTAGCTTTGGTGGTGATGAAATCCACCTTGACTACGTGCAAAAACAAAATGATGAAGTGATTAAACGCAAGGTTCTTTCCAACTTGAAATAAATCACTAGCGGAAAATAATTACATACCTGAGCGTGCTAAATTTTTTTTGGTTTCAGCAATTTTCTTTTGAATGGTGGTAGTTTTGTGGATTTTTTTTTGTTTTGCATTTTTGACAATATTCTAGCGATGCGGTCCTACAGAAAACAAATTAGTAGTTATCCTGCAGAAAAATGTTAGGAAGAAAAAAATCATGGTTGTTTTTTATTTTCCAGATTGCTCGAGGGGGCAAGAAAAGAGCATACACAACCAATGACCAAACAAGTATCAATAGTGCAATGAAATAAAATTGATTGAGATGATAGCTAGAAACATAAAATAATAAGGAAATAGATCATGCAATGTTAGGAAAGAAATAATAACCGACTAATCGTGCCCGTTTCTAATTTTCCAGATTGCGTAAAGGCGTAGGAAAAGAGCATACGCAGATACAATTGGAATAGATTTTGTTAATTTTTTTAAATAAGTATTGCAATTAAAGGTGATTGTGAAATAATAATACGACAATTATATTCACAAAGAAAAGAAAATACAACAAAGAAGAGCATTAAAAATGTTACCAGAAGTGTTGTCATGGAAAATTGGAATGTAAGGCAGAAATTGTTTGTTTGCAGACACCTGGGTGGCATGTCCAGTTGCAAAATACCTTGATCCTCAAAGAATGCTAGCATTTACTAATTCCATGTGGCAAGAAAACTAGGTGTGACCACAGGTCCTTGTATTGTCAAAAAAGGTCCTGCAAGAAAATGTCCATCTAGTGGTTTTTCTACCTACACACAATAGCCCTTTCAGTAGAATTGACTTACTCTGAAAAAATAATTAATTATTCAGATCACGAAATTAAAAATCACAAAATTATGTTGATAAAATAAAATGTCCCTGATATGAGTCCCTAAGCACTAATAAGAATAGAACTCTTATAGGAACGATCAGCAGGAAATTTGGCTAAATACATTTCACTATAAGTTCGTAATGGATCTGACAAAAGTGATAAATAAGGATTCATGATCATTGAATAGTTATGCATACAAGAAGTCATACAAATCGAACATGTAGCAAAAAATTTCCACTATCATTACCTAATTTGCATTGACAAAGTCCGTTAACTAAATGTCAATGGGAATGGACCATTGGTATGTAGCATTCGATAAACAATTAAATTCTCAAATAAGACATCATAAAGGGGAAATTAATTATTACAGTGTACTGTAAGATTGCTAATTCTAGATCTAGCTGTAATTATCGTTTGCAATAACAAACTAATTGCAAAAGAAATCCTAGCTCGATTATTTCTACAATGAAAAATAAACATGAACGACTTAGATCGATGCAATTGGGACCAATGTAAGTTGACTGGGTGAATGGTCAGAGTGAATCTGCATCCACATTCCGGAATCTTGTTTATTAGATTGGATCCATGGTAGTGGACTTTGTGGAGGTAGACAAAGGCAATGTGGACGAGTCCAGATTAACAACCTAATGTCAATGCTCAAGGACTGGAGTAAGGAACAAGAAAGTAATGTGAAAAGGACTTCTGAGAAAATAGAAACCACACTGAAAGGTGAATGGGTATCTAAACGTATGTATGCCACCACAGCTTCTGCGTGAGCAAGACTGAAAATGTGGACGTGACCTAGAGGAATATGAAGACAAAGGTCTAGTGAATTTGAAGACCTGCCTATCCTTTGTTGCCTAGCTATATCCATGCCCAAATAAATTCCATGATGCTCGGGAATTAGTAACAAGTCTTGGATATAAAAACTTTTCCATGTGGTTTCCACATTTGAACATCTTTCTCCCCTCTCAATCGTAATTCTAGGCATTTATAAATCCATATTACGCGTAGTTACTCCACAATTAGATTTAATACAAACCGATTGGCATACGTCCAACAAAACTGAGAAAGAAATATGTTTCGTGGTAAAGGAATTTTATTAGTGAAGGGTCATAGGTACATTGATAGTGGAAACTAGCAAGCCACTATGAAATGGGATTTGTGTGTAGAGGGGTCCATTGTGCAAGGAAAGTATAGTAGAGCCAAGAATTGAAAATATAGAACTTGAATAGCAAGGATAACAGGCCTAAACCGTGATGAAAGTCTCACCAATGCAAGGAGAATAAATGTACCTGACTGTCCTTTGTGATCCATTTCGCTGCGGTAAAGACCTCCTAAGTGTCCAATATGTAAAATAAGGACAAATTGCCACTTTCCAAATTCATAGGTTATTGAAGTGGAGGAAAATGATATAAGATTAGTTGGATACACAATGGGTTGAAGCACGTTAACTTGTCAAAGGAGCAGCTCAATAATTTCAGAAAGAAATTGACCTGTTATATAAAAATTCCTGACGTGTTGCAGATCTTTTGGATGGCAATAGAATTCTAGTAGTAAAATGTTAGTATAATTTTCATTATCATTGGATTGAATCTGAGTGCTGACAAACTAAGCAGTTGTGTGTCTTTTTCAGATATTTTCAAAAGATAAAAATAGCCTTCAGAGCTTAATCTGATGTTTTCATGAGGAAATAGGTCCTGCACAGAGACATATTCAACAAGAAAGAAAATTATGTATAGTTGTTTTATAGGTCGGATTTTTGTAAAATTCTCTCTCCAGGTTTTTGGAGTTAAAATATACACTAAGAAACAACCTGAGGAGTTGCATTAGTTATCAATGTATCTAGCAAGGACACCATGAGATTGGCATCACAAGGTGTTGGGCAAATGAATGCAATAAGGTGGGAATTACCTGGGTGAAATATGGAAGAATGAAGTATTGTATTGAGCAGAATATTTTTGATGCGAACTTGTGTCCTGATAGATGAAAGGAAATGCAGAGTGATTCAAGGATGCAACGTAGACTTTGTGTAGCTTATCAAGGCCGGCGTGAGTGGGATGCCTACTCGAAAGAGATTACACAAATCCTTACTAAAAATTGGAGTTGTTTGTAAAACAACGAAGAGGTCCAATGTGGTAGTATTTTTTACATGAGAATAGGGGATGAAAGGGTTCATTAGCCTGGAATAGGAATATGCACGTAGGTATGTAGGTAGTCGGGTAAGGGGTTGGCAAACAAATAGTTAAAATATGGAGAAAGGAAAATTCAATATACATAGAAAACAGTTGGGTGAAAAGGTCACATGGGTATGAATGGATTTTGGAATGTTAGGTATTAGGAATAGGTTAGAGAGGGGTTAGATCTGGAGAGGAGAAGTTCCAGATGCTCGAAGGCGCAGGAAAAGAGGAGCTTAAGTGGATCGTCGGGATTTGGAACCTAGGTTTTCGGTGGGATAAAAATGGGAGATAGATTATTGCAAGTAGAGTGAGATGAGTGGGTGGAATGGAGGATAAATGGATTATGTGATTATTCAATATGGAATTGGGAGTTTAGGAAGTGGGGTGAAATTCGTTAACTGTGGAAATAATTGAGGTGGAAAAGTGAAGGATGGAAGGCATGCTTTAAAAATTGACGTGGATAAGAATAAATTGTTTAGCTATCCCGAGGTGAACTGAGCAGGGACGTTACATACATGAATTTAAACATATACTATGGGGAAGATCTTGGCCGAGTGGCGTGAGGGAGGGATGCAGGTATGGGTAGTGAAATTGTATTTTAGCATATATTTTTTTAGTGTAGTTTATATTTATCTAAAGAAATGTACGTATATATAAACTAAGATCAATATATACAAGAGTTAGTTTAAAGAAGATACTAATAAAACGTTTTAATAATTTTTTTTTGTTTGATTTGGTGAAAGAACAATGTATAATTACCTTAAAAATGAGATTTTAAAATTAAATATAAACTAAGAGAGTGTCAAAAGTAAGATCTAGAATAGTTGAAAAGGAAGATCGAAAGAAATAAAGATATTGATTTTATGTTTTTTATATTGTAAACGAAGAGCGAAAAGTATGATTTTGAGGAAAGCAAAATATATAGTGATTGAAAACTAAGATTTAAAAATTGATTAGGAAATAAGATCGATTTCCTACAAAGCAATTATGTGAGCAAAAGTAAATAAATAAATGCATTTTCCAGATTGGTTTCCCATGACCATAGAGCTTAAGGTATGATAAAAATGATGACAAATTTGCTTTGTAAAACCAAAAATTAGAGACCGAGTTGAAAGTAACCTAGGTAGACACTGTAAGATGATGAATACTTTCCTCTATGATCCACAAGTATCAAGATATGGGAAACTTATGTGAAATGTAACCTCTGTGATGACATTAGGATGAAATATTTCTATCGTGATCCATAAGTATCTAAATTAGGTGATGGATGTTCTTTCTTCTAATCATCGAGTGCCGATGAGATCAAAGATATGATGAGTGACGTGATGTCATCAGTACTACAACCCACAGATGTACCACAAGACACCGCACAACAAAAAATACTACCCACAGCGTGAAGGTTAACCAAAGAAGGCCATGAGGTACGGAAAATGAGATAATAACGAACAATAATAAAAAAATAATAGATAAAACCACTAATTGGGAAATTAATGGTAACAGATCAAAAGTAACTGGGTGTGCCAGAATGTAGGCTAGGAAAAATACACTACTAACAAGGAAGTAAAATACTAACAATAATACCTCCTCCTTCACGTTTCATAGAAAACCTCAGAATGGGCTAGGAAACATGGATTGAGCCCCAATTGCATGATATGTAGGTGCTTTTCTTCAAGACAGAGCAAGGCCTTCCTACAACAATGATCCACTTACTTTGCACGAGATGGGTAAAAGGATTATGGATTTGGGGTCTTCAAGATGAGGCTATTTGAGCATTAGAACGAGGTAGAAGGATGTTCTTTTCTCAAAGGATGCAAGAAATTAGATAGGGCATTCAAGCTTATTCTCCATGTGTTAGAGGGGAGGGGTAAGACTATATTTATAGCCTGAGGGAGTGATTAACTTAGAGTAATTTAAGTAATCATGGTTTGAAAATGTGGGCAAGATTAGGTGAGTGGGGACCACGAAGAATGGGTGAGGATTTGATTTTAGATTTTTAATTCATAAGTGGAGGATTTTAGGTGAGTGGGGACCACAAAGAGTGGGTGAGGATTTGATTTTGAATTTTTTAATTCAATAGTAGAAAAACATGGAGAATAATGACATGTGGTAAGGATTAGGTTATTTTTATATTTGAAATGGATAATTAATCAAATTATATTTGATCAATTCGAAGTGTATTTTTGTGGGAAATGAGGGAGGGGAATTAATTGATTTAGGACAAATGTGAAATTAAGGTGTCTACATTTCACCCTCTTTGGAAGGGTAATATGAAAGTAGTGTCATTTCAAAGAAAGTAGACAAGATGGGGGAATAATTCAATGTAATTTTCTTAAGAAAAAAGTAGAGTGAATGTTTGTTTGGGAGAATAGAAGGTGGTGAGTGACGAATGTCATGGTATCCTATAAGATAAAAATTTCATGAGAAGATGTGATTATGGACAGATGTGATGATGCCCCATCGAGAGGGCTGACGAGAATGGAATATATGACAGAGCTCTCAAAAAGAGGAGAGATGAATTCTATAGAGAAGAGGATGATAATGGAGTGGAAGAGACTGGAATGACCACACGACGCAAATGGATAAAGGATTCAAGCACCCTTGAATGCTAGGTGTGAGGGTGCGTGGGAAGATGAAATGGGAAAGAGAAAAGGGAATGGATATGATTAGGGGTTTATTATGAGAAGAGTAAGAAATGTGAAGGGTCATGGAGATAGGGAAGGGAAAAAAAAGGAATGAAATAAGTAGAAGAGAATAAGAGAGAGGGATGATAGGGGAAAAAGGGAATGATGAAGGACAAACAAGGAGAAAATAGGAAAATGAAAGAGTAGAGGGTGACGGTATAAAATAGAGAGATGTGCTAAATGAAGGAAGCAACAGAGATAATAAAGAGGGATGCATGAAAGCGAAAGAAATGATAGAGCTGAGAAAGCAAGAAATGGGGAAGGATAAATAATAAGGAGAAGACGAGGTGGGAGTAGGGGGTAAAATCGACGAAAAATTGAAAGAGGATGAAAGAAGAAGTAGAACAGAGAAAAAAAAGAAACTATGAGGGGCAAGGAAAGTGTGAAAAAGAGTAGAGAAAAGAAGAGAAACATGTACAAAATGAAAGAAAAGGTAGGGGAAGTAGAGAAAAGGAGAGGTGGTTAGAAGAAACGTGAAAATTAGGGGATAGGAAAGGAGGATAGAGTGAATACAAGGAGAATATTGAAGGACCGTGTCTTTACGAGGAAGAAAAAGGCAAAGAATATGGAATAGACCGTATGGAGATGCATGTGGAGGGTGGGATGATAAAAAAATGGGAAAACCCTGAAGAGCCAGGTTATCGATGGGGAAGTAAGGAAGAAACATGATGTAAAAAGGGGAAGAATACGATACAAAGGAAGTGAAATAAGACGAGGGGTGGGAGAGAAAAGAGGATAACATATAAAATGATGTAGAAGGAAGGAAAAATAGAAAGGGGATAATAAGTGGAAAGTGAACAATATGAGGAATTTAAAGAGAAGAAAGAGGGAAAGAATGACACATATTGGAAAATATGTGGAGATGCATGAAATTAGGATACTAGGATTACGAGAAAATAGATAAAGGATGTATGATGAAGACAATAAATATATTGAAGAGGGTGATGGGAAGATGGAGAGATGGGGAAGAAGCGACAAGAAAGGATGGGAGTGGAGGAAAAGAATAGGAGAGAAAAGAGAATGGGGGATAGAAGAGACAATGCCAATGAGGGGATGTTAAGGAAAGTCCACTAACAATGAGTGGTGAGGAAGGGTGAGAGAAAAAATGAAGAAAATGAGAAAGGTAATAAGGATTGGAAAGGGTAACGCCAACGAAGGGACGTTAGGGAAATCCCATTAATAATGAGTGGTGGGCTTAGAGGAAGGAAGGAATGAAGGGAAACTCTAGAAGGTCCAAGGGAGTGAACAAGGTCATGCAGAAAGAGGATTTATGATTTTTAGGGAAAGTTCACTAACAATTATTAGCACGGGAATAGAAGATGATGATGAGAGAATGATAGAGGAATGTTAACAATAATGGTGATAAATTGTGTGGGTAGAAATGTGGGAGAATTTGAGAAGATGAAGTGGAAAGAGTAAAGAAAATGGGAGGGATGAGTTGGGACTAGAGGAAAGTGAGGAGAGGATGCGGGAGATGAGGACGAATGAGGTGAGGGTGAAGAAACAAGACATGAAAAGAAAGGGAAGAAACGTTATGAAGGATGATGGATCAAGAAGAGGAAAATGGGGGAAAGAACATGATTGTAGGCAGAAGATATTAGACATATGTTGTACGATGATAGGTGGAGAAAGGATAATGGTAGGAGGAAAATGTGGTTGGTAGGAGAGACTGTCATGTGACGGAAGTGGTTAAGTAAGATTGCCAAGCCAGCAACAATGGAGATGACAAGTGGGAAAGTGAGAAGTGGTGTTTGCGAGAATGGAAGAGGAGGTGAGAGGATGTGATAAAGGGGAATGCCAAGAAAAAGTGAAGGGTGAAGGATGTGTAGTGACGGGGAAAGGAAAGAAGAGAGATCATCCTTAAGAGGGACTCTTAAGTGAGATCACCATGTCGTGCGAGTGGTTAAGTACGATTGCCAAGAAGAGGATAATGGTAGTGGTGGTAAAAGGACGTGATGATGGGAATGAAGAGAAAATATGGATGTGAGAATGTAGAGTGATGGATGAGTGCAAGATGACATGTTATGCTTAAGAGAGTCTTTTAAGTAAGATCATCATGCCGCTGGAGTGGTTTTGTAAGATCACCAAACCGACAGTGATGATATGCAAGGATAAAGACAAAATTGTATTGGGCACAGGGGTGGAATGGTTGGTTGAAGAATATGATCATGACAAGAGGTGGGAGAAATAAGATGGGGGAAATATTATGGGATGAGGGAAGGCCATAGGGCAGATCAACCTTAAGAGGAATTATTAAGTAAGATTGCCATGCAGCCAGAATGGTTAAGTAAGATCGGCAAGCTGAAGAAGAAGAAGAATGATGATAGAGTTGGTGGGAATAGGGTATGAAAAAATACACTAAAAGGGAACCCTCAAGTAAATTTTCCATACTACAAGAGTGTGTAAGTAGGATGACCAGGCATAAGATGAATTTGGGGAAGGATGAGAAAGAATGAGTGATGTATGCCTGAGTGGAAAATGATACAAGATTAGGTGATAACAAGGAAGAAATGAAACAAACTAGTGTAACATGAATGGATGAAGGAATATATGTAGTGGAGGGCAGATAGTGTGAGGGGAATCCTTAATTGGGATGCCCACATGGTGAGATTAATGATGCAAGAATGAGAAGCAGAAGAGGTGGAATGTGAAAATGTGTGTGGTGGTGATTGTTGTTTGATGAAAGGGGAGGTGGTGAAGAAGCTTCTTCAATGAGAAGATATTAGGGAGAGGGTAAACCTATACCAATGATCCCATATAGAAGGGGTTATTAAGTAAGATTGTCAAGCAGGAAGCAGAAGATTGAAAGGAAAGAATACAAATGGGTGAGAGGGGACATGAATGGTGAGAAGGGTAATATGGGGATAAGTGGCGAAGGAGTAGAAATGAGGAGCGATGATGAATGGATCAAATACAGGGTGATGATTGTGGGGGAGGAGGAGGTGCTAGATAGTGAATGCTACTTGAGAAAGATCTTCAAGTAGGATTCACAAACTGGAACGGTGATCAAGTAGGATTCCCAAACTGGGTAATGTACTAGTACGGGTGAATGGAAGGGGTGCAAAGTAAGATGTTGATCATACAAGAAGATACTCATGTGATGAAAAACATATTAATTTTAATATAGCACACAACATGATGCATCGTGATATAAAAGATGAGGATGACTATACTGTAATATGCGTGATAGCATAGACAGGGGCCATCAAAAAGGTCTTATGCCCTAGTACGATACGCAAGTGGAAGAGAGCATAGACAGAGGCCATCAAGAAAGTATGATGCCCCAGTACGATATGCAAGTGGAAGAGAGCATAGATAGAGACCATCAAGAAAGTATGATGCCCCAATACGATATGCAATCAGATAACATAAGTATATTAGAGAGAACACTAGGATACATAGAATCAAGATGCCCCCCTGTAATATATCAAGATATAAGATAACAATTAATAATTTGTAACTAATAATGCAACACAAGAACCAATAAACATGTCCCTAACGTGTTCCACAGTGAGGATTAATTGGATGTGCCCCCAAGCAGGGGTATAAGGACATAAAAAAGGATGGGGTCATTGTCCTTAAACAAGGAAACAATGAGAGTCAGATTTGCCCCAAACAAGGATTCACGCGAGGAGAAATGGTTTGAATTTGGTAGTCATAAAGTGATTGGATCATTCGTTGGGGATGAATTGTGTTGATTATTTTAGAGTTTTTGCGATTTTTTGGAGTTTACAATATTTTTATTTTTGTTTATTATATATATATATATATATATTTGTTTGGAGTTTTTTTGGATATTTTCCAATTTTTTTTGGATTTTTTGGATTTTTGACGATTTTTGAATGTTTTTGGATATTTGGATTTTTTCTAATGTTTTGGGATTTTTGACGATTTTCTAATGTTTTTAGATTTTTACACTGTGATTGGCAATTTATGGACCAGAATGCAGACTTATTTTGAGAGGTGATAAACCAAGATATTATCCATATGTACCGTGTTCCTCATGGTAACTCATACACTGAATAACAGAAAAAACTTCATTCCATTGGCAGGATATGTTGGCGATGATATGATGAAAAGAAGCTCAGCTCCATTCTTGACTCCACACACCTAGTAAGATGAGAGGGCTCATCACCGAGAATCAAGAAGGACGCATGAGGTAGATAATTAATATAGAGACAAATGCTAATAACAATCACTTTGGGAGATTGTGACTCAATTCTTCTTTACATTACTGAACTAGTTTCAAGAATGCCTTTCATTGCACGAGTCACGTGCTAGACTTAGGCAGTTACATAGCTTGCTGATTGGTAAGATACGAGGCGAAGGGATAGTTCTCTCTTCATGTAGGCATCTAAATTAATTCTTTGGGGATTCTATAATTGCAAACACTGTAAGATTTTGTATTCTTGAAATGACTCCCTATGCCTTGCCCCATGTTACTAGTGAGAAGCAAGGGCTCATCACCGAAGGGAAAACATAGGCGAGTGAATTCCCTTTTTGTCTTGTTTTTTTTTTGTTTTTGATTTTTAAAATTTTGAATGTTTTTGCAATATTTTTTTGCTTTTATGAGAATGACCCTCTACGCTTTGTCTCATGCCACCTATAAGAGGCAAGGGTTTATCACTGAAGACAAGACATATATGAGTAAGGGCACCTTTGTCCATTCCCAATCTCACACTACCAATAAGAAGTGTGGGCTCAATGCTAAAGACTATGAAGGACAAAAGATGTGACAATGAATTATTCATAATTTATTGAATTGATGGAATTTTACAATAGTGCTTTATATTTGGGAAGGAACGTCTGCCCCCAATCTCAACCCCACATGACTAGTAGGACACGAGGGTTCAACACCAAAGACTGAGATGGAAAATCAAATAAACTGGGTAAAGAAGTTTAGAGCTTTGTTATGAAAGAAATAATTTCTTTGAAGGGAATATATTACCATTAGTAAGCTTCTAGATATGACCATAGATAAAAGCGACTGAAAATGGGAGATATTATAAGAAGTATGATACTCAAAAGACTTAATAGGATCTATATCAGCACCTGTCTCATGATGATAAATATGAATATATAATTGTGATAATGAGAATATATGCCAATGAAATGAATGATTTTAAATTATTTGGAGATTAGTAAGACATAAGGAACAATGTACAAGTGGCTGTTTCCCCGAATAGTGAACACCTCAAGGATAAAATTTCTTTAAATGAACTACATTCATTGGTTCATCAAGTTCTTGACCATCTCCAGTGGCCAACTTATAGGCTCCAGAGCCAAATTTAGCTGTAATTACATAGGGTCCTAACTAATTAGGCTCAAATTTTCCTTGTTTTTCTCCCTCTTTAGTGGTATTCTTTTGATTTTCTTTTAAAATGAGGTCACCAATTTTGAATTCTCTGGGTCTTACCTTTTTATGATAACTGCATTGCAGTCAGTTTTGATAGAATTGAAGATGATTGAAAGCATTAAGTCATTTTTCATCGAGAAACTCAAGATCTTGAAGCTGTGATTCTCAGTATTCATCCTCATTAATTACATCTTTAAGAGAGATTCTCAAGGATGGGAATTCTATCTCAATAGTTAAAATGCGTGTTTGAGGCTTGTGCAGATAGCTAGGGTTTGTTTTGCAGGTTCATATGTGATAGTGAAACCCTACAATGAATCCAGAGTGACAAAGAGCGAAAGGTAGAAGACAAGTCCAAAACCTTGAAAATACCAGATCTCAAGTTGTTGCCAACACACTAGCGCCCAGGGTGGTCCTGTCCTCCTTTGGGAGGTTATGTGTGGAAGACTTTCAGATATCTGTTCTCTAGATGAAGCTTACTCAATTCAGATCCAACCTATTTCACCTAGTCTCCAGCCCATAAACATCCCAGGCAACGATATACAAGATAATTCATTGTTATCTTTCTATTTCTCATGCTTCCATGTCATTATTTCATAGATATTTCTTATTACTGTTATATCTAAATCCTTTAATAAAGGTTTAAATTATGTTAATGTTGGGAATTCGGGACTGCATAATAGTGCTATGATTTAATAACAAACCCAATCTTGCACACACAATCTAAACTATTCCCCAAAATCTACAACAGCGGAAGTATAAACTTGAATAATCCAAATCAAAACAAATTACACACACATAACACAACATGTACTGTGGTTCACCCAATGTGGGCTATGTACACCAAAGATAGAGATCTCATATATATAATATAACAAGAGTACAAACAAACTCTTCAATACAAGAGTATAATGCATCTCTTTAAGAGTATCTCCTCTCCTCCAGATCTCTAAATAGATCTACATGAGTGCACCTCAACCATGCCCCCAAACACCACTAGATCTCACGTACCAGGAACTACTGCATCTCCCACTATTCAACCAAGCTCTCATGTGAATATGCAAACAAGACCTCTCACATGGGTCTACCAATGTGTAACCATAACTTTGCACCAAGAAGTAAGTCTCTCCTCTACCTCTGCATCTGCCACTATGCAAACAAGAAGATAACCTCCTCTACAATACTAGATCTCTATGGATCACCAATACAACATGATCTCATGGATCTATAATACAAGATGTTACAACAACCTGTGGATCTTCAATATAAGATCTCACAACAACATGTGGATCTACAAGATGAAAGACTATGTGCTTTGCATACTATGCAAGCCATTACATTGAGACAAGATAATGCAAAGGAAATATAGTAGAAGACATAACACTCTTCTCACCATTCAGTTGTACCTACTATCCCCTTATGTTCAGCTTCTCTCCATTGAAGCTTTGTCTTCATGCAAATTTTTTATTCTTTTTCTTCTTCTTCATCTTCAACCAAGGAGAATTAAAATTTTTCCTCTATCCTTATGTTATAACCCTAGTTTTCTAGCTTATATAAGCTTAGAAAAACTTAGGGCACCTTATCTATGCATTTACAACCTTTAGATCACCTTTACAATCAACTGTCGAATCAAATCTCGTGTCTAAAATAAAAACATAGACGCACAAGTAACCGATGTTGGTTCCCTAATGCTGACTGATGCCAGTCCCCTAACCAATGCCCATTCCTCCCAGTGACTGACGTTGGTTAGCTAATCGAGGACGGTTGTTGTGTAAACCAGTAAACCTCAAATGCATGCCTTTATGAAGTAATTCAGCTCCACAACCTAACAATCTCTTACTTGGAGATAAATTACTAAACCTGTACCTGTACCTATACATCATCATCCTCTACATACCATGAAGACCATCTATTCTTTAAATCAACAATTCTCTCAAATGAAATCAGGAAGATTAAACCATCTTCTAAAATCAATAAGATAACAAACCCATGACTTACCACATACCTGCACAAAGCTAGTACTGATCTGTGATAAACAAGCTATCCATACATTAAGCTCTCACTAAATCATAACTCTAATCCTCTCATGGAACAAAGCTACCATGAATAACATACCTACAAGAGATCCCACTCAAACTGAAATACTGAGCTTCAACTACAACCATAGCCATACCTATAAAATCAACCATGTTCTCCAACCATTTATCCATGTCTCCATGTTACTACTAATGCAACTGAGCAAAGACAAGTCAAATTGGAATAAATGTAAGCAATAAAAAAGATCCTAGGTAAGACAACCCAAATGAGTTCTACATGCAACCAATGGGTGATCAATCCACAAACACTTGCATAACTCAAAGAATCACATCCTACAACAACAACCCTAAGGAGGGACATGGTACCTTTGCGCACTTCGGGTGAGTGCTCAGTCTAGGCTGAGTGATGCGCCAACACGTCTAGGATGTTACTGGTAAATTCTAGGCTACATCATTGGTTATGTTGCTGGGACCTCTTTTTCAGTTGTTTTCAGGATGGTTCGCGATGAAGACGTACTAGTTAATCTAGCAAGCGTTGAGGAGTGGATACATGATCTACAGGAAGAATATGCACGTAGGTTCAACACTGGATCTGAGTTTAACACACACATGTGGGTGGAACAAATTATGTATGACATTTTATATAAGAGATTTTTCGCTATCTTTCCAGTAGAATTATACGAGTGGTTGACTACTAATGCATCTAAGTAGAATTAGAGGTATAACACACTTGTCTGGATGCAGGAAGAATTCTAGGCCCTTTATGATGCTGATTTGATTTGGAATCGAGCTGTGGATACGTGGTTTCGTGGTGTCGTAAACATTTATATCTTGGAATACTCAATTTCCACTTATTCGTGTTTAGAAGTAGCTAAATTCCACTTTTTATGATATCTAAGGGGAGCGTACCTACAAGGCATTCCATTGGCGATCAAGATCCTGATGGTAACTTTGAATCTGGAGAGTAAACTAATGACTAACTAAACCTCACCACACATGGGGGTAGGAGCAAGTTTGGTGAAAGATGGCAAGTTGTTATCTCATTTTTGTGTTTACACCAAAATTTTAGTGATAACCCTAAGAAATTTTTGAGTTGGTTTCCTAAGAATGCCCTTTCAAAGAGATAATTGGGTTTTTGGGTTTTTGAAGCAAGAAAACATGAGGTTTTTTGTTTTAGATGATTCATGTCGTATGTTCCTTAAAACCTGAAGCCTGCATCGAGTAAGTGTTTCGGGTTTGCGGGTCTCCAGAGCATCGAAACATGTTTGCGGGTCTCCAGAGCATGCGGAACATGCCTTCGTCAAAACATGCTTCATGTTGCATGTCTTCCGATTCCCGAAGCCCGATTTACTCCTTCATTTTAGGTTTGCGGGTCTTCAGAGCATCGAAACATGCCTTCGATTCGTCAAAACATGGTCTTCAGAGCATCAAACATGCCTTCGTCAAAACATGCTTCATGTCACATGTCTTCCAATTCCCGAAGCCCGATTTAGTCCTTCATTTCAGGTTTGCGGGTCTTTATGGGTCTTCAGAGCATCGGAACACGCCTTCGTCAAAACATGCTTCATGTAACATGTCTTCTGATTCTTGAAGCCCGACTCGCCTTCGCTTTGGGTTTTTGGAACCATCAAGCATCATGCTTCATGTCGCTTGTTTCCCGTAAGCCAAAACTTGAATTAATACGAAATCCTTGTGTCAGGTTTCCGGGTGTCCCAAGCATGCTGACATGGCATTAATGCTGAGTTGTCAGGTAGTTGACACACGTGTCAACTGAAGTGTATTAAATATGAAATTTCTTATAAATGCTCAAATTTCCATGTCATTTTTACCAGATGTACTTTTTACATCGTGGATTTTCGTGCATGTGCCTTCAACCTCGAAACCTGACTCGCCTTCGTGCTCGATTGTGTTGCTCGTTTTTGACCATTTTCAATCTGATTGAAGGTATTTTCCTTTGTTCTTTGTTTGTGATGTTTGTGGAAGGATTGTGTAATGAGCTTCCTAAATTCTTTTGGTTAGGGTTTTTGGTTTTTGTTTACTTTTTCCTTTTTGGGTTGTTTTCCAATCAGGTTTGTATTTTAGTGTTCCCCCTTGTAAAGCTTAGTTTTATTCCTTGGAATATACAATTGAGTCATAAACAGTGGAGAGGAATTTACATATCTTTACCTAATCACAACCTAATTCCCTCTTTTTGGGTTTCGTAGGTTGTTCTACAGCTTCCAAAACCAGCAGTGTTTCGGGAAATCTAAGGTGTCAGACACTTCAAACCTTTCGACATCTCTAGTGATTACGGGTTTTCCGAACCCTCCGACATCTCCAGTGATTGCGGGTTTTCCAAACCTTCTGACATCTCCAGTGTTGCGGGTTTTCCAAACCTTCCGACATCTCCAGTGTTGCGTGTTTTCCAAAGTGTTCAACACCCTCTGATCTCCAATACTCTCTATTGTTTCGGGCCTCTGAGATTGCTGAGCAGGTCCTCAAACCCGAGGTGTCTAAAAATCAGAAGAAATCAGTTCATTCCTTGTTTGAAATTCATCATGTCGGATCCTGGTTCATCACAAGATAAGACTGAAAAATCAGGGAGGATGAAGTACAAATTTAGGAAGGTGGAGTCTCCTTCCTACATTTATTGTAATTACAACATCCGGGATACAGAACTCAGAAACATAGATATGGAAGATTTTTGGAATAGAGTCAAGAGTTCTTCCCAAACTCCATGGATGAAATAAATAGTTGGCAGTGGTCTACCTCTTGTAGCAAGTTTCCCCATGTCCACTTAGTGCCCCGAGTTCATCTTAGCCTATGCTTCAAATTACGACTCTGCTTCTCATTCTGTGAAGAATCAGGTGGGAGAGGTTGTAATCAAGTTAGACGGAGGTTACTTCGATGACCTTCTCAAGCTGCCTAACTTTGAGGAATATGGAGATGTAGATCTCAAGTCAGCCCAAAAAGCTTGGGACAATGATAAGGAGGATTTTATTAAGCACGTGAATAATAAGTTCCTAATCAAAGCCAAGTCGGCTATTTCCAGGTTCCCAAGACTTGTTCCTAGAAGTGATTTCATTCAGGAAATCAATGATATCATTACTCTGTTGAGTCGGGTTTTTGGTTTCCCTGAATCAAATGTTTTCCAAGGATGGATGTACCAATTCATGATCATTATTAAGAAGAATCAACAGGGAATTGATTGGGGAACCCTTATCAGTAACGAGATAGATTCTCAGATGACAATAGTCTTGTCTACTGGGAAGTTTTATATGTCCTTGTATGTCACCTATGCAGCGGCCGACATGAGGAATTATCCTAGATTTGATACAAAGGGGAACAAGACAGTGGAACATGTTTATCGGTATTTTCCTCAGTTAACAAGAAAGGGGTCTGCAGACCAATTTAGAAGGGTAAATGATGCCTGCTTTTACGAGAACATCTACAGGTTAAACCCTAAACTGAGGAAAATGAGAGTCTCTAATGAAGCATGGGATGAAGTTTCAAAATGGGGTTGTGTCTTCTTGCAATTCAAGAAGTTCACATACCTTCGAGTGGTCGTGTACCTGGGTGATCCTTTCTGTTTACCCAGATATCCAGGAGACAAACTAATCTTGATGGAGTTGGTCAGGCAATTGTTGGATTTTCAAAAATTCCAACAGAGTAAACACAAGGCCGCTGTATCTTTCCTAATTTCTACTGGAAGGTATACTTGTTCAACGGTGGTGAAAGCCAAGAACATTATACATGAGCTTCAAGACAAGTTGAAAAAGCACATGAAGCCTAGAGATGGGTTTGAATTTCGAGGAGTCCTTAAGTCATATGGAACTCTGCACCCACACGTACCAAGCATAGAAGACATCTGGATTGATTTACATGATGAGGTTGTTGTCTGAAGAAAATATCATAGCAGGTTGACACTTGCAGAGATTTAGACACTCGAGCTCGCTGACATACCAGAGGGTACTGGTGATAATGAAAGCTTTCTGGATCCTTCCTATGACAGATTGAATGAAGATCAATATGTTTTCCCACCTATTGATTGGTCTATCGGTGAAAAATCCTCTATTACAGATAGATCGGCCCCGATTCTCACACACACCAAGGCATGGCTCACCTCTTGGGGGATGATTTTCAAAGAACACAGTTTTTCAAAGTTGGTTGCTGTAGAGGCGGGGCCCTCCAAAAAGGAAAAGGAAAAAAAATATTCCAAGGGACCTATAAAGGTCAAATTTGTCAAGAAGAGAAGAGAAGAAGAAACCCCTTCAACTACTGCTCCAGTGGAAACGGTGAATGTGCCAGAATCACCAACACCACCAGAAATAGGAGAAATTTCTCTGGAAGGAGAGGTGAGTCAGCCCCTAGTTTCACCATTTGCTGACTGCCCAACAGAAGTAACTTTATCTCTCGCATCCCAGGCTTTGGCATCAGGATATGCGCTTCCTACTTCACAACCACTTCTACCTCCTCTTTCCCCATCCACTTCATCGGTCATGGCCAACATTTTCTCTTGACTCTTACCCCTCTCTTCTGGAACCAAAGCAACTATAGATATGCCCCCTCCTACACCTCTTATCACCAAATCTACTACCACACTGATAACTATTCCCACTCCACCAGTGAATCCCACTCCGCCTGAAAGTATGATACCAACTTCTACCACAGTGACTACTCCTTCTGGTACGCCTCAATGGCTACTTGAGCAAACTCCAAGGAAAAGGAAGGAGGTTGTACCCATACCAGCCTTTGATTTTAGTGCACTCAAGGCTCCTACTGCTAAGTCAGCCAAAAAACCCAAAACAGTTTCGAGGGTTTTAGTGGATGCTTCAAGACATAAGTTTGCGGAGATAGCCACTCCTGTGATGAACAAGACCAAAGAGGACATAGTAGCCTCTGATTATCAGATAACTAGGGTTGCTCTAGGAGAGGTGACAAAAAAAGGAGCACAACAAGATGCACAAGATGTTATGAATGTGCTATGCCAGAAATTGAAGGAAACAAAGAATAACAGGGATGAGCTTAAAGAAAAGGTGGAGCAGTTAACTGAATTATTACTTAAGCTCTCAAAACCCCTTGAATCCGTACCATCTTCCTCTGTCCCTGTCAGGTTCGATTTCTCATCGGTGCCCATAATTGAGAAGATTAATGAAAAAGGGAGAGTGGTCGATGAATGGACCCAAAGGCTGCTCCTACAGGGGAAAGAAGTAATCCAAGACACTGTGGAAGTCTATCGATCTTTGGGGAATATATAGAGTGATGGGGAAAAGATGGATGATGATTTCTCTCAAGAGGTCGGACACCTGGAGTTGACTTTTGAAGCTCTCCAGGTGCTGAAGCAAATCCCCTCACGCATCTTGGTCGAAGAGGGCATCATCCCACATGTAGATAAGCACTTCCAGCTGACCAAGGCCATCAGATTCAGAATAAAGATTCTCAATGAAGCTTGTGGAAAATTGAGAGAATCAAGAGATCAATTGATTGATGGTAAGAGTGACTTGGAAGAGGAACTGATCAAAATATATGCAAAAGTGTCGGGTGGAGACTCGGGTATCCTACCAGTTGAGGGTCTTTTCAAACAAATCCAAGAATCAATTCAGCATGAACCAACTCACGGATTTGGCATTGAAATCATTGACAGGTTTGTAAAGATTGAACATTCTTTGGAAACCCTAAGAAAACTCAACAAAATATTGAGAAAACTTCCCAGAAATGTCAGTGACACTCATGAAACATGTGAAGTCCTGAGTGATCATTCTACTGCACCTGATGAAAATGAGAGGCAAGGTATAATCCAGAAATTCCAAGAATTTCGGAACAAACAGGCTTCACTGGAAGAAGGGAAAGATGAGGAAGAGAAAGATGACGATTCAGACTAAGTCACAATGCAACATGTCATTTCAATCTTGAAATTGACATGTCTTTTTCATTTCTGTTTCGTCACATAGGAAGTAAGTTTTGACTTGGTCTCCTATGTGAGGGCCAAGTAAACTAGGACTCTTGTTAGAACACTGTTTTATAGGGTTTGCCCTATTTTCTCTCAACTCTTTTTATTATAAATAAGGGATGTACATAAATTCCAAAGAGTTGAGATTTTTGGAATATTGAGAACTATTGTGGAGAAGAAAAACATTGTTATCTCTTTTAATCATTTGAGGAATAGAAGCTGATGCTATTTTGCAAACTTTGTGTTGTGAGATGTATCTTTCTTAAGATATTGTCCTTATGTTCATAATATTAATCTATTCTTCGTTTAACATCTTGATGATTCTAATTATTTCAAACATTACATTTGTTATCTAAAGCTCGTATGATTATTTCGTGCTCTGTGTTTACTCGAAAGAAAATACGTTCCTCTCATTTCCTTTCAATTGTGTTTCTTCCATAATAATAATTTCCTTTCCAATTCATTTCATTTCGAAAGAGCAATATCCTCACCTATTATTAATATGGATTTCAGGATTCTATCCCAGCCCCAATGGTTAGATTAGTGTGAATACTGTACATATTATTTCTATTGTGTTTTAGATTAGTAATAAACATGCAGCCTCACCTGCCCTTGAGGAGGGATTCGATCCCATGTATTGTGGTTGAACCTCATATTTCGTCTTTACAAAATATCCAACCAACACAGACCTAGCGGTAGAAAGGCAGAGAGAGGAAAGGCGGCTTAAGTATAATGAGGTACACGAGAGGGAGATAGAGAAGCAACGTAACATTACAGAGAGTATGGCGTTGAGGAGAGAGATGGTCAGTGAAGGATTTGATGCTCACGTAGAAGACATAGAGCTAGAGCATCAGGAACTCCCCCATCTTCGAAAGCATGACATGGATCCTTCCTCAGCCTCATGTAGAAGTGCACTAGTAGAGACTACCTGGGCTGTGGGTGCGCATCTAAATCCACCTGGTAACCTTGCCCTTGCGTTTGGTTTTTTAGCATCTAGTACAACAAGCAGTCAACAAGCTAGTTCGAACAGTGGGAGAGTAGGAGTGAGTCTTATAAAAATCACAGCGATGGCAACACAAATGACTTCATTATTATATGGGATTACCTTTTTGGGTGTATCATTAGCACATAATACAAGCACGTCGATTTTTGGATTAACTTCTGGGAATAGTAACGCTTCACAGACTGTCGGGGTATAGTTCAGTTCCATTGTTGGGACATAGGGGAGTACATTTTTGGTCCTACCCCAGTTTTAGGTTTGGGATTAGGAGGCATATGTAGCTCTGGTTCAAGTGGATTTGGAGGTCCTTGAGGCAGGGGAAACACAAGAGGTTCTGGATCAGGTGGGTTGGTGGGCAAGGTCCGCACCAACCCCAGAATATTTATATGGAAATGTCTCTTCATCTTCCAGAGTATAGGGGCATAGAAGATGCTGCTAAACATGTGCATATGTGTGAAATATTGTGGCGTGCAAAAGGAATCACAACTTCTGAGTGTAGGGCAAGCCAATTTGCTACTACATTACAAGGGTGCATACACAGCTGGTATAGAAAGTTTGACCCCGATCAGACTTGTGTAGATTATACAACTTTAAAGATGCATTCCTTAAAGAGTTTCATATCCCTGGGTTTGAGCAGAAGATTATAAGTGCACTCAAGGATATTAAGTAAGGCACTACTGAAAGTGTTAGAGAGTATGATGCACAGTTTAAAACATTGTTATCAAATATTTCTTATGATATACATGCAAGCCATCATGCATAATGGTTCGTTGGAGGTGTAGACACCAAATTTGTGTCTTACGAAACCCTTTGCCCCGCATCTCATTTCACAACCTAACCTCACCACCTAAACCTTGCAAAATTATTTATTAATTACCTTATAATTAATAAATCCACATCTCCAAACCTGCCACCTCATTTCGCCACCTCATCATGACCTAGCCCTAACCCTAAACTAACCTAATTAAGACCTATAACTTGGTCTACATCCACACCCATGACTAATTACTCCTCACCCACACCAAAACCAACCTAATAATGACTTGACCAAGCCCACAACTAATCCCTCGGGAGAAAAGGAGGGAAAGTTGGCTATTTTACTAAAAATAGCCCACTTTGACTTAACCGACATCGGTTCCTACTCGACCACCGTCGGTCACGTAACCGCCATCGGTTCCCTGTAAATGACTGCCCCCAACCAAAAACAAAGGATCTAGAATTCATTTGAAAGGACCCGGAAATTCATTTGCAAGAGTAGAGACAAGTGAAGAAAAGAGAAGAGGTTGCAGAGAAGAGCATCGAGCCCAAGACTGCAACTGAGCCACTGGATCGCTGACACCCTTATTCAAGCATTGGAAAAGACTGAGGATAGCTTCATCAGCTCATTTCCAACATTGGATCATCCCAACTAAGCATTACTGTCACCACCACATTCCTTGGACCTGAATTTTCATCAAGAACGAGTAAGTAGTGTCTTGTATGTTTCTAAGCACCATTTCTTGAGCTTTTTGATTGATAGTAATTATAAGCTCACTCCTAGATCTACCACCTGCCAACACCCTGCACTTAACCTTCATCCATACATCCTTGTATTGCCCAGAAGACAGTTTTATCACACTCTGAGTCTTCCCCATCATCTCACTATTCCCCTCAGCCATCCACCAGTCTTAAAAACAAAACCACAATCATCCTACAACTAACCTCCATCCAGACGCACCTAGATTATTGACCCTACCGGTGTCGGTTATCCCCTACCGGTAGCGGTTCTCTAACCGCAGTCGGTTATCCAGTGACCGGCATCGGTCACTGTGACTTATACCCAAAACCTTCCTCTCACCTATTTGTCTCCTAACAACCTCAGATCCAGTCTGGTTTATCCCTGTAACTCGAGCTGAACGTATCAACGACCAGTGACTAAACAAACAATGTGACGTTTTATTATTGGTAGTTTAGTCTCTATTTCTTTGTAACAAGGTACCTAAATCATGATTTCGCAATAGCTTCTTTATTATCATTTGTGTTAATTCGTATTAAAAGGGGAACTGACCACCTTCGAAAGGAAGTCTAATATTTCCTGGGCCCAAGGCAGTTCCCTCATTTATTGTCTAACTAAAATCTGGTGGTCTTGTATTCTTACTTGCAGGTAGTCCTTCCTAGACAAAAAGGAGTTCTTCGCAATCGATCTGATCTCTCTCTACGGTACGCACACACCCTCCCAACATTCAACAGGTATTCCTCCTATCCCTAACCCTTATTTGTTTCTCAAGAGAATGAAAGGATAGAAGCAAATCTATTCTAGGAATGGAAAACATTCTGTGTGAAACATTTTGGCACGCCCGGTGGGACCCTTCTTGGGTTTCTTTCTTTCTTGCTTGCTTTCATATAGGGAGCATACTTGCTGTTTGTCTTCTTCTAAAATATTCACAAGATATTTTGTTATTTTGGTAAAATAATTTGTCTTGCTTTCACATCTTTGCATTAGTGAAAGTCATCTCCTTTGCTTCATCGAATATCATTTTCGATTTGGGTTTAAAACACGTGCATCACATTCTTGCTTGTTGTTTTCAATTCTAGTGAACATAGGTTAAGTAACAGGTCGTACACGTGGGGGTGATATCCACGGTATTGACAAGAAATTAATCTTACTTTCACTACACAACACATACCGAATCACATCATAATCAACACAACAGCTCAAACATCCCCCCTTTTTTCCACGGTATTCCTCCGCCTGATTGAGGTAACCTTATAAGCCAAAACAAACTTGACATCTCCCTTAGGTCTTTTGTTTAGGATTGACATCATCTTGCATCTAAGGCATAAGCCCACAATAATTAAAACTAATCCTAGGGTTAGTCTCTTGATTTGCCTGTGCATCTTGCTTGTTTTTAGTTCTGTTTCTCTGTCATACACTGTTTCAGTAATCACTTCAGAATAGTTTGGTAGGTATACTAAGCATCGTTAACCCCAAATCAGCAACTTCTTACAGCTTCTTACACCGGTCCTATTCTACCGACATCGGTTAACTTACCGATGCCGGCTACAGTCTGA
This sequence comes from Taxus chinensis, assembly GCA_019776745.2. Classification (NCBI taxonomy): domain Eukaryota; kingdom Viridiplantae; phylum Streptophyta; class Pinopsida; order Cupressales; family Taxaceae; genus Taxus; species Taxus chinensis. The sequence continues at coordinate 3,765,534 of CM034152.1, read as the reverse complement.
CCGACATCGGTTACCTGACCGATATCAGTTACTATCTTTCACAGTTCCCGACAAACCAGCAACCTACCAATTCCAACATTTTGTGGTTGTTTCTGTCCCTGATAGATTGAATCCCTGCTGTCTACTCTTTTCCATGGTTGTTATCACTCAGAAACAAGCTGCAGCCATGGTTTCACATGCCTGTTCTGTGCCTTTTCCTGAATCACCCCCTTCACATCCTATGGGGAATCCTACGGACACCAGTGAGGTTCCCAAAATCCCTGTAGGAGATAAGGAATTTGCAAAAATTTTGGATGCTAATCCTAGCGCTGTACAGTACTATTTGTCTCATACCCCTGACCATACACCCGATGGTCAACTCCTTGTTGGTATGCCTATTAGTATAGCTGCTCACTTAGCTCCTTCCCCACCTGATAACTCCACCTTGCCTTCTTCATCCTTAGCCCCGTCTCCCAACTCAGCGGCTTCAGGGGTTCATACGGCATAGATTGGCTTTCCTTTGGTTAACCTGGGGCCCCATATATCATTACCAGCCGACTGCTCCTACCTTGTCTCTCTCGCAGACTGCTCCTTTCATAACTTGCTCTCTACCACCTATCCACACAAGCTTTCCTTCTCAAGCTCCGCCCACCTTTTCATTTCCACACACGTATCCGGTGGCTTCAACATCTTATATAGGACATCCCTATTCGGTCACCTCAACATATTCGTCCTCAATACCTTATCAACATTTAACCCCACCATTGTCTAGTGGTGGCCCTTGGCCCAATCCTCCTCCATTTACGACAACCGCACCATCATCTCATCCAACCACTGATTTAATCAAACAAATGATGGACAAGATGTAAAATCTGGAGGCTTCTGTTTCAGGAAGCCGTAGCACCCTGACATACGAGCAAGTTTGTCGGGAGCCTATTCATCCTTCTGTCCCCCTTCATTCATATCCTCCTCAATGGGAATTACCAAAATTTACTCGTTTTAATAGTAAGGAGGATCCTCAACAACACTTGCGATCATTTAGACATGCCTGCTATCTGATTGCTCATGACGATGCCTTACTACTCCGCACCTTTCCCATGTCCTTATCAGGACCCCGCCTTGGAGTGGTACAGTGCTTTAACCCAGCACTCAATCTTCTCTTTTAACCAATTAGCCCAATCTTTCTTGGATCATTTCTCCATTAACATTGCCAAGAAAGTATCTATCACTGACCTCTATGCCATCTGACAATTTGAAGACGAATCTATCGCAGATTTCGTTGGACGATGGTGGGGCCTTATCAACCAACTTACTTATGCCTTGCCTCAGGCCAAACTTATCGAACTCTTTACATGGGCCTGCACTAAGCACATTTCTCCTACCCTCAAAATTCAAACTTTCCACACCTTTGATGAGGCCTTTACTATGGCTCGAAAACTAGAGATTCGAGCCTTAGAGGAAGAGAAATTGCAGTTGTGCAACAAAAACCCTAATTTCCAAACCCAAGACTCCACCAACAAAACCAACACCACCAATTCTCATGCATCGACTGCTTCGAAATCAAAAGGAGCTGTACACGTGGTGATGGTCAAATCCCAAGCACCATCTAATACCCCGCCAAAAACCACCTATAAGTATAAAGTCGAGCCCATCAATTACACTCCCTTGGGAGAAACTTATGGTGTCATTTTGGAAAAATTGCTCAAAGCAGGAGCTATCACCTTACCTCCTGTTAAACCTCACTCCAGGTTTGATTCCACCCACACTATACCTTCTTGGTACAAATAAAATGACTTCTGTAACTTCCACCGCGTGAAGGGACACAATCACGAAAACTGCAAGATGTTGAAAAACATAGTGCAGGAAATGGTTGATGCAGGGGATATAACCCTCAATAATCCTAATGCCCCTGCTAACCAAAATTTGAAAATATTCAACAAACCATTCCCAAACCACTCATCTAACAGTAACATAAACCAAGATATCTTAGCTGAGGAGAGTGTTCATGAAATCCATGTGGTCTTCGACTCCCAACCAAAAGCTCCTATCGAGGAAATTTTGAATCAAGCCTCTTCACTAACGCAGGGATCCGAACCCCCTCCACCCCCATCAAGACAAAATGATAACCTTACCATTCCTTTACCCATAAAGGAATTAACCACCCAGAGTTCTCTTCTCACAGATGAGCCTTCTTACACCACATCCCTGCAAGACTATGAGCGGATGTTATCTAACTTATCTATTTCCCAAACATCTCCTTCTACCACTCTTGCTGTACAAGAGGAAGGCTCGCCACTTTTTCTGTCATCCTTAGAAGAGACACCTCTCGAACCAACATCACCAAATTCTTTAATCATGACGGATCCTCTCAAACATGCCCTCCTACCTATTAGTTCTTCATCACCTAAATCTTTTTAGCGACCGGTTGACCTCTTAACACCCATTAATACAGTGCCTCATTTACCCCCTGTATCACACCCACAGTGGACCAGAATCACAACCCACCTCTCTTCCATACAAAATTTCCTATTCACACGTGAGGATTGTCACCCCTCAGAAGATAGACGAGTCCTATGGGAGCGTTTGAGTACACCATGCTCTACTCAAATGCAGATGACCAATCCAGACATCTCTACCATATACCCGAGGTGTTTACAAAAGCTCAAAATGCCTATGTCCTCATCCTCACCCCCCTCATCTCTACCAGATACCTCATCCACCTCTATTAACCTAACCAAACCTCCCCCTACGCTTGGGACTTCACCAATACCCAGCTTAACACACCCACCTAAACGCTTAGATTTATCCAAAAATAAAGCCATCCATCCACCTAGGAGACAAACCCAATCTCCTCAAGTCCAATCTATGCCTCTGTCACAACTAAAACCCTCGCTGTCACACCTACCTTCTATATTGGGACCTCACCCCTCCACCTTGCCTCAATACATCATACCTCCTGCGTTTTCTTTAAAATGACCTGCGCCTTCTACACCCATACAGAGATCCATGGGTGTATCAACACTGTCACCCCAAGTATCCTGTCCACCTATCAACCCTAAACAAACTCCATCATCAAAGGATTTGTTTGCTGTCACTCCTCTTTCTCCATGGTTGTTTTCTACTACCACGTCATCTGACCAGCTAAACATAACTTCTGCGCCGAAGAAGCCACGTTTAGTTAAATCCAATTATAAAAACCCCTTGTCTAAGCCACCACCCGTATGAACCAACCATACCCAAACATTACCAAAACCCACCCAATCAATAGCCTCATCTTCCTCTGACTTTGACCCGCTCAAAGGATCTTACGCCAAGATCCTTGATATGTTGGTGGAGAATGCGACCATTTCCCTACCCCCACTTAGACCCTATGATCCATCTAAACCTCGACCTATAGGTTATGATGAGTCTAAAATCTGTGCTTACCACCGCACACCAGGACATGATGTAGAGGGATGCAAAGCTTTGAAAGCCATCCTTCGTCAGTCACCTCTCTCGGATAGAAAGGTTAAGAAAGACAACTTACGAAGGGAGAAACCTTTATCTTCAATCCTCTCTCCTATACCACCTGTCCTCACCTCACCAAGAAATATCATTATTGCAACCCCACCTCTCGAAGACAATGACTGGTCCCTACCATCTTCCTCCTCTCGTGTTCACGAGATCAACATGATTAGCATTGCTACTCGAGGGCATAAAACCAATGGGAAAGCTAAAGAAAGCACACCTACGGCCTCTCTTTCTCCGTCCACCATCCCGATCACACCACCACCTAAAGTGGTTATTCGTGGACCTGCCTACCCCGTCTCTAATGGAGTTTCCCACCGTACCATGATCAAACAGCTTCACCAATCACCTGTAAAAATGACACTGTATGATCTCATTCAAACCTCTGAATCTCATCGACAAGCTCTCATTGAGATCCTTCAAGGTATAGAGGTCTTACCTAACAAAACCTTTCCTGTTGCCTCCATCTTAACACCCAACCATGTTGCTTCTCTCACCAAACAAACTACCACTTCTGTCTCTGTACAGCAAGCCACTGCTGTCAGTTTCTCCAAAGATGAAATTGTTGACTTTGGTGCAGAAGATCCTGACCCCGCTCTTTTCATCTCAGCTTACGTCCGGGACATCTGAGTACGTCATGTTATGATTGACGGGGGTGCTAGCCTAAATATCATCTCTTCCAAAGCCTTCCAACAAATGAATATCCCTTCTAGCTGCATGTGTGCCAACCCCACCATGTTGTGATCATTCAACGATGCTATTACTTCTACCTTAGGCACCGTGATCCTTAACATTCGTGTAGGGCCATGTACTTTACCTGAACTCTTCTATGTCCTTGAGGGAGAATTCCAATACAACATGTTGTTAGGCCGCCCTTGGATCCGGGCTATGGGATGTGTTCCCTCCACCTTACATAGATGCATAAAATTCGAGTATGAGGGGAAGTCCTACACCATAAAAGCTGACCCTCCCCCCTTCAAAACCTACAATATGTTATATCACCCTAATGATGTGCTTGTACCAGTCAAGACACCCATTCATCCAACCCAACCACCTATTTTGACCACACCTCAACCATCCACCTCAACCACACCTACACCTTCAACCAATGAAACTGCCGCCGCAAATACCACTTCCTTTCCCGCGGACAACATCCCGACCTCAGATCCCTTAGTAGATGTTTTTCAACACCTTACGCTGGGGGAGTATCACCTATATAACGTTAGCACTTTCCATACCCCACAGGAGTACGGACAGTTACATGCGCATCCTACCTACGACCGTCGTGTGGGGGAAGTAATCTCCTACGGACCACCTAATTACCGCACCAACCTAACATATGGGGGTGTCGATACATCCTCTGTCACCCCTAAACCTCCCCTTGGTGTGGTTCCCTTCCAATCTGATTTTCAATATCTAACTAATCGTCGCTTCGCCCTCACCTTCTTGACGCACTGTGCTTGGAAGGGCTTTGGTTTCGGTCTTTATGAACAAGGCCGACATACGATCATTCCTGTAACTACACGCAAACACAAAGATCATCGTGGTCTTGGATTCTCTGAACCACCTACACCAAAGACACCGTATATCCATTGTATCCAGGAAGACGACGAAGTCACTCCTTCCGAACCATCATCACCCATTTTTCCATCGTCACCCACAGAGTCGATAGACCCTGAATCTATCCCTCCTACCTTTTTTTTTCATAAACGCTATCTTCCTGGGTCCTCTCACTTATCAACGTGATAATGAAGACCCATCTTCTCTTCCCCTTTTGTATCCAGACATGATCGAAGAGGACTTGCCTTTAATTAATGTTGTTGAATGCCAGGATGATGACTCCATCCTCACTTACCTTGGTGCGGACGACTCTTATATTCAACGCGCCTTACCATTTGACACTCAAACCATGTTGAATGAGTCGACTATAGAAATCAACATCCACACAGAGGACGATCCTCACATTGTGAAGATCGAACAATCTCTTAACGCATCAAAACAAACTGCCTTTACTACCTTTCTCCATGCTCATAACCAAGCTTTCACTTGGTCCTACGCTGACATGCCAGGAATTGATCCTGAAATTGTTGTCCATAACATTACCCTGAAACCTCATTCCAAACCAGTTAAACAGAAACTGAGAAAAATGCATCCACGCATTGCCCTCTTGGTCAAAGAAGAGCTTCAACGACTCCTTTCTGTTTCCTTCATCTTACCTATTGACTATCCTCAATGGATTTCTAACATCGTACCTGTTACTAAAGCAACGGGGGGACTTCGGATATGTACAGATTTCCGGGACCTTAACCTCGCTTGCCCAAAGGATGACTTCCCCCTCCCAAGTATTGATCAACTTGTTGATCTCACTGCGGGCCATGAGATGCTTTCCCTCATGGATGGCTTCTCAGGATACAATCAAATTTTGGTAGCCCCGGCCGATCAACATAAAACCGCCTTCATAACTCCTTGGGGAACCTTCTGCTATCATGTCATGCCGTTTGGCCTTAAGAATGCTAGTGTGACCTATCAGCGGGCTATGACTTACATTTTTCATGACATTATGCACACTATCCTTGAGGATTATGTTGATGATCTTCTTGGCAAATCTAAACATCGTAGTGAACATCTCAATGTTTTAACCATTATTTTCGATCGCTTGTTACAATAATGTGTTCGTCTTCAACCAAAGAAATGTGTCTTTGGTGTCCTTTTGGGAAAAATCCTTGGTTTTATTGTCTCTTTGCATGGCATTGAGGTCGATCCAGCTAAAGTCAAAGCTATCCTAGAAATTCCCCCACCCACTAACCTCAAACAATTACATAGTTTGCAGGGAAAACTCCAATCTATCTGGCGTTTCATCTCATAACTCTCGGATCGATGTCAACCTTTCCATCATCTCCTTAAAAAGGACATTGTCTTTCAATGGAGTGAAGAGTGCCACCACGCCTTTGAGGCTCTTAAAGCCTATTTCTTATAGCCACCCGTGCTTATCCCACCTCAGGACAATCGCCCTTTCTACATTTACCTTTCTGCCACCGACCATGCTGTAGGAGCCATGCTCGCACATCGTGACTTCGAGCATTGAGAACAAGCCGTTTATTACATAAGTCATACTCTGGTGGATTACGGGACTAGGTATACACATGTAGAAAAGTTGTGCCTAGCCCTATCATTCGTGGCCACCAAACTCCGACACTACCTCCTGAATCACAAAACTTTTGTCATCACCAATGCGGACCCCATCCATTATATGTATGCCAAACCTCATCTAAGCCAACGCATCGCCTGGTGGCTTATGCTCCTCGCTGACCTCGACCTTGAGTTTGTACACCAGAAATCAATCAAAGGACAAACTATCGCAGAACAACTCGTGGAAGCCCCTTTACCTGGGGAACAATTTACCAATTTTACTTTCCTTGACGAACTCATCGCCACTCTTTCACTCAGTGATGAGTCGTATCTAATGACCCTCTTCTTCGATGGATCCAAATGCCAGCACGGTGGAGGGGCCGGCGTTGTTCTCATTCCTCTTGATGCTGAACCTATGCCTCTTTCATTTCGGCTCGATTTCCCCTGCACTAATAATACAGCAGAATACGAGGCCCTTGTTTTGGGTCTCCAGGTTGCGTTACACTTAGGTGTAAAGTCTATTAACATTTTTGGCGACTCTCAATTGGTAGTCAATCAAGTTACGAGCATCTACCAATGTAAAAATGAGGAACTTCAAAAGTACAAACATTACGTGGATTCACTTTTGACCTTATTTACTCATTATTCTATCCAAACCATTCCCCGCTCAACTAATAAATTTACGGATACTATGGCTTGCTTAGCCTCGCAAATTCCTGCCTCACCAAGTGACTCTGATATATTTGTTTTGGTCCAACAACTCTTTGCCCCATCTTACTCAGCCCCGGATGTTGGTATGATAAATAATGTCTCCGCTGACTCGCAAGATACTTGGTATCACCAATTTCACGACTACCTTACAACCTCCGTTCTCCCACCTGACCTTACTAGTAATGATAAACGTGCTTTTCTTAAAAGTGTTTCTCGTTATGTTGTCATGGGGGGAATCCTCTATAAACGTGGCTTTAATGGCATCTTCCTTCGATGTCTAACCGGCGCGGAGGTTACCTATACCATCCAACAAGTCCGTGATGGTATTTGTGGTGGACATTTTAGTGGCCTTGCCGTGGCCAAACGGATCCTTCGCCTAGGCTATTACTGGCCTACTCTTAATAACAATTGCTACGAATATGTTAAGCGTTGTGTTATGTATCAGCAACATGCAAACCTTTAACATAATCCTAGCCATCCACTACAAGTCGCACGAGATCTTTGGCCTTTCTCCCTATGGGGTTTAGACATTATTGGTGAGATTCACCCGCCCTCTTCGCAATGTCACCATTGGATAATCACAGCAACCGAATCTTACACTAAATGGGTGGAGGCCATTCCACTCATTTCAACCAAAAAAGAAAAAATCGTAGAATTCATTAACCATCACATTATCTGTTGTTTTGGTGTTCCTCATCGCCTGATAACAGATAATGGAAAATCTTTCAAAAACAAGTTATTACAAAACCTTTGTGACAAATTTGGTATCAAACTTAGCTTCTCATCACCTTACTATCCACAAGCAAATGGTCAAGCCGAATCTTCTAACAAAACCCTGACCAAAATTCTCATGAAAGTCGTTAACGATTCTGGAAAAAATTGGCCTAATCACATCCCTTTTGCCCTTTGGGCTTATCGGACTAGCATTCGTACCTCCACTAATGCCACCCCATTTTCTTTGGTATATGGTACCGAGGCTTTCTTGCCTCTCAAAATACAAATACCCTCCCTAAGAATATCTCTTCAGGATATTCTCACCAATGATGATTTCCGCCAAGAGCGGTTAGCCCAATTGGAGCTTCTTGACGAGCGTCGTCTTACAGCTCTTGACCACCTTCAAATCTATCAAAAGCGCATCAAGTGTGCTTATGATAAGCGATTTCATGAGTGTACCTTTAAGGTTGGTGATCTTGTCCTCAAAGAGAATCAACATGTAACCAAACTAGAAAAGAGCAAACATGGAAAATTTGCTCCTAATTGGATTGGGCCTTACATTATCACTCACACTTACGGATCAGACACTTACCGTTTAGCTTCACTTAATGGTAAACTTGAGTCTGAACCCCTTAATGCCTTGCATCTTCGGCCATTCTACTATTGAATTTAGTGTTATATCACTTCTTATCTACCTTGCGCTCGTCCCTTGAGCTCATTTACCACCTCATACACTTTGTTTCATGCATCTCAAAATAGAATCAAGCTCACGTGGTTTGGTCATCACCTCCTCTTAAAGATGCCTTCCCCTTTTTAGTCTGGTCCATGACTTAAAAGTATCAAAATAACATGTTCTCAATTATACACTTATGGGATATTCTTGAGTCAAAATTCCTACAAAAATAGATGCTTCATGCCAAACGGACATCTAGACCTCTAAGTTATACATAGACTACTCCCTCGAAGGATATCTATGTGTAAAGCCACATCTCCTATTATAAATAGACTGCTCCCCCGAAGGACAGCTATACACAAAATCCACATCTGCTACTATAAATAAACTGCTCCCTTGAAGGACAACTATACAAATTCAGCCTTTATCAGAAGCTTCTCGCATTGCTCAACTTCATGAAGAGCTCAAGAACAACAAAATACATATCCCATGTAGACTTCCCACATCGATCAGTCTATATCCAGAAAAATAAAAGTAGTATTCAGAAGCACTTTTGAGTCATGGACTTTTCTATTTAGGTTTGGTTTTCTTTTGTCAGTATAAGCACCTCATAACAAATTCTCTGCGCCCCAGCTCTACCAGCCACCTCACCTCACCATTCGTCAAAGCAACAAAACTCAAGGGACGTGACGTATATCCGATATATTGTGATTATACAACTCTTTTCACCTATCGAATTCTTGCATATGCAAGGTACCTAAGGATTCAAGCTCATCCTACGTTAAAATGTGGTTTGTTTAGCTCTTTTCAACTAAGGGACACTTTTGCCTCTTTTACTCGAATCTAGGATTATGTGTTGACCTTAATCAGGACATAGTTCCCTCCTACTTGGGTAAGCTAACTTTCGCTTCACCTATACCTACACCAACATCGCCAATACCTTACCAACACCAATAACATTACCCTACCAATATCAACATTTTTTTACCAACCAACAAATTTCCTAACCATAAGTAAATTGCCTAAATTCACCTACCCCTGACTTTGTTGACTAGCCTTATTTTGACTTCAATCAGCCGGACCAACGGCTGCAACCAACCATTTGGCCCGACCCAAGGCCACAACCAACCACTCAGGCCCGACCCAAGGCCATAACCAACCATTTGGCCCGACCCACGGCTGTAACCAACCATTTGGCCTAACCCATGGGCGCAACCAACCATTTGGCCTACCCCATGGCTGCAACCAACCATTAGGCCCGACCCAAGGCCCTAACCACCCAATCAGGCCCAACCAAAGCCCGTAACCACCCGATCTGGCCTGACCCAAGGCCGCACCCAACCACTCAGGCCCGACCCAAGGCCGCAACCATTTGGCCCTACCCAAGGCCGTAACCAACCACTCAGGCCTGACCCAAGGCTGCAACAAACCATTTGGCCCGACCCATGGCCACAACCAAACATTTAGCCCGACCCACGGCCGCAACTAACCATTTGGCTCGACCCACGGCCGCAACCAACCATTTGGCCCAACCCACGGCCGCAACTAACCATTTGGCCCACCCCAAGGCTGCAACCAACCATTAGGCTCGACCCAAGGCCGTAACCAACCATTTGGCCCGACCCACGGCCGTAACCAACCATTTGGCCTGACCCACGGCCACAACCAACCATTTGGCCCAACCCACGGCCGCAACCAACCATTTGGCCCACCCCAAGGATGTAACCAACCATTAGGCCCAACCCAAGGTTGTAACCACCCAATCAGGCCCGACCCAAGGCCGCAACCACCCGATCCGGCCCGACCCAAGGCCCTCACTCATCAATCGGCCCGACCCAAGGCCGCACAAATTAAGTACCTTGCCCAAAACCCACAAATTATAATTTTATCCACCCATCATATAACTTTTTGTTCAATCCGGCTCACTTGTTCATGTTTTAGCATGATTAGGATACTTGACTTGATCAGTCGACCACCTTTGCCTAGACCGAGACCGTGACGTTTATCTCAACCAAACCAACCATTTGGTACTGCCGAACATGCCTAAACATTCATGTACCTTACCCGTTATATCCCCTGGAGCTACTTCCTATGCCTTGGATACCAGGATTATATCAACCTTGTTTGGATAAACTATCGACCTTTGCCTATGTATTGCTTGTTTGCTCTTCAAATCGTGTACCCTGGTTGCACTACTGCATTTCAACATGCATCTGCTTCCTTGCACTTACCCCACCATCTTACCATCATCTCAACACCATTCACCCTTTATCAACCCTATCCCTGATTTCACGTCGCCTCAATCTGTGATAGATTTGAGGGGGATTACCTATACCCTTAACTGGGGCAATCACTTCTTATTAATTGTCAGTGCAGCTTTACAAGACAAGCTACACGACAACAAGGGGCTAATGTAGACACCAAATTTGTGTCTTACGACACCCTGTGCCTCGCATCTCATTTCGCAACCTAACCTCACCACTTAAACCTTTCACAATTATTTATTAATTACCTTATAATTAATAAATCCACATCTCCAAACCTGCCACCTCATTTCGCCACCTCATCATGACTTAGCCCTAACCCTAAACTAACCTAATTAAGACCTATAACTTGGTCTACATCCACACCCATGACTAATTACTCCTCACCCGCACCAAAACCAGCCTAATAATTACTTGACCAAGCCCACAACTAATCGCTCGGGAGAAAAGGAGGGAAAGTTGGCTATTTTACTAAAAATAGCCCACTTTGACTTAACCGACATCGGTTCCTACTCAACCGCCGTCAGTCACGTAACCAACATCGGTTCCCTGTAAATGACTGCCCCCAACCAAAAACAAAGGAGCTGGAATTCATTTGAAAGGATCCGGAAATTCATTTGCAAGACAGGGACAAGTGAAGAAAAGAGAAGAGGTTGCTGAGAAAAGCATCGAGCCGAAGACTGCAACTGAGCCACTGGATCGCTGCCACCCTTATTCAAGCATTGGAAAACACTGAGGATAGCTTCATCAGCTCACTTTCCAACACCGGATCATACCAACTAAGCCTTACTGTCACCACCACATTCCTTGGACCTGAATTTTCATCAAGAACGAGTAAGTAGTGTCTTGTATGTTTCTAAGCACCATTTCTTGAGCTTTTTTATTGATAGTAATTATAAGCTCACTCCTAGATCTACCACCTGCCAGCACCCTGCACTTAACCTTCATCCATACATCCTTGTATTGCCCAGAAGATAGTTTTATCACACTCTGAGTCTTCCCCGTCATCTCACTATTCCCCTCAGCCATCCACCAGTCTTAAAAACCCCACAATCATCCTGCAACCAACCTCCATCAAGAAGCACCTAGATTACTGACCCTACTGGTGTTGGTTATCCCCTATCGGCAGCGGTTCTCTAACCGCGGCCAGTTATCCAGTGACTGGCATCGGTCACTGTGACTTATACCCAAAACCTTCCTCTCACCTATTTGTCTCCTAACAACCTCAGATCTAGTTTGGTTTATCCCTGTAACTTGAGCTGAACGTATCAACGACCAGTGACCAAACAAACAACGTGACGTTTTATTATTGGTAGTTTAGTCTCTATTGCTTTGTAACGAGGTACCTAAATCATGATTTTGCAATAGCTTCTTTATTATCATTTGTGTTAATTCGTATTAAAAGGGGAACTAACCACCTTCGAAAGGAAGTCTAATATTTCCTGGGCCCAAGGCAGTTCCCTCATTTATTGTCTAACTAAAATCTAGTGGTCTTGTATTCTTACTTGCAGGTAGTCCTTCCTGGATAAAAAGGAGTTCTTCGCAATCAATCTGATCTCTCTCTATGGTACGCGCACACCCTCCCAACAATCAACAGGTATTCCTCCTAGCTCTAACCCTTATCTGTTTCTCAAGAGAATGAAAGGATAGAATCAACTCTATTCTAGGAACGGAAACATTCTGTGTGAAACAGGAGGATTGATTACCCCATTTAGAAGGGCGTTGTCACATAAGACATATACTAATCCATGTGAGGCATTGGAGGAAAACCTACGTGCTGAGGTAGTTAGGATTATTGACATTGGTGTTAGCCCATTCTTAGAGGCACCAATTACATCTATGGCAAAGTAGTTGGAGAAATTATTGGTGAATTCAGCCCATGAAACGCGCTCAAGGATTTGGTGTATAGATTGTGATGTGGAGGGACACAACAAGGATAGTTATCCTTGCACGTCCATATGTTCATTAATGTTAGACTATGAGATCTGTCATTTGAATCATGATGCTAGCCATTGTCCTTTACTACAACGCGTGATACGGAAGAATCTATCCTATTATTGTAAAATTTTCCAATTTATGACCACGACTGATACTGAAGATTGTCAGATTGATTGGTCATATCCATGATGCTATAGACATTGGGGTATGAAAACAAGTGTAACATGATAGCTCTAGATAAGGGACAATAATGAGCACCAAGATTGGGATCACAATCAACTGCACTATGAATAGGAATGAGGGGCATTTTTTATGGTAGGTCATGGAAGAGGATCGTGGATATCGCAGGTGGGTATGGAGGATGAGGCCATGGTAGAGGAAGAGGCAAGTTTCCTCATGGAACATGTTATACATGTATACCTCATGATCACTATAGGCACGAATTCCCCTAGAATATTGCATGTTCTTTCTACAGAAAGAACCATAACTATGAAGAGTGCCCAGACTTATATGAGCATCTGAGTAAGTAACATAAATAAGAAAACAAAGGTGTAGGGATGGCTAGGATACAAAACACTGTTAAAAATCAATGGATTCCTAAGTTGGAGGAGGAATCAGGGGCACTACAAGTGAAGATCACGACCCGCACTGAGGTGGTACATGCTAGAGAAGCATTATAGTAAAAACCTACCATCACTAAAGAAGAAGTTCTTTATGCACGGTACCAAGATCCTACCTATTAGAAGGAGGTTTATCAGGAAACCATGGAAGTTTTAAGGAATCTTCAGGGTGGGATATGATACTTATAGGAGAAAAAGAAAGCATCAGAGATGGTCCAAACTGATATAGATGACTTGAGGGAAGTGTGTAAAATGTTGTGCCAGGAAAACATCATTCCAATGTTAGGGAGTTGGTTAAAATGAAACACTCCACGTGTAAGTACTGAGACAAGATGACAAATTTTTCATGTGAATCTACCCCCTCATAGCCTGGATTATGATAAGGAAATCACTCTGAATGCTGTTGTGGATAGATGGCTATTGAGTAATATACTGATTGATACAGGTACAGAAGTCAATGTTTCTTACCTTGGATGCATGGGTACAAATGGGAAGGACCCCCATTGCAGCGATCCTCTAATGTATTATTCATGGCTAATTAGACTAAGGCCACTCACATCATAGTTTTGAAGGATGTGTCCATTACCATACAAGGAGCCAAATTCACTGGGGACTTTGAAGTTTTAGAACTGACAGAGTCAGATAGCTTCCCAGATATATTGGGGTGTCTGTGCAAATAATGCCGATCTTTGGTTCAAAAAGGGATATACTAGTTTCGAAAACAAAGAGGAAAGAGTTATTATTCCTTTAACAGATGGAAAATTCTGTGCCCTATGTTGAGCCCTTAAGTGAAGAAGATCTGAATAGGATTTATGTATGCGCCATCTGAGATCGAGAGATGATTGAACCAACCAAAGAATGACTAATTTAGTGGGAGGATGGATAGTCTATTAACAATACTACAAGTGTTTCTTGTGATAATTGGGCTCACAAAACTTATGAGTTGGTAGGGAGTGAAGTAAAGATCATATTCCCTCGAGGCACAAAACCATGTTATGTCAGGAGGATAGGTAACAACTTGGTACCTTGTTACACAGGATAAGGGGATCCCATGGTATTCTTGTGCGCCATGGAAGAAAAGTGGAAAGACCCACTGGAAAGAAGAAATATGCTAGCATATGCACTATGTGGGACAACATCATGCTTGTGGGTGGTCCATAAGGATAATCTTGTCGGATGGAATGAAATTGGGATTGCTCTTACTATTAGGTTCTTCAGGAGCAATACACCTACTCAAATAAGTACTTATCACGGTAATCATCTTGTTTAGCACCACATTTAGAAGTGTGAGAGACTTTGGATAGAAGGGCATGAAGCTTTACCACCTTCACTATGGGTGCAACAGTTTTATTCCACTTTACAAGGATGCACACGTGCCTGGTATGTATATGTAGAACTCCATAGAGAAACTGGAAATTGGTAGAATTTAATTACAGGAATGGCCTAGAAATTTGACTTCTTATGTACAAAGCCTCTGGTAGAATAAGCATTGAAAGTTATCAAGCGCTTAACTATGGGGGATAGTGCCAAGGCTGAAGAACTCGTTCAAGAGTTATTAGATAAAGAAGACTCAACATCGTGTCTTGATGAAGAAAAAGAGGCCGATGCAAAATTACTTAAACGTGCTTGCCTTGAGAAAGAGAAAGGAAAAATTGTCTACTTAGTGGATGTCAAAGAAGTAGATAACCTGGATGTAAAACATTCAATAAGGAGGCGTGAGGTATTGGACATTGCAGGATAAGACCACATGTGCCTATCATGAACCGATGAAGACAAAGTGAGGTGAATATCTGGAATAGATAATGAGCCTGAGGAAGCCATAATTGGAGACTATTGGTTAGACTCTAAAGTGGAAAAAATCATAGAGTTACTAAGTGATTTCTAGGACTTATTTCCTAGGGGGTACCATGAACTTAAAGGCATGCATGAATCGTTAGGGGAGATGAAGATAGAGCTTAAAGAGGGTGCACACTTAGTAAGAAAGAGACCCTACAGGATGAACCCCAATTTGCATGAAAAGGTCAAAGAAGAGATTGATAACATGTTGAAGTCTAGGATTATCAAGCCCTTTGATGAGTCAGAATGGGTTAGTCTAATGGTGATCAATATCAAGAAGGATAGACAGATTAGGATCTGCATGGACTACTGGGAGCTAAATGTTGCATGTGTAACTGATCCATTTCCTACGCCATTCAATGAGGAAATACTAGAAGGAGTTACAGGGCACCGAAATCTATTCATTTACAGATGGGTTCTCTGGGGTATCATCAGGTTTGGATTTGCCTAGGAGGATCAATAAAAGACTACATTTACTACTAAATGGGGTAGCTTCGCCTATGCTGTAATACCTTTCTAGTCTGAAAAATGCGCCTGCTGTAATTTCACACATAGTTGTCCAAGCGTTCAAGGAATTTAGTCACAACTTCTTATAGGTATATTTAGATGATTAAATGGTGTATGGATTAGTTAAGGATCACTGTGACAATCTGTGCTTAATGTTTGAACGGTGTAGATAGTTGAGTATCTCTTTGAACATCAAGAAGTGAATATTTGGTACACCATTTGGGATAATCTTAGGACATATAATCTGTAAGGAGGGTTTGTTGGTTGATCCAACAAAGGTTGTAGTCATTATAGGTCTAAGAGATGCCTACCAGTCAAAGTGAGGTACGTGGATTTTTGGGTCATATAGGATATTACAAAAAGTTTATCAAAGGCTTTGCCAAAGTTTCCGCACCATTAGAAGATTTATTGAAAGGGAAAGGTATATTCTACTGGGGAGAACAACAATAGTGCACATTTGAGACATTGAAGGAGAAACTTACTACCGCACCTATTCTATGTTTTCCTTCATGAGAAAAACCATTTCAAGTACATGTTGATGCCTCTGGCATGGCCTTTAGCATGGTGTTAGCTTAACCTGGAGAAGGTATTGTAGATCATCCTATCTATTTTGATAGTAGAAAGCTGACTCCTGCAGTTCATAATTACACAACTATAGAGTGTAAAGATTTTTCAATGATCTATGTGCTACATAAATTCTTCCAGTACCTACTAGCTACACCATTCATCTTTTATATAGATCACATGGCATTGAAGTATTTGGTAAATAAACCTATTTTACAAGGGCACATATGTCTATGGGTGCTCTTATTTCAAGAATTTTATTTCACAGTTGTGGTAAAACTAGGAAAAATTAATTCTAGACCAGACCATCTATCAATAATATAGTCAGGAGAAGAAGCACAGGCAATTGAGGATACCATGCTAGATGCACAGTTATACAGGTTACAATATGCACCATTAAAAACTAGAGGACATTTTTGTCTTTCTACGAATAGGGATAGACACCAGAAGGAATGAAATCCTTGGAGAAGAAAAAACTTGCTATATGCACCACACCTTATATGTTAATTAGTGGTGACTTATAAAAATTGGTCTGAGATGAGGTATTGCACGTCGTTGTGTATTGGAACATGAGTGCATGAGATATTATGGAAGAATATCATGGTGGTATTGTAGGGTGGCCACTATGCTGGTGATGCCACAATGCGTAAGATTCTACTCGTTGGATTATTGTGGGAGACACTCTATAAAGATTGTAAGTAATTTTGTAAGGCATGTGATCATTGTCAACGTCTTGGAAAACCAGGTCAATGAGATGAAATGCCTCTGAGACCTATTACTAGCGCAGAAATGTTTGAGAAATGGGCTATAGATTTTGTGGGTCCTATTTCACTAGGTGCACACGGAATTGGATCATGCTAAATATAACTTGCACAAACTATTTGACAAGGTGGGCATAAGCAACACCTACAAAGGACTATACAATGACTACATCAACCTAGTTTCTATGGGAACATATTATTACAAGGTATGGATGTCCTTTGAGTTTTACCAGTGATAGGGGTGCACATTTTCTTAATGAGACAATCATACTTTTATTGGATGAGTTCATGATTGCACACCATAAGACTACACCTTACCATCACGCTAAATTATAACTTGCACAAACTATTGACAAGGTGGGCATAAGCAACACCTACAAAGGACTATACAATGACTACATCAACCTGGTTTCTATGGGAACATTTTATTACAAGGTATGGATGTCCTTTGAGTTTTACCAGTGATAGGGGCACACATTTTCTTAATGAGACAATCAGAATTTTATTGGATGAGTTCATGATTGCACACCATAAGACTACACCTTACCATCCTCAAGCAAATGGAACTACTGAGGCTTTCAACAAGATTTTGAGCTAGACATTGACAAAAATTTGTGATGTTGGAAGAAAGGATTTGGATGAAAAAGTGTCTGCTATTCTTTGGGCATATAGAACAACTTATAAGAGATTAAACAAGGCCACACCATTTCAGTTAGTGTTTGGCGTAGAAGCCATTCTTCCTATAGAATTTATGTTACCTTCTTTGCATATTACGTGTGCTGGAGCCTATAGCTAACAAGAAATATTTAGAACAATGGATTGAAAAGATAATTTAGTTGGATGAGTGACAAGCCATAACATGTTGGAGTTAGAAGCAAGAAAAGGCCAGGTAGAAAGCATGGCATGACATAAACATAAGGGACAAGAAGTTTGAGATTGGAAAAATGGTGCTTCTCTATGAACTCTAAGTTCTTGCGCCATCCAGGAAAAAGTAAGGTACATTAGTTGGGGCCGTATGTTATCACTTACATCCTTGAAACAGGTGCACTTTCCAGTTAGAAGCACTTGATGGAAGTCATGGCTACCTAGTTACTTCAATGGCAGTAGGCTGAAGCCCTACTATAAATAAGTCTTCTTGGTGTTTCTAATAACGCAGTATTACCATTTAGGTTAGGTTTTCAATTATGTATTTCCTTAATGTGTAATTCCTTCTTTGTCGCTCTATGCATTGTCAATTTAGTTATTGTTCTTGTGTAATAAGTGTGCTTGCGTGCATGAAGCTAAGTACTATATGAAGCATGTTTATGCAAATAAATGACTACACATCCTTTTAGTGTGGGGTGGTTGTTGATATCTAGGTACAAGATTGTGGGAATTGAAAAGGTGAAAATAATAAGCTGCTACAGGTGATTTTCAAGTCAAAGGATTGCTTCTAAAAAGTGACCGAAGATGGAGATGAATGATGGGACAATATAACGCGAGGTAAGCACAGAGGGCCATAACAACTACTAGAAGAAGGTGCAGTGACAGAGGTACTTAGGTGTAAGGAAGTGCAGACTAAAGAGAAGTCTATGACTAGAGGGTAGGAAGGCATGATAGAAGGTTATAGCTTGGGTGCATGAAGATGTACCGTGCAAAGAAAGAATGGAATTGGTTAATTAATGAGAGGATATTTGGTAGGTGAAGGAGTAATGAATGCATCAAAAAAATTGAAAATATATAAAAGGATGGGATGTGAATTCATTTTTACTATTGTGATTAAGAGTATTTGAAAAAGAGCTAAGTGCGAAGGGCTGAGTGATTGAATTGAGGTGTGAAAGGTGTGTAGCCATGTTGTGATGAAAATATTTGTGCGCAGAAAGAGCTTACATCCCTGGTGGTGAAGGGTTTGAGAGAAGCAAGGTGACAAAGAGGAGTGAAGGCATACGATTTCACCTAGGGCATGCTGAATTGAGCTAGGATTTGATTCAAACATTACAGAATTCAAGAGGTGAGTTATTTACAAAAGATTACAAGGAAGAAATGGCACCCAAGAAAGAAATTATGGCAGGAGTGAAGGGAAAGAAGAAGCTGGTCGTAGAAGAAGAAGAGATGGCTCTTGAAAGTAATTTTTCTGAAATGTAATATCCAAAGGGGGTCATCGTAGGCCAGGAGTGGGATTCTCACATAAGGAGAAGTAAGGTGAGTGAGTACAACCATCGTACCACCGAGAATAAGAAGGAGCTTGATGCCTTGCTGAACACAAAGAAAAATAAGCACACAGTAGAAGATATGCCAATGCACGATGATGTTGGAGAGAAGCTCTTGAAGAAGATTGGAGTTTACTAGCTATACAAGCTCCCTTACTTCGAGAAATATGAGCCCTTGTACCAGTGGCTCATGAGAAAAGTGTATGAAGATTTTTTGTACTTTGCAGGACGCAGAGCCAGAATTTCAACCGTGCTCATCTCTATGGTAACAGGATTGAAGGGCACATAAGAAGATTTGAAGAATGATTTAATAGACAAGGCCATAATATTGGAGACCAGAAAGGAGCTGGGGTACACAAAGGGTCCATGAGACAATGATATAGATAAACTGAAGAAGTATCCAGTTGTGTAAGTAGTAGCACATCTTGTTACAAAGTTAAATGATCAAGAGAGGTGGTCACAAGTGAATACCATGTGGCTGCACATTGCTTAAAAGACGTCTGAAGGGGTAGTCTACAACATCTTAGGTTACATTGTAGAAACTATCATTAAAGAAGTGCACACAGGAGGAAAGATAAGCTTTAGAGCTGTTCTATTGTCACTGGTGTTCATGGAGATCAAAGTACTTGATGGACCAAAAGAGAAGATATGGGAGTATCCCATGGAGCACAAGTCACCTACAGAACACTTCAAAAATTACTTGTGTGAAGGATCCATAACAGAACAGGTTAAGCAAAGAGCTGAGAAATGGTACGATAGGCTCTGTGTGCCCTTTGAAGAAGAATGGTGTATCCCCAAAGACTTGCCTTCAGTGGTTGGAAAGGCAGTTTAGTTTGCTGTATACCAGCACTTTTGCATAGCATGGTTCACCATGAGGGATGGAACATGGAACACTTGGTGTAAGTTACCATATGCCTTCACAGCAAGGTACTTCTAGGCGTCAGTACACAGGTTCTTAGACGTGTGATGCCTAACGTTCAATGTGGACAAGGTAGATTATAACTACCACACGCTAAGGAATAAATATATGTATCCAGGATGAGGTGTATATATTGAAAGCCTCATTTTAGATGTATTAAACATCAAACCAACAAGTTTGGTTGTGGGATATATTGGAGCAGCACTGGTGTACCTTCAACTGAATCCCAAGTTGGAGAATATCAAGTACATGGAAAATGAGTTCACGCTCTGAGAACCACCGAAGGGCAAGCCCTCACCCTTATATATATATGTGTGTGTAGAGAACTGCGTAGTAGATAGTTACATGTATGATGGTGAATATACAAACATAGAGGAGTGGGATATGTATGCACGTGTGCAAGACTGGATTACTGAATCAGATTTGTGCGTGCATAGGCATAGATTGCCATTACTGTAAGAAGCTTCTATGTAATTGTTATCTTTAATATATGAAGGATATTGACTGAACCTGAGTGTTATTCTTGCGTGTAATTGGATATTACATGTACTTGATTACATCATGATTATTGTTTAAAGTCTATTATTCTGTAATTTTCGTGCACTATAGAATGATGTATTAGATATGGATCTGTAAGCTTTAAGTCTACATCATGCTAACATCCTGCTATAACAACCCTAAAGAGGGACATGATACCTTTATGTGCTTTGGGTGAGCACTCAGTCTAAGCTGAGTGAAGTGCCAATGCGTCTAGGGTTTTACTGGTAAATTCTAGGCTACATCATTGATTCTGTTGCCACCGAAGGGTAAGCATACTATGGAGAACATTCCAGTGCGTAAGCCCACAAAGAAAATTGAAGTAGAGGATGAGGAGGATGAGTGCGAAGATAGTGGTGGTTTGAAACATAGAGGCAGAAGACATCCTACGAATAAGGATGAAGTTGAGCGCATAACTACACCACCTTAGCCACAGGAGGGGGATGATGAGGACTTAGATGCAGTCTAAGGAGAGCACCAATTTAAGAGAGTGTTTAGGAGAACAAGGACCCAAGGTGCTACTCCGCAAACGATGCGTAAATCACCCAAACTCTCTCCACGGAAGGAGACAATCACGAAAAGGAGAAGGAAACTAAAATTGAATGAGGAGGTAGAAGAGTCAGAGGAGAGCACGCCTAATTCTCCTACACTTCCAAAGAACGTAGAAGAACAAAAATATGAAGAAATGAAGGAAGGAGAAGAGGAGGAAAAGGAAATAGATGAGACAACTGTAGAGACTGCTTAGGACATGGAAACACAAGTTCCAAATCTGGAAGCTCAAGTTCCTAAGTAGCCTAGGTCAAGAAGAACAAACGGGGATCACATTCCACCAACCAAGGGTTATGCTGAGGACATAGGTAAAATTTTCCGCGCCCATTTCCAGAGCACACTGACGCAAAAGGAGCTATATGGCTAGGAATTAATGGATGAAGGTATGGCTACAGTGCACACAAGGAAGCAATTATCATGGTTGATGCACACACACATGGATGAACGAAATTTTGATGTGTCTGAGGAGTCATGCATGTCGAGGAGGTTGAATAAGACACCTCAAGATAGACACATAATAGTAAAGCCTATTGTTATGTCAGATGAACAGGTGATAAACACATTGGTAAAAGTCTCAATAGAGGTGGCAAGGCGAAATATGGACAAGGCTGCCACAATTAGGGTGCTAAGGGAATAAATCAAAACTAAGGATGGGGAAATAACATGTCTAACATAGGAAAGAGACTTATCCCAGAAGAATAACTTTGTATTTATTAGCATTTCAGAGGAAATTAGTGATAATGTCATAAGAGCTAGGCCACACTTCGAGCCAAAGGTATCAAAGACGTTTCCTTTGGCGATACACTACGTAGGTACTTTGGTAGACCTAGTCCTTGAAGATGAACCTCTGCGCATGCCAATGCCAAAGGATCTAACGTAAGATGCAGAGAAAGATAAGGCTTCAATGATGTGGAAGATTACAACATATGAAGGACTACTGTAAGAAGAACTGAAGAAGGAAGACCAAGCCTTGAACATCTGTACAACTCTAGAGGCGCTCATTAACATAAAAACCCTAGAGGAGAACAATGAGGTCCAGAAAGTGATGAAGGAAAAAACATTGGGCCACATAGAAAGATTAGCAATGGTTAAACAAAAATGCGAGGCCCTTACAGTAGCCCAAGAACCACATAAAAATCAGTTGGAGGAGCTTGGGAAACTCATTGCGCAGAAGATGGATTTACTAGAGGGAAGGATGACTGCAATGTTTAACATTGTGTTGGTCTTGCAGAATGAGAAAGGAGAGATCGTGAAGGATGAAATGGAGTCCATTGCTATGGACATTCCAAAAAAATTAGAGGAAACACTCGCTGAGTGGCAGACCTTGGAGGTGGAAATAAAATGGGAATAACTTGAATTAATTGTTTAGGTTGCAGAGGAAGAGACTAGGTTAAAAAAAAACATTCTTTCATTCATCAAAATTCTTTCCATTCTTCTATTCTTTGATTCGTTTTGGAGATGACCATTGTCAAGGAAACAATGAAATTAGTGTGGGGTAATGTTGATTAGAGAAAACTTGACATAAAGCACATAAGAAGTCCGCACAGGAAAGCAGGGTGTGGAGCAGAAGTTCAACTTTTGGGACTTAGCTGTTTTCACTCATGAAGGTCTATTTTTAGAGATGGTGTGCAAATCACACAAATGAGGTAGAGACATGTGTGCCACACATTGGCTATTTTTGGAGGACCAGATGCAAAATTCTTTGCATGGACACATGCCGAAAATAGATCTACTATTGTCAGTTAACTACCAGTAGTCTATTTTTAGCGCACTTGTATGTGTGGCTAGTTTTGTAATGGTGCATGGCTAATAATAACATGTGACCTATTTTGGGAATAGATAAGCGGTGAAGGGCAAGTCCCCACCCTTATAAGTATGTAGTAAACTGTGTAATAGATCAACATATACAGAGATATGCATTCATAATGAGATTATACTGCTAAATCTATTACTCGCATACTATTGTTATTGTAATGAAACTTTTGTATACTTATTGCATTGAATATAATGGAGGATATTGGCTGAATCTAAGTGTTATTTCTGTGTGTATCTGAATCTAGTATGTTTTTGATCTCATCATGAATAATATTTAGTTTTTTTCTCCCTTAGAGATAGATTTGGTATGCTCTGTAGAATGATGTGTTAGTAATGGAACTATATGTGTTGAGTCTTCATCATGCTAACATCCTGAAACAAAAACCCTAAAGAGGGACCTGGTACCTTTGCGCGCTTTGGGTGAATACTCAGTCTGGGCTGAGTGATGTGCTAGTGCATCTAGGCTGTTACTGGTAAATTCTAGGTTGCATCACTACCCTTCAAACTCAAAAGCATTTCTCTCTCTTCTTATCCCAGTTGAATAACCATCAACTTCTATCCCATAAGGATATCCATGTAATATAAAATAAACTAGAAGTGACATCACCATGCAATAAACTCAAAATACTTGTAAAACTGTGACTGTCCTCCATAACCACTATGTGCCTCCTGCCACTTTGAATAGTAACATCCTTCTCTCACTCTGCACATGCATATGTGTCCAACCTACAATGCCAACAACCATGGCTTGATCCCACTCAACATGAACTCCCTTGCACTACCTCTAATCATAAGCTCAAAAGCTCCAATATATATATCAGTGAGAAATAAAACCAGATGAAATAAATATAAAATGATTCCCATCTTAACCAAGAATACCTATACATCACAGAAGTTGGAATTCTTGCAAAGTAGGTGAATCACCCTCTTTCTATCCATGTGTACTAAGCCTCTTCCGTTACCTACAACTGTGTGTCTAAACATGAATTTTCATTGAGGATCTCATCCTTAGACTTAATACCCTTGTCCTCAAGATTCTAACACATCCCAGAAATAAAAGTCAAACCCACCAAATATCCATGGTGAAATTTTTTACTTGTGCACACAATCCAAACATAATACCAGTTGCTTCAAATGAAATAAATAAAACATGAACCATTTAGAGATACCTGACCCAAAGTCTCACTAGTCTAACCAAGCCAACTCCATCCTCTTTCTGATTCAAACATTTGTTAGGAAATAAGAGATAAAATATGCCGAATTATCCCTCACAGAATCACAACAGTAGAAACTAATATGTAGAAATTATTACAGATCTCAAATAAAATTGTAGAATAAAATAATACAACACAAAGAGATAGTATTTAACGTGGTTCACCCAATTTGGGCTACGTCCACCAAGAATCACTTGCTCAGATTTTATTACAAGCCACCACTCTCTCAATACAATACTCAGATCTGTTTGGAGCTATGCTCAACAAAATCTACAGAATTCACAGCCGAATTCAAAACACATCTGCAATACATTTTCTTTTTCATCTATCATATGCATAAGACCATAGAAATAGATAACTGCTTAAGTAGTTTGATACAAAACCGTGGCTATCAAAACCAAGGGAAAAAACCGTGGGTATCAAAACAATGGGCAAAACACCGAAAAAACCATGGGCCCAAAAACAACCCATAACGGTTACCCATTACCCATGGGTTAATAAACCACCCATGAAAATTTTCTTTAGGGGCTTCGCCGCCAAACCCCCTCGACCCGCTCATCGGCGAGCGGGACCGCCGTAAAAATACCCGAGTGTAACACATAGAAGTTGTACCACATTCTAACATACAAATAGGCTCCACAAACATAACAACATTGAAGTGATCTACACCATTTCTACCATGTAAACTCAGTACAATAAACTCAATCCTCCAAAATAGGGCACTAAACCATGCATGCTCTCTCTTGTTGCAAAAACCTAGTACATATTCACTACCACAAAGACCGAACTTGGTTTCCTGACTATTATTGGTTCTTCTATGACCAATGCCAGTTCCCTGACCGATGTCAGTGCTACTGGAACAAACACAATGCCACAAAATTGGCATAGTACACTAAACCAAGTGCTTACTTCGACCAAAACCGATAGCTGTGTTGAGCCAGTCATTTCAAGAAGTACCCAAATCTTGTACAAAAACTTAACAACAACAATACATGCAAATAAAATTGCACCAAGATGAAATACATCACCTTGCCAACATTAAGATACTCAACCGCATCTTAAACTAAAGAACATGACTTAGCATTTCATTGAATCCATTCAATTAATGACACTTCGTTAATTCCCCATTCTTTGATCCATTCTCGGATGCCCATTCACGACACCTCTTTCGGTCGTATTCCTCCTATAATAAGCTTATTTGGCTAATATCTCTCTTATTAGCTAAACATTCCTCCTTTCGACCATTCAGAACCTCCCTAGTTCTCTCTAGACCACTTCTATTGGCTTCATAGGCTATCTATCAGTCACAATTGGTTATCCAGACCCCTCCCAACTCTTAATGAATCTCTAATCACTTGCTAATCAAGTTTAACTAGCCTAAACCCTAGTTAACTAGCCTAAATCTAATCAAGCTTTTTTGAGCTTTAGTCCCACATAATCCTAAAGCATGTTTATCCTAATCTAATCTAAAAAGGGAGCTTTAGTCCCACATGCACCCAAATTCCAAATTCTTCCAAACCAGAAACTATAAATACAAGCCTAAGGCTTTCCTTTCAAATGGAGGTTCCCTCATTCTCAAGCTTTCTTTGGAAAGGCATTAGAACTTTCAAATCTCAAGAACCTTGGAAAGGCATTAGAAATCATTTGTGATAGCTTTAAGCTATAGAACATTTGGATCTTGGCCATACTCCATTGTTGAGAGCTCTCCATCTTGCATCCATCCATTCCAAATATAGTTAGTAAGGGAAGATCTAAAGCTTGGCCATGTAGCCAACTTGGAGAGATCTCTTCACTATGTTTGGGAGTAAACAACACACAATTTGATTACTTAGGATCTTCATAGGTTCAATGTTTTATAGCTTTCAAAAGAGTAGAGAGTAGCTTTATCATGTTAGTTTTTGATGTTTTTGTCAAAGTTATAATGCTTTCATGTTAGTTTCCCTTGTTTATCTCTTATCTCATGGTGCATAGTTGAGTTAGCAAAGCTTTGAGGTTCTTTAACCTCATTCCATAGCTTTTGCAACTTTCCATTGCATACATTTGGCACACCCGGTGGGACATGAAGTCCATCCTCCATTAATGGAGTCTTTTCAAGCTATTTATTTTTAGTTTTCTAACCACTTTCATGCTTTCTAGGATAAATAACTTGTTATTTACATGATTTCATTTTTTAAGTAGGCTAAATCATCCTTGATCATGTATATTTTGTGGGTTTGAGCTAAAAATAGGCTTCTTTGGCTAACCTTTAACCTGTTTGCTTTTGAAAATTTTCAAATTCCATGATTTTTGTAGGTTTTATAGGGGGTGCACGTAGGTGTCATTCTAGGTGCATCTCCGTTGAAACAGGCGCGCACATGTCAGTACTGGGGCGCGTCTGTGTCAAACTGTATTCACCACCAATCTTCTGGAGGCCATAACTTTTGCTCCCGAGCTCGAAACGAACTCCATTTTTGTTGAGTTGGAAAGGTATTGAAGAGAACTACGCAATGAAATCATAAAATTAGGATTTTGAGTTATATAAAATTTATGGTTTACATTATTAGGTAAATCGTCATTTTTTAACATATCTTAAAGTCTAAAAAATGTTTTCTTGGCCATTCTAACACTTTGAAAGGTTTTGTGACACTAATCAGTTGTTTACAAGGGTTATTTTGGTCTTATTTTTGACTAACTTAGTTAAGTGTTTCATTTCTTAGTTGATAGAGGTTTTTTGAAGTGTGTATGCTCTTCCCTCGCACCTTTTAGGTGATCTTGGGAACCAAAAACACTTTCAAAACCCTCTTATTGCTTTCAAAAACACTTACTTTACACTTCCTAATGGATGAACATTTCAAAATTGGTTAAAATGAACTGAAAATTTTGCAAAAACACTTAATGTATTTTCCATAAACTTGTTTTAGTTGAGTTTTCACGTTGTGTATGCTCTTCCTTCACACCTTTTGGTGATCTTAGGAATCAAAAGCAACACGCAAACTCTCTTTTGATATCATGATCTTTTGTGGAAAATTACTAATCTTGGTATGTAGGACCAAAATCTTGTCAAAGAAAGGAGGAGCTAAGACAAAACAAAGAACCCACTAACACGTGTTTTCATACAGGTTGCCAAATGGTGTGCTACTTAAAACCACATTTAAGTTAAAAAGATAAAAAACACACCACTTTCATCACACTGTATTGCAGGTTTCAGAAAAGGGTACATCCCTATCCACTCAACTGGAACATAACCCCTTTGGCATAACGCCTTAAGCTACAACAATGGGGGTGGTTCCAGGAACCCTAAAGTAATCCACCACTGAGTAACCTCGTGGATGAAATAGGAAGCGCTCCACTTACCCACTTGACTAGTTTTACACTGTGAGTTAGAGTCACAAGTTATCCATATGGCGACCCCAGTGATGGTACAACTGAATGCACTAGTTTCTCATTGTATCAGAAGGGGGTAAAGTAAAGCCGAGATACTCCCAAATCAGTCATTGTGACTCTTTGGGTAAATCGAGCTCGCTTAAGACAACTTGTGACACCTAGTTGAGAGATCTTGTTAGGGAAGCCATTCCGTCAAGGAGCCCACTTTACTAGTCCATTATCACGTCTTGGCCATCACGAAGTGATAACTTGTTTGGATTCAAAACCTTGTTTTTCAAACATGGTAATGAATCCATTTAAGTTAGATCTAAGTGTATCTCATCACGAAGTTTACAATGTGTTACTTATCTTGGTTTCTTTCTCACCTTCGGATGAGGTGAAACTCTGCCCAAGTAACACTTAGTTTATTTCCATCTTTTGATCTACACCTTTGCATTCTTGTTTCCCATTTGGGACAAGAGAAGGCATCTTTCGGGAGTGTTGTCATAGATAGTGTTCACCACTTTTTTGTCTATTTACGCTCATCCATGTTTGCGGCTGAGTTGTTAAACGTCTAAAGTGTGTGGATGCGTCCTTATATCTTTGATGGCCACTTGATCTTGATTTCAAGATCATCATCATAGTTAGGATTGATTCATCATTTGATCTCCCTTTGACGTGTTACCTTGTTCGCATTGTCTCAACACAATTAAGATACTTATGTCATGTTTTTCGTAAATGTGATCTAAGTGTCTGCATTGTGGTGTTACACTGCCCACATTTTAGCACATCCTTAGTATACTTTGACTTAGTTTGACTTCAAACATTGTCCAAAATCTTGAAGAGTGTCGCTTACTTTGTTTGTGTCATTTCGATACCACTTTGACACTAATATCTCACTTCTCGTGAAGCTTGATTAACGTGTCCAATTGGTGTGGTTACGTGGCTTACATTTGTAAACCTCACCCTTTAACATTTAGGCCTTGTTGGTTGTTGAACTCATTGTGGTATCCTTTGATTGGGAGTCACCTCTACCCTTTGTTAATATTTACACCTTGTTCATTTTGAGCTTGACGTAAATATTGACATTGTGTTGATCATCTTTGCATCAAACTATCATTTTGCACACACATTTTTAGGGAGTATTTCCTTATTGATTGGCTTTGTGTTTCACACTTGCATGATTGTTCCTTGTGATTATTCATCTAGAAAAATTTTTTCTAGGAAAATCCTTTTTGATCTCATCGAGATTACATCATCACAATGTCTATTTTCCTTAGACCTTCTTTAGAAAATCACGCACGCATCTCCATACTTACAAAATGTCTAGTTGGATGTCATTATGCTTCCCTAAATCGACATGTCACTTCCTTCCCTTTGAAGGAGTTCCATCACACTATCTAGAGATAGAAATTTGTGCTTAAATGATGCCAATAATGACTGACTATCACACGGTTTCTCACACTTACTACAATACAGAACCTAGGTTTAGGAATTCAAATCAAAATATTCCCATTACAACTAAACCTCATTTGGTTCTTTGTGCTAGAGGGCCCATTCGGGTACCCTGTTCCCCACCTTCAGCTCATAGTCAGTGGTATGGTTTGGATGCTTCTGATCCAAATTATTATTCAGGTTCCCCCCACTCTTCTTCTGATTCAGATCCAAACTACCATTCGGATTCCCACTCTTCTTCTGAAGACTCAGATCCCAACTATTGTTCAGATACCCCTAGATCAAATCTTGAATCATGGTCCTCCCTTCCTTCGCATGACCTTTATTCCAAATCACCTCAATGACGTCTTCCTCCTTTGAAGACTCATGTGACTCCAAGTTCCATCGATCGAAAATCTGATTCGAGTCTTGAGTCATGGTCCTCCCTTTCTTTGCAGGACCTCCTTCATCAGTCGTCTCAATGACCTCTTCCTCCATCGAAGAGTTCCATGACTCAGATTCCCTCTAGTCAATCATCTAATTTGAATCCTACGTCACAACTTAATGGATGGCTATGTGATCCTATTTTCTCTCCCACATTAGGTCATCTTCTAGAAAAACAATCTAAGTAGGTCCAGATCCAAATCCTCCATTCATGAACACTCTTCACCACCAATCCTACTTCCTCTCTTCAATGAGTCATCTTCTTCTTTTCAAAGCACTCAATCAATGATAAGGACAAGCCTTCCCTTGCTATCGGACATCTTCATTTCTTCTATTCAACCTTCTATGAACCTCCAAAGAACAACAACCTCTACTGATTGATTTCTCTCAGAATGAAGAAACAATCAGACTACATGAAGATGTCTCTTTAAAGGATTGCAAACAAGGATTCTTTCTAGAACTCGATACACTCACGTATTGGGGAAAATAAGTTTATCCCTTTTGTCATAATATAGACGAGGAGCCTAAAGTCATGGAACTTGACTCTTCTTCTATTCCATCTTCACCTTCTTCTGAGCATGATGAGATGTCAGGGTCTAGCATTGATCCATGGCCTATCTTCTCATTACCAAATCATTCCTTATCTATCATCATTCCTCAATCAAAATCTCACCTTGGGTCACCGCTGAGTAGCCCATTGTCTTCTTCTATCCTGGAGCCACCCCCAGGTAGCCCTCCATTTTCTACTTGTGGGTCACCTCCTGGTAGCCCATTACCTTCTATTCTTGGGCCACGTCCTAGTAGCCCTTCATCCTCTTCTATCTATGGGATACCTCCTAGTAGTCCCTCCTCATCTATACTTGGGCCACACCCTAGCAGCCCTTCATCATCTTCTTCTATTCTTGGGCCATGTCCTCATAGCCCAATTTCTTCCATCTTAGGGCCATATCCTGGTAGCCCTTCATCATCTTCTATTAGTGGCTCACCTCCTGGTAGCCCATCCTCTTCAATTCTTGGACCGTATCCTTTTCATCCATCACATCATTTCTTCTATCGATGGTTGTGGCAAGCCCACGGTCATTTCTCACATTAGTTCTAAATTTCCACATTCACTTTCTTCTCCTTCTCGGGATCAGAAAAGTCACGCATCAGCTTATAAGAAACCCAAATAGGTTCATTATCAAGCTCAGTTCAAAACTTCTAAGAGCTCCAAAGCTCCCAACAACTCAATCAATCTCAAAATTGTAAATCAAACATGATTCAAGAACGCACACCAATGCAACCATCAAGTATGGCGTAAAGTGCAGAAACCTATGGATAGGGAACTCAAGCTCCCACATACAAAATCCTCGTTTCAAGATAAATCACAGTCATTTGTTGAGTATGAGCTCACCATGATCATTGAGATTGAGAAACATTACTCTTGATAAACAAACACGCCTAGTCTCCCTTATCAAGGAAGTTGCAAACATTATTGTTGGATCTTACCACATAGAGTGACTTTGTTGGTCCCAACTTTCCAAAAACTATCAAAAATCTAAACATAAAAAAAAATGCAAAAATACAAAAACATGAGAAAACACAAAAAAAATCAAAGGTACAAAGATCAAACATTGCAATCAGGTATTACGTACACATGGATGTTTCTTTCTTCCCTTCCTTGTTATTCTGCAAGTCTTCCTGCCATTTTCATCCCTTTGGTGATATTTTGGTTAGCCTATTCACACACATTTTGTGACATTTATCTCTATGGTATCCATTTGACCCTAGTCTTTTATCACCTTGGTAAATTAAAGAACGACTGACCTCTTAGAGATCCTATCACATTCAACATCTAATAAACTTGTTGCGAAGAAATTTTGGACATATTTGTTGACACTAGCCAATGTTATCATCACAATCACTTCCACCTCCTTCCATCAAGCCATCAGTGGTTCTTAACCCTTTGTCAAATAAGAGAGCTGAAATAAGTTTTCAGAAAGAAAAAGAATCAAAATCAATCAATCAAAAGATAAAAGCTAAAAGAAAAAGCAAATTGATATATTACTCTCTCTTGGGGTATTTCCAATAATCTCTATCAGGGCTATGGATGCCTGACTGGCAGTAGAGAAATGTTGTGATTAGAATCAAATGCATCTCCGTCGGGGCTATGGACGCCTAGCTGGCAGCGGAGCAATGTACGACTATCCTTCCACCCTTCATTCACAAATCACCTTTCAACATAAATCATTCCTACACATTGGCTAGGGTGTCTTCACTTGTTGTCTATTAAATCTTCCCTTCAAGAGGTAATTAATTTCCACGTGCACACACTGGATCTCTATGAGTAAGCATGATTAGTATGTTACCAAGTGTCTTTTTTTAGACCTTGTTCAGACTCTTGCTTTAGTCCATATCTTGTCTCACGATTTGTGCCTTTGGCTAATCACTTCTTCATTGTGAGGCTTCTAAGCTACATTCATATCATTCACATCATTCTTCTACTTCGTTTAGAACATCCATGTGTATAAGATTACCTTTTTGCCATGTTTTCGGACACCTTTGTCCCCTTTCACAAAAACAATCTTCTCCTTCCTTTCTATCATGTGATTTTAGGCCAACTTACGCTGGGGGCATCCTTGCTTCTTCCCAGCACTTCATTGGTTTATGTTCATCATCATGTTGAACCTATCCATAATGGCCTTGGGTCCCACTTCTACCTGTGAAGAGTTTTCCTTTGAATACTCCCACCTAATCGTTGGGGCATTTTTGCATCTTCACCTTTCTCGTATGCACGTGGCCTTTTGCCCTTGTACATCCCATCTATCGCTAGGGGCATCCACGCTTCCTCGTCTTCCTGTACATAGTTTCAGAAAACTTTCAAAATCAATAAAAAACATTCAAATATGTTAGAAAAATCAAAACATTCAAATATGTTTAAGAAAACTTCTAAAAATTAAAAATCATCCTACAAAACATCACTCTTTGGTTCTCACCTGTTCATGTGCACGACTCACGGATCATCTTGATCTACCTCCATCAACAAAAGCTAGGCTGCTTACTTCATCTATACTTTGGGGCACAATGAGTTGCCTGGTACTGTTTCGTAGTGCACATTGCTTTATCATTGGACCCAAGTGTCCTAAGTTATTCCCCTTGCATGTATCCTTGCTTGGGGCACCATCATTAACCCTTTTCATTAATTTGACATAGGTTAGAACTGAAGCTCGATAACAAAAACATTACATTATGTTTCTCTGTTAGGTTAGCTTGTTTACTTTCTCGTATTGCATTACATTTTGTATGTTGCATGGAGTTAGGCATCTTTTACTTTCTCGTATTGCATTGCATTTTGTATGTTGCATGGAGTTGGTGTTTTTAGCAATGGACATTTGTTCGTATATGGATTTTCATGTCATACTACACTTTTGTTCATTCTTTTTAATAAGGACCGATGATGAAGATCACTAGCAATATGATGAAAAATAAAGTTGTTTAAAAGGCATTGGATGGATGTTAGCTCAATCCCCCTTCCTCATACTCCTTTTCTTCTATATCCCTTTTATTTGTCTTCACACTATTCTTTCTTTTGTTCTCTTTCTATCATCTTTTCGATCGTCAATCGAGTTCTTCTATCACCCCATCGACAATCGAGGGGGTATCCTCCATTCTCCTCATTTTTCTTCTATCCCTTCAAAATGTTCTACGTGTTTATGCTTGTCTACTTTCTTTGAAGTGACTTTATTTATGCCACCTCAATGAGGGGAAAATGTAGACACCTAAAGTATGCTTACACTTAGCATTTCATCCAATCCATTCAATTAACGACACTTCGTTAATTCCCCATTCTTCGCTCCATTCTTGGATGCCCATTCACGACACTCTTTCGGTCGTATTCCTCCTATAATTAGCTTATTTGGCTAATATCTCTCTTATTAGCTAAACATTCCTCCTTTCAACCATTCAGAACCTCCCTAGTTCTCTCTAGACCACTTCTATTGGCTTCGTAGGCTATCTATCAGTCACAATTGGTTATCCAGACCCCTCCCAACTCTCAATGAGTCTCTAATCACTTGCTAATCAAGTTTAACTAACCTAAACCAAGCTTAACTAAGCCTAAAGCATGTTTATCCTAATCTAATCTAAAGTGATTTTTGAGCTTTAGTCCCACATGCACCCAAATTCCAAATTCTTCCAAACCAGAAACTATAAATACAAGCCTAAGGCTTTCCTTTCAAATGGTCCTTCTCTCTCAAGCACTTTGGAAAGGCATTAGAAATCATTTGTGATAGCTTTAAGCTATAGAACATTTGGATCTTGGCCATACTCCATTGTTGAGAGCTCCTCCATCTTGCATCCATCCATTCCAAATATAGTTAGTAAGGGAAGATCTAAAGCTTGGCCATGTAGCCAACTTGGAGAGATCTCTTCACTATGTTTGGGAGTAAACAACACACAATTTGATTGCTAGGATCTTCACTAGGTTCAATGTTTTATAGCTTTCAAAAGAGTAGAGAGTAGCTTTATCATGTTAGTTTTTGATGTTTTTGTCAAAGTTATAATGCTTTCATGTTAGTTTCCCTTGTTTATCTCTTATCTCATGGTGCATAGTTGAGTTAGCAAAGCTTTGAGGTTCTTTAACCTCATTCCATAGCTTTTGCAACTTTCCATTGCATACTCAACAAACAAGACACATTCACTACATATTCTCAATTTCTTTAGATATGTGATTTACTGTTTAAAACCATGTTTCCCAGTAATTGACCATGGTCACCCTGTAACCGAACATGGTCACCTTGCCGACGACGATTGCCACCTAACTGACGCCGGTCACTGTATTCTCTAGCAACCCCACATTTCTAGCTTCCACTTGAGATTTAAATCTCTTCCTGTGATTTTCACATCAGAAAAAATAAACCCTACTCTCATACACCTATTAGTAAACCACTAACAATATATTGAAGCTAAACCTTTCTTTTGAATAACCAAGCTCTGATACCATTTGTTGGGAATTTAGGACTGTAGAATAGTGTTATGATTTAATAAAAAATCTAATCATACACACATGATCTAAATAATTCCCCAAAATCTATAGTAGTGGAAGTATAAACTATAATATTCTAAGTAAAAAAAAAGTACACACACATAACACAACATGTAATGTGGTTCACCCAATGTGGGCTATTTCTACCAAAGATAGATATCTCATATAACAAGAGTAAAAACAAACTCTTCAATACAAGAGTATAATGCATCTCTCCAAGAGTATCTCCTCTCCTCCAGATCTCTAAACATATCTACATGAGTGCACTACAACTTTGCCTCTAAACACCACCAAATCTCACATAAAAGGAACTATTACATCTCCCATTGTGCAACCAAGCTCTCCTGTGAATCTGTAAACAAGACCTCTCACATGGGTCTACCAATGTGTAACCATAACTCTGCACCAATAAGTAAATCTCTCCTCCACCTCTGCATTTGCCACTGTGCAAACAAGAAGACAACCTCATCTATAATACTAGATCTCTATAGATCAAAAATATAACATGATCTCATGGATCTACAATACAAGATCTCACATCAACCTTTGGATCTTCAATACAAGATATCACAACAACATGTGGATCTACAAGATGAAAGAATATGTACTTTGCATAATATGCAATCCATTACATTGAGACAAGACAATACAAAGGAAATATAGTAGAAGACATAATACTCTTATCACCATTCAGTTGTACCTGCTATTTCCTTCTGTCTAGCTTCTCTCCATTAAAGCTCTGCCTTCATGCAACCTTTTTATTCTTTTTATTCTTCTTCATCTTAAACCAAGGAGAATTAACATTCTTCCTCTATCCTTATGTTCTAACCCTAGTTTTCTAGATTATATAAGCTTAAGAAAACTTAGGACACCTTAGCTATTCATTTACAACCTTTAGATCACATTTATAATCAACCGTCAGATCAAATCCCGTGTCTAAAAAAAACATAAACGCACAGGTAACCGGTGTCGGTTCCTTGATGCTGACCGATGCTGGTTCCATGACTGGTGCCGTTTCCCTGATGCTGAATGGTGCTAGTTCCTTAACCGATATCGGTTCCTCCCAGTGACTAACATTGGTTAGATAACTAACATCAGTTACTGTGTAAACTAGTAAACCTCAAATGCATGCCTTTGTGAAGCAATTTAGCTCCATAACCTAATAGTTAAATCATTTGGTGAACCCACTTATTGATGGAACTCTCATTTGTCATAAGATCCCTCACTTTTTTCTTCATCATAGCCGTAACCCTAGTAACCTTAGGGTTTCCTTCTTTGGTTGTGGATTTCAATATCTTTCATTCATCATGTTGATTTTTAAGAATCATTATCAGTATCTATCTAGATTGCCCACATCTCCTAGCTACCATAAATCATATGCATCTTCATCTAACACACAAGCTCTTGAGTCTATTATTTATTCCCAAATAATTTTTGACAATATTCCTCCATTGTATATTCAGGATGGCATTCATAATGTGCTTATTAAGTGTGCCTTAATTGATAATGGATATGGTCTTAATATATGGAACATTTCCTTTCTCCATAAAATAGGAATTTCTGCTACCGATCTAACTTTGTCTACTATATGTATTTGCAACTTTGATAACACAACTAAGTGAGTGTTGGGATAAATATTTCTACCTATTATTGTAGGATTGTGCACTCTCAATGTTCTATGCTACATCATGCCTAACAATCTCACTTATAATATCCTTCTAGGTCGTCCTTTGCTACACACTATGCATGTAACTCTTTCTACCTATGCCCTTGCCACACCTTCTTCCGTGGATAATGCTACAATAGATTCCATTCCCCATGTTGCTGATATTTTTTCTATCCCTCTCATACTTTTTCATAAAGATACTACTTACATTGCACATCATTTTCCTCTTGTGATGGAGTATAGTGTTACTGATTTAGATGATGAACCTTCTATTAATACTCATACCCCCCTTCATAATGTCAACATGACCTTAGTTTTTAAATTTTTTGCTTGACACAAATCTTGATGTAATTCTAATGATCACATGCTTGTTGATTCCAATGTTAGATCACTTGTTGTAACCTCCTCACCACAAGTAAGAACAAAGTGTGATGTTTTGATAACGATTCCTGATGCTTTTC
Organism: Taxus chinensis; assembly: GCA_019776745.2. Lineage (NCBI taxonomy): Eukaryota > Viridiplantae > Streptophyta > Pinopsida > Cupressales > Taxaceae > Taxus > Taxus chinensis. Next base: position 3,728,738 of record CM034152.1, on the reverse strand, counting down.
CCTCACTCACTTCCCAAGCTTATATGCATTAATTATATGTTATGGCTACACCTCATTTTGTTGTATCTATGGGGGAAATAACTTCCCCTCTTTCCAAATTTATATGATCATAGGGGCTAGTACATATAATTTTAATGTTTCCAATCTTTACAAATTACACATATTGCTTATAATGAATCTTGTGTATCTCCGTCCTTTTTTGTGGTTAATACTGATTATCATCACAACACGATATATGTTACACATATCTTGATTTGCACATTGATCCTTATGTTTGCACTTAATTTTTCCACTATTGCCAACAAGCCCAATGTTCCACATATTCTAGTTTCTCTTACTAAACACACTCGTATTATTTATACACTTCCTACTCATGTAGTTATGAGTATGAGGATCAAGCTGGAATATACGCACATCAATCAAGTTTCACTTGACTAGAACCACAACGTAGCTTCAATTAGTAATGAATCAATCAACCACCATGAAAATTATACATGAAAGAAAAATATTTGCTCCTTCTCATAGATAAGAAAATAAGTACAAGTAGGAGTGATGTGTAACTTCCAATGCAAGACCCATCATACCTCCACAAGGGAGAAAGGAGTTACGATCCAAAAATGGAATGTAACTCCTAAATGACGCACTGATGCACACTGACGTAAATGAAAAATTCTATGGAAAAATGTGTCATGCGTCATAAAATCCTAATGACACCTAAGACCTATGACCTCACCTAAGGTGAGGTGACTTACCATGTGTGAGGGGATAACCTAATAAGATGTAAATTAAATCCCTCACACCAACATGCCCCCTTCATCATAGCTTAGGATGAGGCATGGAAAGTCAGAAAGAGAAATGGGTCCCGATCGCTACACATGATGAGGTACCCATATATGATAAGGATATCAAGTAATGGAAGAATACCCAGTGGGAAAAAATGTCTACTTATAAGAGATATAAGAATCCCCTAAAAAAGCATCATATGGGTATTTTCAACTAAATATCTGATGAGGTACCCATGTATAAACTATAATATTTATAAAAGAAGAAGAAGAGGAGGAGAAGGAGACAAGAAAGAATGAACAAGATGTAAAAATATAGTGGATGTCACCTAAGATGAGAGCATAAGAAAGGATACTCGGCTTCAACCAGGGATTTGGTAAAGAATCTTGCAGCCTGATCTAAAGTCTGCAACTCTATGAAGTCTCCAAGAAGAGTGTTGATGACGTGGTCTTCCTCCTGCATACTAAAGAAGGTCCATCCACAATTTACAATGTTTCTACCCCGAGGAAGGAAAAAATTGGTGTAATAAAATCCTAACCATTCCACAAAGGAACTCGAAGGCAGTAGTACAAAGAATTCTGAATCTGGTCCACAATTGAAGTGTGACATAGGTCTGGAAAGTAGGTGCTCAAAAACTAAAGGTAATGCCACTGAAGTAGAATTGTTAGAGTATGGGTATGGATCATTCATTGAAATAATTTCTATATGGAGTAAAGGCACAAAACCCCCACATTAATAGAAAAAGGATCCACAACCAGAGGTGGATCAATGATGGTCTCAAAAATAGTAGAATTGATGGAGATACTAGAAGGGGCACTCCTAAAAAATGAGGTGAAGGAATCCTATGAAGTAAAAATGTGTGAAGGCTCTGTAAAAGGAGGAACAACTCCCTGTACTATAACATAAATACACTCTGGAAAAATACAATTGAGGTATGAGAAGTAATTTTCCTAAAAGGGTTGTTTAAAAAATAGAAAAGTAATATATGATTGGTATGACTAATCAACACAAGAAGTAAGAGGAGTGGAAGAAGCCTTATACAATAACTATGGAACAAAGGGAGATGTAATAAATGTATGAAGTTGGGAACATGTCTACTTGATGTTTGACGGGTAAAGAAGAGGTTCAATATTCTCTGAAAGGTGGCCAAGAAAGGGAGGAGAGATATCCCCATCAATACTTTGGTCATCAGAACTAGAATAATAAACCTCATCATCAAGAATATGAATAAACAAATCAATATTAACAGAACTATCATCACATGAAGTAGGAGAGGAAACAATTGTACCATAAGAAGAAGAAACAACAACAATCTCTAAAGGGTCTCCAAATAAGGATTGAAAAATGCCCCAAATTATGCGAGGACACTCCATGTGTAGCATCTGATGGTGGGGCCTGAAAACATGTGTCAACAAGCAACTATAAACCTGATCACAAGTGTTGAGCCAATATTCATGATGATATGGATAAGTGGGTGTAGGTACTTGTCCATATAAGAAAAGATAAATGCCTTTATGAGTAAGGTAATGTTCCATGCTTAAACACCATAATAAATAATTATCTCTACTAAGAAGAAGTGACAAAGGTTGTGAAGAAATCCTATGAATCTCAAGTATGAAATTAGAATCCTCTATAGTACATCCACAAAAAGGGTAAATTAAAAAAGATTCACAAGGACAAACACACTTAAATGGACACCGGAATCAGTAAAAAATGCATCTAGAATGAAAGAAAAGAAGGGTATGAGAACACACACAAGGTTACAAGATGTCAGACTCGGTCGAGAATGCATCTACATGCGATTACAATGCCCTAAAATAATAATAGCCCCTTATTTTTTGCACTCTATAAATAATGTGTTGGTTACAATACAATGTGTTCGTGTGATGTGAAATAGTCAGCCACTTACTTTGCAGTAGGTGAAAAATCATGTAAGAGTGGAGGCCACAATGATTTTATTCAGAAACAATGAAACAACATGGTAAACAAACATAAAGCAAGGCCAAAAGTAAAAAAAAAGTGAGAAAAACATAGTTGGTGTGAGAAAAAGTGTCTCACGCTGCATAAGGGGATCCCTTGCCATAAGGTTGTGGCTGACACACTCACAAGCTTGCAAGCAATAATAAGAGCACTATAAGCAAAACAACTCTGAAAGAGTTAAAATACCTCCCGAAATGCAAACAAACCTCTCGAAATGGCCTACAAATTTCTCTAAAGGCATGTTAGAGAAAAAACACTAAGAAGGGGCTCCTGAGATCGAAGGACACAAAAAAAACCTCCATAAGGCATTATAAAAAAAAACTTCTAGTAACGCTAGTTTTCGAAATATTTGTCTGATTAATTTTAATTACCAAAATGATAATAAAAAAATTAAAAGGGTTACCAAAAAAAACTAGCTCATGAATTGATTAATTACCCAATTTAAATGATTTTCCCTCCATTTAAAAATAAAGGTCTAACCACGCATCAATAATAAGGTATGTTAAGATAAAATAGCCTAAGTTAAAAACTTTAAACACGGCTTATTAAATTAAAGGGTTAAACTCAAATAGGAGGGAAGGATTATTTGAAAATGGTCAAAATTTAAGGGAGTGAACACATGATGAGGTGTGGGAGGGTCTCGAGGAAGAGCTCGGGTGAGCAAACCACTAAAGGCGGGTGGGAGGAGAGGATGCGTTAAAAGCCACAAAAGACAGGCCCAATCCAAGAGACAAACAAATCATAGCTTATACAATACGGTCGAGTAGGTAGAAGAGACACAAGGTTTTCATGAGATCAAAGGTTGAGTTAGGGTTTAGGCAAGCTAGGACGCTGAGTGGGAAGGTAGTAGGGTCAGGTTAGAGAACAAGCCAACATGAAAACACCCTAAAGAGGGATTTAGGATTTGAAACTTCCATGTGAAACTTTGTGGTACATGACAAAGAAAATAACAAAGAGCAGGGGTTGAGGCTAGGTAGAGCTGGGAAAAACCGACATGAGCTGTAGGGCCAAGGGAAGGCCACTGAGCTTAGAAAAGCCAAGGTGAAGCCAACAAAGGAGTGGGCAGGTCCAAAACAAGGGCCAAACTTGGTGAGGCATACGTAGCAAGGTCGAGTTACAACCAACGCAAGGCGAGCTCACAGGGAGAGAAAACCAAGCAGATGTAGACCGAGTAACCATACACATAAAAAAAATCCCAAAAAACACTATGGTGAGCAAGGTCAGGAGGGGCAAAGCCTGAGGGGGATCAGCCAAGCAAACACAGAGCTCAACAAGGCTGATATGTGAGGAGAGAGATCGATTCCGAGGTGGCTCATGTTGGAAACTAGGACACTGAGAGGGGGGTGAATCAGTGTCAAGTCAATTTTTAACCCACTAAAATTCACTTAACTTGTATCATAAAAATCACATCAACATCCTCAAGAATCTAAGAAGAAGGATAATACACAGAGAAAAAGTTTAATGTGGGAAACCCAAACTGGGAAAAAACCACTGAAATGAAGAACTAATATAGGAGAAAAATGTCCTGTAAATTACCACATGATTTCATGGTTTAGCTTCTACTCAATGTGAAGCTGCAACTCCAAAATTTGATTCAGCAACAACTGACCTTTAGTGAGCTTCAACTCATAAGGAGGCTTCAACCCCTATAATTTAACCAGCTACAACTTATCTTTTGTAAGCTACTACTTACAAGGAGGTGTCGACCCCCTATATGCTAAGATGTAACTTAGACTTTTCAACAATATTTTATCACACAAAAATGTTGTCTTATATAACTAATAGTGACAACTAGACTTGCACACTTTTCTACTGAACTCTGTTTCTCAACTGATCTCTCTCCTGCTTATCAATTCAATACACCTTATCTATCGTACAAGGTTCATGGAATCATTCAATCCTATTGCATTCAACTCATTACCTATTTTCATCATGCATCTATAGCTCTCTCTCTTTCTCTAATATGCCTTCCTATGCTCAACTCAAAATAGCATTCTTATAAGGCTTCAAAAACATTCATTTACTTTCCATTAGCATCAACAAGTTGCCCATCTTTTTCTCTGCTACCGGCTCTTCCACACTTCACTATTTCCTCAATTCACTCACTCCACATTTCTCTGAATTCTCATCACTATCTTTCCTTTGTATTTTAACTCAGTACTATGCATATTTCTACTATATATATCACTCAAGCTGGCCATACGTGTTCATTTCTCATGTTCTCCCATCAATCTATTTCTGTCAGTTCATTATAATTTTCAGTCTGTTGCATCCCTCAGAACATTGTTGAACTAGTTCATCTCAATTCTATTTCATCTTTCAATTCAGATCACAACAAGATACTCTGTCTTTTTTCTATACTCATATGTTTTCAGCTTACAAACATAGAGCTAACACTTAACTCGCCTATCTCTTCAACCTATAGACCTTGTTCTTGCAACTCTTCACAGTTTCATCATGTGTCACTATTCATCATTCAACATAGTCATCTCTTCAGTTTCAAGGTGCTTCATACATTCACACTTAATAGTCCTCTTTTTTATGCATAGCTACACCTTCACACTAGACCTTACACATCCATATTTGAGTTCAAAAACATAGTTTTGAACAAGAATAATCATTGTATTTATATGCTAATCATTCAGTGTTCAAGACAAAAGTAGAGGTTTATAGTCCATTCACATTTTTTTTGTACATCTCAAAAACTTTTTCAACTTACACTTGCTCAAATTTTTTAGAACATCAATTCTTCATCTTCTATGTTTTTAACTTTCATGACTCATACTATTCACTTAAATCTCTGCTTCACTCAACCTTCAACATCTAACACACACTCTGAAAGATGCCCTTTTGTCGATGGTAAGAGTATAGACTCCTGACTATTCACCTTCAATTACTAGGACCATTCATCTAACTTTTCTTCTTTTGGTCAACGAGCAAATAATTCCAACTGACTTCTTATAACTGATGTCAAATATGTGATTACATTCACTTAACCTACTATAACTCCTTGTATACTCCATTTATATCTTCATGCATTGACAAAACGTTTTCCCTTCTTAATACCTATATTGTGATTGTCAAACTTCTAAATTATCAGTTCTTTGATGAATGCTTGAGTAGTTATAGATGATCCCAGAGATTTTTTACACGTTACAACATCCTTAGAAGTACTTTATGTTGATTACTGTACCCTCCATTTCTTGTATGGTGTCCTTCAAACGTCAGTTAAGTTGTTATGAATACATCTATCACACGTGCTTGTATGGAACTGAACACTTTCAAACATTCTATTCATTTGGTATAAGTCTACAACTTTGACTAACCTCATAGAGAATGACAATATACATTACAGTCTCTAAAGTGCACATTCAACACTTGTTTTTCTATGTTTCATCTTCATGCTCTGCACAGGTGGGGTTTCAAAGACTAAACCCTAGCTCACTGATTCATTTCTTATAGCAACCTGTTATTCTGTCTTAAACATATCTAACTCTGTATTTCCTTCAAACAATGAAATTACCATCACTCCAGAGAATTTATTTTTGTGGTACAAAATGATATGAGAAATATTTTGACAGTACAAGGTCATTCATTGAAGACTGTGATAAACCACAGTATACAACCCTTTAAAGACTCAGTTTGCATGGAAGAGTATTGTCCTAGATTTATAGAAAGAAACTTGAGAATACCATTATTTTGAGCATATTAACATATTGATTTCAATCACCAATTCAAGGTGAAAGAGCTATGAGGAGTGAGCATTCAGAGACTCTGATTGCACTATTTCAAGAAGTTTCTCAGTATAGTCCTTCATTTCACATGCACTGTAGACTTCTTGTCAACATTCATTCAAATCACATAGGTACCTTGTTAAAGCACACTTAAAATATATATCATACATCACCTTTATCAACCAATATGCAAGACTTGTGGAGAGAAACTTGTAGATAATACTAGAGATTAGTTGGCTTTTAGTCAAGTTCAATTTAGAATAGTATAGACACAATGGACTTTAGGATTCAAACTTCATCCCAAGAACACACTAGAGATTCTAGCATGAAAATATTTACCCATGGATAAATAATATATACATTTTCACTTCTAATGCAACTGGGCATCCTTCAAGACCTTGCAAATCATCATTACTAAATTATTTTTATACTCATCTTGCAAAACAGGGTACAATCTGTACTATAACTTTACACTTGATGGAACAACTATTTCCAAAATGACCTGGGGATACTATTCTACCTTCTTGAGTTGGTGTACTATCTTACACAAGTCAATTTGATTCAAAGAAACAAATTTTGTTCTTATCACTTCAAGAGGAAGACATGGAGAAAGAAAAATATTGTTCGAATAATGTTCATAAATTCTTTGTTTCTCAACCAATATCCCTAAATTTTTTTGCAAAATTTCAGGGTTGGAGTTATCATCAAAAATTAATTCTTTTATTTATTCATAATAAATATCAACATATTTGTTTGGCTGCTAAAAATACAGGGTGCTCAATTCGAATTCCTTAAGAAGTTAGTTTTAGCACAAATTGCATAACTTTCACAAACTTCTTAAAAGCTTGATGAAATTTCGCATGAAGCACTACAAGACACCCATCTACACTCTCCATATGGTATTTAGCCATAATTTTTCCTAGACAACTCAAAACTATCTCATTTGCATCAACCTACACTATCAATCCTCAAGGCCCATTTTGGTGAACTCTTTGAATTTTTCCTCCAAAAGCTAAATGAACCTTGTTATTGCTCATACATGTCCTAGAAAACATCCCTAGTCTCCTCATATGCTTCCATGGTATTTTCCTTACATTTATTAAGCTTTCACTCCTCATCAGGCTCTAGAATTAGGCCTAAATGATCTAGTTTCAATTGAGACTTTCACCAGATGACCTAAAATTGACTCTAAGTGCTATTTCCCATGCTAGTTTAACCATATCTGACCTGTAGAACCTCTAAGCCAAGCATACCAACATACACTCTAATTTTAGTGGACACCTACCTCATAAAACAAGCTTGTATCATCTTGAAACCATCTAAAACCAACTTGAATGCTCAATACACCACTGATGAGACACTACCAAACAACCTTCATGTCCCTTACAAAGCCTCACTTCACTAATCAATCTCTTTGTCATCAATACCACTTGACATCAATGAAAACACCAATGAACAAGTTTCAACAACTAGATCAATAGGTCAAAGAGGAGCTTGGTTAGCGAGGTCAGCTCGCTGGGACAAGCTGAGGAGCTTGATAGGACGAGTTGGCATAGAAAGAGACCCAAGCAGAGAAGAGAAACTCGGTAGGAGAGCATGACAAGTTATCTCAAGGGAAAAGCAAGGTGATGAGTAGGTGCATAAGGGGAGTATGGAGGCCAACCAATTTTGGAAGAAAATAAGAAATTCAAAAAAGAATATCTTAATTAAAATAACAAAACACAAACCAGAGACTGTAAAATACCTACAAGGTAGAGATATCAACAAAAGATGATTGTAACTATCCAAATTTAGCAAATAAAATCTTGAAACTATAAATGTAACCTACACATACACCAGAAATAACACAAAACCAACCAACTTCACAAAAATCGAGATAAACCCAAATTAATGCAAGTAGAGCACAAATCGAATACGATTTAAAAACTTACACAATAAACTAGTAAAATAATGAAACTAAGAGTAGTAGGCAATGAATGCAGGTGAGTGACATGATTTCTAATAACGTGCTCTAATATCATTTGATAGAATTTGAGTATAAGGATCAACCTAGAATACACTCACATCAACCAAGTTACACTCAAACGGAACCACGATGTAGCTCCAAGTAGTAAGCAAGCAATCAACCACCATGAAATTTATGCATACAAGAAAATGTTATGTTCATACCTCTAAAAGGGAGAAAGGAGTTACAATCCATAAATGGAATGTAACTCATGTATGATGTACTGACGCACATTGACATGAATGACAGATTCTATGATGGAATTTATCATGCACCATAAACTTCTAATGACACCTAAGACCTATGACGTCACCTAAGGTGAGATGACTTACCATGTATGAGGGGACAACCTAATAAGAGGCAAATGAAATCCATCACACCAACACCAATTGAGATCTTTGAATTTATTGGGTTTTCCCCTCACCATGTCAACAATGTTATTTGGTAGCTCTTATGTTATCTCCCTTGTTACATGATGACACACTCTTGTTCTAGGTCAAAACATGACTGTTGAGGGTGCACTTACATACATAAACCTCACTTGGCACACATACACTATGGGAAACCTTTCTCCCCTCCCCTAGTCATACTATGTCATATTTTAATAATCCAAACACATTCAAATACTTGTAAAAATTCAAAAATTCTAGCTTAGATCTTGATTGGATGTATGCTTGCTTGTTTACACTATTTTATGGTTCACATTGCTTATCATGTTACTTTGATTCATAGTATGATCTATCCTCTTTCCATATACACATGTGTGTTCACATGATACTTTGAGGTGAATGCATGCCACTTACAGGTTATCACACGATGCATGATGCTGTCATTGTTCTATACCAATCCCACTGAGGCTCTTGGGGCATCTACCTTTCCTACTTCTACATATTCAGGTTTAATCATTATAATATCTACTATTTTAATTTCCTATTTTCAGTTGTGTACATTGTGGCATACTATCAATTTTTATAACATGCTAATGGGTGCTTCATGCATAGAATTTTTATTGCAGACCTACTTTCAACCATGGTTATCTAATCATACTAGTTTTTTATGTGTTGTTTTCTATTATTGTGATTTGTTTTTGGGATATGCCCTATGATTGCTTACTTATTTGGTTGTAAAACCTTAAAGGCCTTGAGTGTCCCTTGACATCCTGAGCGGTGTCCCATGTATTCAACTGACTACTCATTGTGCATTGCTATACATTCAACATGGTGTACACAAGGGGCACGAGTGGTATTTGTGAGTTTTTCTTGGTCCAATAGGCCTAAATCCTGAGGTCTAGTCAGAAAGCATGAAGAGAGTGAGTTAATAAGAGAGTGAGACATGGAGAGCATAAACACAAGTTGAAACAAGCTCAACTAAGCCTAATTCTAAGACCTAGTACAAGCGTAACTTGGAGTATGGAGTAAAGAAAGCTAAAACAAGACATTACACACATAAATTATGTGTTGTGATAGTGTATAGATGATGTAGAAGGTGCCTTAGGTCAAGATTTAGCTGGTAGAGGCATGTTTGAAGTCTTTTGAAGGCATGTTTTTAGAACAAGCTAGGTATGCATGTACAAGTCATGGTAAATGACGAGTTTTAAACAAGTGAAAAGCTAGATGAGTCTTAGGACATGTGAAGGAGGTTTCCCTAGTGTTGTGGATAAAGTTTCAAGTCAAACATCAAAGGGAGAAGCAAGAAAATGAGTTTTTGGCTCTACTGAGTTCCTAAGGAGGTAAAACCCAGATTGATGGTGAACTTCATTTACGCACCCACATGTGTGAGATGTACATGAGACCGTGAGGTTTCTAGGGATGATGGTACATGGAGTTAAGAAGCCAAATCAAGAATAATGGGAGTAAATGAATGTTAGAGCTTTATGAATGATCCTTAAGAAGGAAAATAGGTTCCAAACCCTCTTAAAACCCTCCTTTGAAAGCGATGGATAATAATTGAATAAAGGGAGGAAAGAGATTGAAGGAAAGATGTGAATAGGATAGAATATAGGGGGTTTTACACAATAAATATTATAAAATATTTTATTGTTTCAAAACCAAAACATTATTCCTAGATTCAATGAGAAGGAAACTATGAGAATCACAAGGAACAAAACATAAAAGGCACAAGTCTTAATGCATGACATTCAAAGTACATTTCTCATGGATTATAGTTGAGATGGAGAGGAAACATAAGCAAGAGAAACACATGAAATTTGATCACTTATTTCTAGAGAGATTATGGGAGCTAGTAAACAAGATTAACCATCCCTTGAAATGAGAAGGTTCTCCCAATTTATAGCTTTACAATTCATCTCTTCATCTACCCCCATGACTTTTCATATTCCTATTACAAGTGAATTTTCATATGGACTTAGGAAACACAAAATAAGTCCGCTTTTTATAATTACAAAATGGATTTTTAAATTGCACAAATATTTTATATTCACCTTAATAAATAAGAAAAAAAGTCATGATTTATTACAATGAATAATTAGAAAGGGGGTAGAGAAGGGGAGAAACAACAAAGAGAGAAGAGAATGAATGCTCTAAAGCATGAATCAAGATGCCTCTGCCGTCGATGAAGATCTGATATGAAAAATTTGAAGATGATTATTTGACCCTTGATGACCCTCCACATTGACGCACTAATGAAAAGCTCCACCGAATACCACTACGAACACCTTGCTTCTTTTGAAAACTCTTGAAATGATGAACCTTTGTAACACTGCTTAAACACACTGAGAAGAGGAGTGATGAGAACCTGAGAAGTAGACCACTTAGAAAATTGGAAGAGGAATCCCCTTATTGAGAAAATCCTTCTAATCCCTTAATACACTATCAAATATTCACAACCATCGATTCATGTGAGAGAAATTGGATGCACTTTGTTCACACAATCACGACCTTGGTTCTTCCACTGTGAGAGTACTGATGATGAGTGAGACATGAGAAAAAACCATTCGATCATGAAACAAGGAAAGAAAAATGAAATCAACACAAAGGCCCTTCACCTTTTTATCATGCCCTCCATGTGAAATGAATTGAAATAGCTTATAGGAAAAAATGGGCATTTTCCACTTTTGGCAACTTTTTGCTCACCGCATTGGAAAATATGAGGATTGACTTGAAAATTGAGCGGGATACCTCTGCAAGTTCCAAGATCATTTGGGAAGGTGTGAAGGACTGAAATGTGACAAATTTTTTCTCATTTCACCCACTTACTCTTTTTAACATGTTTCATATGGGTGCCCATTCTTAGCAATTTTACCATTTTTGCCAAATTTGCCATTTTTGAATGCTTTGCACTTGAAGAAGTGTCTTAAGATATCAGAAACCAAATTTTCATAAAAATTAATATTTTTAGTAAGCTATGTGGTAGATACTTAATAAAAATATAAAGTGGTCTTCCCGGTGTCGGATTCAAACAAAACCAGTTGCAGAAGTTTACATAATTAATTTTGAAGCTCTACTCCAATTTTCAAGGGATTTTGTCCATTGGAACATTGGGAAGTGAAGAGGTAGCTCGCTGCCATTTTTCTATTGTGTCATGACAGCCATTAATGGATTCACTAATTATTTTAGAGATTACACCTTCCCCCTTCGGATTGAACCGAAATGAACTTCACTAACATAGGTTTTTCATCTAGACTGTGTTCAAATTTTTAGCTCGATTCGTCCGCCAAAATGATGGTAAATAAAAAAATGCAAACTAGGGCACAAAGTGAGGGTTTTATACCGTTGAAAATCCAGATAATCATTTAACATATTATAAATTTATTCTTTAATGCATTTGGGATGAAGAACAACTATGAAAAATTCATTTGATTTTGATCATCGGATTGGGAGATATGAGTTTTTCTCGTTCTAGGGCACAAAGTAACTTTTGGAAAAATCTCGACATGGTGTCTAGAGAAAATTAAGATTTCACGGGTATTTTTCAGCTGAGATCACAAGGGAATGGAGGAAAAATGGAAGGAATATAGATTTCTAGAAAAAAATCTGGGATCATTTATGGGGTTTCACATACACATGAAGGAAGGAGCAATGTAAGCTTGAAAAAATCTAACTTCTGGTTTTTTATCACTCCATGGAGGGCTGAAAATTTTTTCCCCCATTTTCCCCTTAGGATGGGATTAAAGGGACATAAAAATCCACCTTATCCATATGACGACAAGTGGTGATCATTGATTGTCTGGTGGATGAAGGAGAAGAGCTAATTTTTAGCTCCCGAGGATTGAGTTTGGGTCATGTGAGAGACCATGTGGGAGAAAAGGGGAGAGATAATTTTTGTGTCAAAATTTTCCCCTTGGAATGGGATGTAAGGGACAAAAAAGTGTGCCTCAGCTTCATGATGACAAGTGGCAAGGTGAGGTTACACGAGGTGGGGGGGCTAGAAACTTGGAAAAAGGGCTTACTGAGTCTTCCTGGGGTCATATGATGGGTCTAGGGGCTTAAAAAGGCATGGGGAAATTTTTTTTATCCCCATTTCCCCATTGGGATGGGAAAAAATGGAAAATAAATTCTGCTTCAGCCTTGTGCTGACATATGTCCACTTGAAAAAATTTCTAACTACAAGAGTGTACCTTAAGAGAGAGCTTGGAAATGAAGTTGTTAGAGCTTCAAGAGGATGTTTTTGATAAAACCTTATATGATTTTTACTCCAAATATAGTTATGAAGAAAATGGTATGGGTTTCAAGGTGTAATTACTGCTTCAAAATCCTCAAAAATAGTCTTATTTCTCAGGATCACAGGGTGTGATTTCTAAGAATTAGCTGTGGAAAGAAATTTCTAGATCTTATTAAAAATCTTAAAATATCACCAAATAGGGAATTTAATAAGATTTTAAATGGTATATTTTTTTTCCTTAAAATCATTTTGGATCTCATGGAATCATCTTTCGAAGCTCAGGTGCTTTTTTGAAGTGCATGCTCCTTCACCTTTAAAAACCCACTTTCACTGAACTTGTTTCTAAACCTCCAAATATTCCCTAAACTTACCTAAATCACTTACAATAGTATATTAGATCCTTAATACCCCTTCCCAATTAATTTGTGATTTCAACTTTGCTTTGTAGGAGGCACACCCGCCTTAGAAAGGATAAAAAATAACCATTTCTACGTTTACTGAAAAATTTGTCATGAGAGACAATGTCTTGGAGGAATTTCATGAACTTGTTTTCGTCTTTAAAACACATGGAAAAGGTTATTACAACACACGAACACTTTGAGGACTGGGATAGGCCTATTATAGGGGGGAATTGATCCAAAGGAGTGCTTGAGAGGGTTTACAAGCAAAAAAATTGACACTAGGGTAAAGTTGTCATGTTTTCAACTTGAATTTTGCCCTTGCAAAAACACATGCCAATAGTTGGCTCTCACTTGGGGACTTATTCTGGATCGAATGGAGTGAGGAAAAGATAATAATGAATTCCAAAATATCAATACATAGTGTGGACTAGTTCTTTATCCATTGGGATTTATAGAGTCACTTTAGAAACAAGGATGGATACAACAAAACCTCATTTATTGAACACAACATGTGACAAAAACAAACACACGATGGAAAGGGAAACACAGAAACTGAGGGAAAGGGAAAAAACACACATCCTAAATTCACCTATGGTACATGCGGGGGAGAACCCACTTTCACTGAAGTAATTTTATCTTTTCAGAAGTTACCTCTGGATGGGTAACATTGAGTGATGATATTCCACGAAGCCATTGACTGGTTTGAGAAAGTAGCCTCCTTTCCTAAACTGCTTATGAAATCTAGGTTCTTTCACAACTACCTATATACTTGAGAGGAGAAATCCTATATGACCCCTTTGTTGCTCATATATTTTCTCAAAAATTCCATCAATTTCATATTGCAAATCATTTTTTGTGTTTATCGACATTGTTGATTTCTCAGTTTGCATCTCATCAGTGCACCAAGGATGATTTTTGATTGAGTTATTTGAATATTCTGAGTTCTCTTCTTTCCCATATTTGTGCTTATTGAATTCATATTTTTGTTCCATTTCATTATGAGGTGTTTTGATATTGAATGAAGAATCAAACATGGCCTCATAACTGTCTTATATGGCCATAAAATGGGCCAAGAGGTCAAGACTTAGCTCAAGATCTTTTATTCCTTCTGTAGCTTTTAAGATGTCTTATAAGGACTTTATTGGAGCTCAAAATTGCACCTCTCCTAGATTAGGATGAACTGGGATTTTGAGGCAATATGGGACTATCTCCAATACGGGACCTTGCATGCTTGTGACATACTTCTAGAGAAGGCTGATTCCTCTACTTATTTCTAATACTAACTACTCCTAGGAAGGGAAATGCAACTACCTATCACTACTTTGAGAATCCAAGGGACTAGGGTTAGAAGGGAATGCATGAGAAGGAAAAACTAAGCTAAAGGAGGTAATGGTACTATAAAGAAGGGAATGAATACAATTAGCTTTAAGAAAAAACAAAGGAAATTGTGTGTAAAGAGGAAAAACATGTGTATCACATTCTGAAATGAACTTACACACTCGTTTTCATGAGGCACAATCATAAAGGGACTTGCAAGGGACACATAAAATACACAATAAAAAATGCAAGGAAAAGGCAAAAATATGCAATAAAATATAGATAAAGGTAGAGATAACCACAAAATATGATTTTATTACTTCCAAGAAATGCATAATTGATTACAATGGTAGATGTGGTTGGTATCCACATGTAAATAACCAGATTTGAAGGTTTGCAAGTTAAAATGCAAATAACAAAAGCCCTTGGCAAACTAAAGGATTCCAACGTTTTATAATGAGCATTGTTCTTTAATTTATAGGAGGGAAGAAGAGGAGAAAGAAGAGGGAACTTAGATTCAAACTTCCAACCACCAACAAATAGCAATGAATGCCTACAATGTTAGGGTAAACTTATTTTACTGTAGTAATTTATGTATTGTATTATTATCTTTGGTAATTAGTTGATTATTTTTATATGGTTTTATAAACCATATAGGATTATCTGTTACATAGTTGTAACAAATACATTTGTTTGTATTAATTATTTATGCTTCCCATATGTAGTTTTAGAAGCTTATGTAATTAGGATTATTGTTACACATGTGCAACATATTGTTTTTTCTGTATATTGGCTGTCCAATATCTATAAGTATTGCAACTTACACCATTGTATTTAGTTTTCCTAAACATTAATAAAATTGTCAAGCTTCCACCCTTGTTCTACAATTTCATTTGGTACTAGAGTTGGTTGATCTAGACCTGTGAGTAGAGAAGGTTAGAGAGAGGTTGCAAAAGGATTGAAATGTCTTGGAGAAGAATCTACACTCCAGGAGAGCCTTTGTTGCCTCCAGCAACTTCACAGAATGCCCTGCATCCCCACAACATCCTGCCATTCTCCAGGTAAATGTAAGGCAATTGTTTTTTTCCTTGGTGCCCCCTGCACCAGGATAATCTACTTCCTAGAGCCCATAAATATTCAGGAATTAAAAAAAATTCTATTTTTTAATTCCCCAATAAGGGTTTCACTACTAATTTAGAGGACTCTCTGCATTTACTAATTGACCACCCTTATATGAGTTGCATTTGTAAAATTTTTGGTTTGAGCTGCATTCGCTTTCAAGGTGAGTTGTCTCTAGAGCTCCCCTGACCTAGCTGAGTCTATTTGGCCGAGCTATCTTGTATGAAAATGTTATCGGCTAAATTTGACTTCACAAAATTAATAAACATGGAAAATTAGAAATTTTTCAAAAGTATTACTTTGCATGATTTATCACCCTCGTCGCGATTGTCTCATTTTTGTGATCGTTCCGGTCTTCGTTTCGTCCATTTCGGGTGAGAACTCCTCCTACCAGGGTATAAACTACGTTAAATATTAATTAATTAATATTTAATTAATTTATTACTGATGTAGCCTAGAATTTACCAGATAACACCCTAGTCACACTGGCACATCACTCAGCTTAGACTGAGCGCTCACCTGAAGCGCGCAAAGGTACCAGGTCCCTCTTTAGGGTTGTTGTAGTAGGATGTTAGTGTGATGAAGAAAGAAACATATAGATCCATAACTAATCCATCATTCTATAATGCATGCTACATTCAGATCTATGAAAAAACAAGTTTAAACAGTAATCATGATTGAATCAAGAACATGCACTACTCAATTACACATAGGAATGACACTTAGGTTCGACCAATATCTTCCATATATTAATAACACAGAAGCTCCTTACAATAATGGAAATCTATACCAATGTGCGCATGGATCTGATACAATAATCCAATCATATGTGCATCCCTCTATACCTCTCATACATCCATCTCTCCCTATGTATATCTCTCTGTCTATCTCTGTCTATATACTACTATGTGATTCATATCATATATATAGGGTGGGGACTTTCCCTTCACCACTTATCTATTCCAGAAATAGGCCGCATGCTATTAATAGCCACGCATCATTTACAAGCATAGCCACACATGCAAGTGTGCTATCTATAGACCTCTTATAGTTAACTGAAGTGACAATCCTATTCTTAGCTCATCTCCATGCAAAATGCTTCAATCTGATCCTCTAAAGATAGACAATGTGTGGTGTGCATGTCTCTGCATCATTGGTGTGTTCTGACATGCCATCTTCTAAAAATAGGTCTTCATGCTCAAAATTGGCTAAGTCCTGAATGCTGAACTTTCCCTCCGCGTGTTCCTGTCCCTTCGCGCCCTTGATCCTGGCCTTCTTTCCTGTGCGGACTTCTTGTGTGATTTCTAACAAGTATTCTCTAATCAACATTACCCCACACTAATCTCATTGTCATCTTGACAATGGGTATCTATAAAAAATGAATTAAAGAATAGAAGAATGGAAAAAATAAGAATGAAAAGATGTAGATAAATAAATAAGTTTTATGAGGCTATGAAGTAGCCTCCTCTGTATCACTTTGAAGTATCAACTATGGATACTCCTCCTTTATTTCGGCCTCCAAGGCCTACCATTCAGTGAGTGTTTGTTCTACTTTTTCTAGAACGTCCACAGTAATGGAATCCAATTCATCCCTCATAATCTCCCCTTTTTCATTTTACAGAACCAAAAAAATGCTAGACATTGAGGTCATTCTTCCTTTTAGAAGATCCAATTTTTGTGCAATGAGCTTCCCAAGCTCTTCTAGTCAAGTCTTATGCGGCTCTTGTACTGCTACCAGGGCCTCATGTTTCTGCTTAACTATTGAAAATATTTCTACGTGGCCCAATGTCTCGTCCTTCATTGTTCTCTGGATGTCATTACTTTCTTCTAGGGTCTTTATGTTGATAAGTGCCTCTGGAGCTGTGCAGATGTTTAAATCCTGGTCTGCTTTCTTCAATACTTCTTATAGCACTTGCAACAACCCTTCATAGGATGTAATCTTTTATATCACTGAGGATTTCTCTCATTCTACCTCTTGCTCTAACTTCCTTGGCGCTGTCATGCGCAGAGGTTCATCTTCAAGCACCAGGTCCACCAACTTTCCTACATAATGTATCACTGAGGGAAACGTCTGTGGTACCTTGGTCTCCAAGTGTGGCCTAGATCTTATGACATTGTCCCCAATCTCCTCTAAAAAGATGATAAATAATTCATTCTTCTTTTGTACCAAGTCCCTCTCTAGTGTTATGCATGCTATCTCAACATCCTTTGTCTTTAGCTCCTCGCATAGCGCTTTGATTGTTGTAGCTTTATCCATGTTTCTTCTAACAACTTCAACATAAACCTTTACTAATGCATTGCTGACCTACTCATCCGACATGACAGTAGGCTTTACTGTCATATGTCTAGCTTGTGGTGCCTTCTTCAGCCATCTTGAAACAGATGAATCTTCACTTATACAAAAGTTAGGCTCATCCTTATGGGTGTGCATTGACCATGATAGTTACTTCCAAGTGCGCACAGTCACTATATCCTCATCCATTAGCTCCTATCTAAATAAATCCTTTTGGGCTATCGTGTTTTGAAAGTGGGCGCGAACAATTTTACCTGTGTCCTCTGCATACCCCATGGCTAGTGGAATGTGCTCTCCACTCGTTCTTCTAGACTATTGCTGCTTGGGGACCTTAGCTTCCAAATTTGGGACTTGTGTCTCCATGTCTTGAACATTCTTTGTAGCTATCTCCTTTGGTCCCTTCTCATCCTCTCCTCTTTCCTTTGATTCCTCACCATGTTCTTCTATGTTCTCTGGAATTGTAGGAGAATTAGGCATGATTTTCTCTGACTCTTCCGCCTCCTCATTTAACTTCAGTTTCCTCCTTCTTTGCACGGTTTCCTCCTTCTGTGGAGAGAGTCTGGGTGATCTGAGCATCATTGTTGGAGTAGCACCTTGGGTCCTTGTTCTCCTAAATACCCTCTTAAATATGTGCTCCCCTTGGACTGCATTCAAGTCCTCATCATCCCCCCCTTGTGGCTGAGGTGGTGTAGTGGCACGCTCATCTTCACCCTTATTTGTAAGATGTCTCCTACCTCTATGCTCCAAACCACCACTATCTTCGTGCTCCTCCTCCTCATCCTCCACTTCAACTAGCTTTGTGGGCTTAGGCACTGGGATGTTCTCCATTGTATGCTTTCCCTTTGGTGGTGCTAGAAGTGTGAACTCACCTTCCACATACTTGTTATTCTCAATATTTGGCTTTAGTTGGAGATACACCACTGCTGATCTAATATATCCCACTGCCAAAATTATTGGTTTAATGCTTAAAACATCAGAAATGAGTCTTTTAACATATGCACCCTGCCTTGGATACACATATTTCTTCCTTAGTGTGTGGTAGTCGCAATCTACTTTATCCCCATTGAACATTAGGCACCATGCATCTATAAAACTATGTACTAATGCCTGTAAGTACTTTGCTATGAATGCATATGGAAATTTGCACCAAGGAATACATGCCCCATCTTTCATTAGAAACCACGCTATACAGAAATGCTGGTATACAACAAATTGAACTACCTTTCCAACCACTGAAGGCAAGTCCTTGGGGATGCACCATTCTTCCTCAAAAGCCACACGAAGCCTATCATACCACTTCTTGGCCCATTTCCTAACCTTCTCTATCATGGATCCCTCACATAGGTACTTCTTGAAGCATTCTGCAGGCGATATGTGTTCCATCGGATACTCCCATACCTTCTCCTTTGGTTCATCAGGTACTCTGATCTCCATGAACACTAGTGATAACATAACAAATCCAAAGCTGATCTTTCCTCCTGCGCATGCTTCTTCAACGATTTTATCTATGGTATACCGTGAAATGTTGTAGAATACTCCTTCAGACATATTTTTCGCAATGTGTAACCACATGGTGTTCACTTGTGACCACCTTTCCTGGTCATTGAGATTTGTAATGAGATATGCGGCCACTTGTATAACTAGATACTTCTTTATTTTGTCAATGTCCATACCGTGCAGACCCTTTGTATATCCCAACTCCTTCCTGGTCTCTAATATTGTGGTTTTATCTATTAGATCATCTCACAAATCATCTCCAGTGCCTTTCAACCTTGTCACTGTGGAGATGAGCGTGACTGAAATTCTAACTTTGCACCCTACAAAGTAGAAAAAATCCTCATGCACTATGCTCATAAGCCACTGGTATAATGGCTCATACTTCTTGAAATAAGGGAGCTCATAAAGTTGGTAAACCCCTATCCTCTACAAGATCTTTTCACTAGCATTGTCATACATCGGTATATCTTCCACTGTGCATTTATTTGTGTTCATGTTCAACAACGCATCAAGCTCCTTCTTGTTCTCAATGGTACAATGATTGTACTCACTCAGTTTTCTTTTCCTTATATGAGAATACCACTCTTGGCTGATAATAACCCCCTTTGGATATTGCATCTCCAAAAAATTGATTTTTGGAGCCATTTCTTCCTCCTCGATGACCACCTTCTTCTTTCCTTTTGCTAATGCTACAACTGCCTTCTTGGGTGCCATTTTTACCTTGCAATCTTTTGTAGATCCTTTCCGTTCAAATTATACAATGTGCGAAGAAAATCCTAGTTTGATTCAGTGTGCCCTAGGTGAAATTACGTGCCCCTAACTCATCTCTGTTGTGTCGCTTCACTCAAACCCTTCATCACCAGGGACACAAGTTGCTTATGTGCACAGATCTCTTTATCATGCTTGGTTTCACACCCTTCGCACCTTAACCCAATCACTCAGCTCTTTGCACTTGGCTACTTTCAAATACTCTTAATTGCAATGGTAAAAATTAATTAACATCCCATCCTTATATAGATTTTTCAAAATTTGATGCATTTATTGTTCTTTCACCTACCAAATATCCCCTCATTCATTGACCAAATTCATTCATTCTGCATGGTACATCTTCACATCGCAACTATAACCTTTTAGCGCACCTTCCTACCCTCTAGTCATAGAATTCTCTTCAGCGTGTCCCCTTGCACCTGAGTACCTCGTCACTGTACCTTCTCTTAGTAGTTATCATGGCCACTGCTTACCTTGCATTATACTGTCCTTTCATTCATCTCCATCCTTGGTCACTTTTGAGAAGCAATCTTCTTTTGACTTAAAGCACACTCGTAGTAGCTTATTTCTTTCACCTTTCAATTCTCATAGTATTTTACTTCAATAACTACAACCACCCCACACTAAAGGTATGTGTAG
The DNA here is from genome assembly GCA_019776745.2 of Taxus chinensis. Taxonomy (NCBI): domain Eukaryota; kingdom Viridiplantae; phylum Streptophyta; class Pinopsida; order Cupressales; family Taxaceae; genus Taxus; species Taxus chinensis. Next base: position 3,707,582 of record CM034152.1, on the reverse strand, counting down.
TCCACTGTGCATAAACATTCTTCATATAGTAATTAGCTTCATGCATGCAAGTGCACTTATTACACAAAAACACCAACTAAATTGACAAAGCATAGCGACAATGAAGGAAATACATTAAGGAAATAGAGAATTGAAAACCTAATCTAAATGGCAATAATGCCTTATTACAAACACCAAGAAGACTTATTTATAGTAGGGCTTCAGCCTACTCCCATTAAAGTAACCGGGTAGTCGTGTTCCATCAAGTGATTCTAACTGGAAAGAACCGAATTCAAGTATGTAAGTGATGACATATGGCCCCAACCAATGTACTTTAAGCTTTCCTAGATGGCGCAAGAACTTCAAGTCATAAATAAGTACCATTTGTCCAATCTCCAACTTCTTATCCTCTATGTTTCTGTCGTGCCATGCCTTTTACCTAGAATTTTCTTGCTTCTGAATCCATTGTGCTATGGCTCTTCACTCATCTAGTTGAATTGGTTTCTGAATATGCTCTTTTAAAGCCTATTCATTAGCTAGACCTCCAGTGCACGCAATGCACAAAGAAGGTAACATAAATTCTATAGGGAGAATGACTTCTACGTAAAACACCAACTGAAATGGTGTGGCTTTGTTAAATCTCTTGTAAGTTGTTCTATATGCCCAAAGAAAAATTGAAACTTTGTCATCCCAATCCTTTCTTCCAACATCACAATTTTTTTTCAAAGTCTGGCTCAAAATCTTGTTGAAAGCCTCAGCAGTTCCATTTTCCTGAGGATGATAGGGTGTAGTTTTATGGTGTGTAACCATAAACTCATCTAATAGGATCCTGATTGTCTCATTCAAAAAGTACATACCCCTATCACTTTTCAAGCTTAAAGGACATCCATATATGGTAAGAACATTCTCCCATAGAAACTTAGCTACTGTAGCTGCTATACAGTCCTTCGTAGGTGCTGCTTCTACCCACCGTGTGAGATAATCTATGCAAGTAATGATATAGCGTGACACAGTCCTGCGTGCGGCTGGTGAAATAGGTCCTACAAAGTCAATGGCCCATTTCTCAAACGGTTCAACACTAGTAATTGGTCTTAAAGGCATCTCATCTCTTTACCTTGGTTTTCCTAGGCATTGACAATGATCACACGCCTTATAATGTTCTTTACAGTCTTTATACAATGTCTCGCACCATAATCCAACAAGTACGATCTTTCAGGCAGTCACATCACCTACATAATGACCTCCTACAATACCACCATGGGCTTCTTCCATAATATCCTTATGCTCATGCTCTAATACACAATGACGTAATACTTCATCTCTTCCTAACTTGTAGAGGTCACCGCTGATTAACATAAATGGTGCCGCACGTATAACAAGCTGTTTCTTTTCTAATGCCTTCATTGCTTTTGGTGCCACACCAGTCCTTAGAAAGACAAAAATGTCTTTTAATTCTATGGGCACGCATTGTAACCTATATAATTGTGCATCTGGCATGGTTTCTTCAATTGTCTGTACTTCCTCTCCTGAGTTGATTGTAGGTTGGGAAGAAAACTAGTCAAAGGTCTGGATAATTCTTGCAGTCAATTTTTCCAATTTCCATTCTCTCGATGTAGTTATGCATATACATACCAGGCACGTGCGCAACCTTATAGTGTAGAGTATAATATATGTACCCAGAGTGAAGGTGGTAATGCTTCCTATCCTACTATCCAAAGTCTCTCACACTGCTAAATGTGATGTTGAACAGGTTGATCACCATGATAAGTGTAGATCTGCATAGGTGCATTGTTCCTTACAAACCTAGTATATAAGGTGACTCCAATCTCTTCCCATTCTATAAGATTATCTCTCTGGACTACCCAATAGCGTGCTACTATCCCACGCAAGGTATATACTAACATATCTCTTCTCTTAATTTTATCTGTCCACTGTGTTTCCATGGCTTTCAAAAATGTAGGAAGATCTTCTGCCCCTGTATACCAAGGTACTGTGCTACCTATCCGTTGAATTGAACAAATTCCATTCTTGCATGCAACCATGCTTTTTACCTCACGCCCTACTAGTTCATATATACCATGAGCCCAATTGTCACAAGAAATACTTGTAGTATCACTAATAGAATGAGAATCCTCCCACTGTAGGATGCCTTATTTTGATGGCTCCTCACTTAGAGGCTCAACATATGGTGTAGATTTCCCATCTGTTAGAGGTATCACAACTCTTTCCTCCTTGTTCTCAAAGATGAATCTCAAGTCAACATTATTTGCATAACACCAAGGGCATCCAAGAAAGGTTGGAAAATTATCTGCTTCTACAAGTGCTAATACCTCAAAATCCCTAGTGAACTTGGCCCCTTGTATGGTTATAGATGCATCCTTCAAAACTCCTATGGGAGTGGCCTTAGTCCGGTTTTCCATAAAAAACACATTAGATGATGGCTGCAATGGAGGCCTCCCCATTTGTACCCTTGCATCTAATGTAAACACATTTACCTCCGCACATGTATCAATCAAAATATTACTCAACAACCATGCATCCACAACAACATTCAAAGTAATTTCCTTGTCATAGTCAATGCTATTATGGGGAAGATTTGCATGCAGGATCTGCCATCCGGTCTCAATACTTGTACGCGGAGTGTTCCCTTTTAACCAACTCCCTAATAGTGGAATAATGTTCTCTTGGTGTAATACTTTGCACACTTCTCTCAGATCATCAATATCAGTTTGGATTGTCTCTGATGCTTTCTTTTACTCCTTTAAGTATTGTATCTCACCCTGAAGATTCCTTAGCACTTCCATGGTATCCTGGTAAACTTCCTTCTGATGAGCTGGATTTGGGTACATTGTATGCAAAACCTCCTCCTCGGTGATCGTAGGCTTCTGGTGCAATGCCTGTCTTACATGTACCACTTCAGCTCGTGTAGTAATCTTCATTATTAATGCCTCAGGTCCTTCTACTATTTTTAGCATCCACTGATCTTCTACCGTGCACTGGATTCTAACCATCCTGACACCTTTGTTTTCTTACTTATGCTACTTACTAAAATGCTCATATAAGTCTAGGACTCTTCATAGCTATGGTTCTTTCCATAGAAAGAACATGCAATATTCTGAGGACATTCGCGCCTATAGTGGTCAGGAGATCTGCACGTATAACATGTTCCAGGAGGGAACTCACCTCTTCCTCCACCATGGCCTCATCCTCCATACCCACCACAATATCCACATCCCCTTCCATGACCTCCTTCAAAATGACCCTCATTCCTATCATAGCGCATTTGATTATGATCCCAATCTTAGTGCTCATTCTTACCCTTAAAATTATTTGTTACACTTGTTTGTCGTACCCCAATGTCTATATCATCCTGGATCTGACCAATCAACCAAAAATATTTAGTATCATGGGTCATGGAGTGGAAAATTTTGCAAAAGCAGGATACATTCTTCTTTATCACACACTGTAACAAAGGACAATGATTATCATCATGATTTAAGTGATAGATATCACAATCCAACAATAAGCGTACATATTTGCGAGGAAAACTATCTTTGGTGTGACCTTCCACTTCACAATCTGTACACAAAATTTCTGAGCATGTTTCATGAGTTGAATTTGCTGATAAATTCTCTAACTACTTTACCATAGCTACAATCTGTGCCTCTAAGAATGGACTAACACCAGTGTCAATGCTCCCAAATACCTCAACATGCAAAGCTGCTTCCAGTGCTTTGCGTGGATTAGTGTATGTCTTATGTGACAACACCCTTCTAAATGGTATCATCAATCCTCTAACAAACCATTATGCATGTTGGCTTATGTTAATATCATAAGTTAGCTTAGATAGAAGTGTATTAAAATGGGCATCATACTCACGTACACTCTTAGTAGTGCCTTGCTTGATATACTTGAGCACGCTAATACTTTTCTACTCAAATTCAGGGATATGGAACTATTTTAGGAAAGCATCCTTCAATGCTGCATAATCCACGCAAATTTGATTAGGGTGTGCACGTCCTTGTAATGTAGTAGCAAATTGACTTGCCTTTTCACTCAGAAGCCGTGATCCCTTTAGCGTGCCACAAGATCTCACACATGTGCACATGCTCAGTAGCATCCTCTATGCCTATGTACTGTAGAAGATGAAGAGACATCTCCATATAAATGTTATGTGGTTATTGTAGACCTTGACCACCTGATCTAGAACCTCCTGTGTTCCCTTTGCCTCCAGAACCACCAGATCCATAGGAACTAGAACCGCCTATACCTCCTGATCCTCCATATGTAGCTGGAATAGGACCTATAGATGTACTCCCATGTAATTCGACAATAGTACTATACTGAACTCCTACAGTTTGTGAGGTAGTTCCACTTCTAGAGGTGAATCCAATATTTTGTGTGCTCATGTTCTGTGTGGATGGTGTGCCTAAGAATGTTCCTCCAAATATCAATGAAGTCATCTATCCTGCCATTGATGTACTTTCTCCTTGACTTACTCCTACTCTCCTACTTACAAAGTTAGCTTACTGGTTACTTATCGTAATAGATATTGGAAAACCAAGCGTAAGGGCTAGGTCACCAGATGGATTAAGATGAGCACCCATGGCCCAAGTAGTCTCTGCTGGTGCACTTCTGTGGGAGGCCAAGGGGAGATCTCTATCATGTTTTCGAAGATGGGGCATTCCTGATGCTCTGGCTCCAAGTATTCTACATGAGATATAAATCCTTCACAAGCTATCTCTCTCCTCAATGCCATACTTTATGCAATGGAACGCTGCTTCTCTATCTCACTCTCACGCGCCTCATTATACTTAAGCCACCTCTCCTCTCTCTACCTCTCTACCGCTAGGTCTGCTATCTTTCACCAAACTTGTTCCTACCCTCACACATGGTGAAGTTTAGTTAGCCATTGGTTTACTCTCTAGGTTCAAAGTTACCATAAAGATCTTGATCACCAGTGGAATACCTTGGAGATATACTCCTCTTGAATACCGCAAAAACTAGAATTCAGCTACCTCCGGGAAAGAGTATGTAAAAATTGAATATTCCAGAATATAACTATTTAGAACACCATGAAAACACGTATCCACAATGAGAGTCTAGATCAGATCAGCATCATAAAGGGCCTGAAATTCTTACTGTGTCTAGACAAGTGCACGATACCTCCAATTCCACTGAGATGCATAAGTAGTAAGCCACTCATATAGTTCTACTAGAAAGATAGTGAAAAATCTCTTGTATAGGGTGTCATACAAATTCTTTTCTACCCAAGTGCGTGCGTTAAACTCAGATCCACTGCTGAACCATCATGCATATTCTTCCTCCAGATCATGTATCCATTCCTCAATACTTGCTAGAGTTAACCAATATGTCTTCATCGCGAACCATCCTGAACACAACTAGAAAAGAGGTCCTGGTAATGGAACCAATGATGCAGCCTAGAATTTACCAGATAACACCCTAGTCACGCTGGCACATCACTCATCCTAGAGTGAGTGCTCACTAGAAGCATGCAAAGGTACTAGGTCCCTCTTTAGGGTTGCTGTAGCAGGATGTTAGTGTGATGAAGGAAGAAACATATAGATCCATAACTAATCCATCATTCTATAATGTATGCTACATTTAGATCTATGAAAGAACAAGTTTAAACAGTAATCATGATTGAATCAAGAACATGCACTACTCAATTACACACAGGAATGACACTTAGGTTCGACCAATATCTTCCATCTATTAATAACACAAAAGCTCCTTACAATAATGGTAATCTATACCAATTCGCGCATGGATCCGATACAATAATCTAATCATATGCGCATACCTCTATACCTTCATACATCCATCTCTCCACCACACACACACATACTACTATGTGATTCATATCATATATATAGGGTGGGGACTTTCTCTTCACCACTTATATATTCCAGAAATAGGTTGCATGCTATTAATAGCCACACACCGTTTATAGGCATAACCTCACATGCAAGTGTGCTATCTATAGACCTCTTATAGTTAATTGAAGTGAAAATCCTATTCTTAGCTTGTCTCCATGTAAAACGCTTGATCTGATCCTCTAAAGATAGACAATGCATGGTGCACACGTCTCTGCATCGTTGGTGTGTTCCACACACCATCTTCTAAAAATAGGTCTTCATGCTCAAAATCGGCTAAGTTCTGAATACTGAACTTGCCCTCTGCACGTGGATTCTTCCTGTCCCTTCACACCCTTGATCCTGGCCTTCTCTCCCGCGTGGACCTCTTGTGTGATTTCTAACAAGTATTCTCTGATCAACAATTACCCTTTATTTGATAAAATCAATTTTATTAAAATTTGGGGTTTTTAATTAAATAAATATTAATATAATAATTATTAAAATTCAATTGATAAATTTTTATTTAATTTCTGAGGGTAAAGTAAGCTTCTGCTTCCAATTTTTGGGGATGCCAAATTGGCTTCCCGTACTCGGATTTACCCTTTCCTGGAAAATTAATTTTATTTCCCTGCTTGTGGAATTTCTTCCACTGATTTCCAATTCTACCGATTGGAAAACGAGAAAAAAATCTCTTGATTTCCCACATGGGGAAATAAAATGGGGATTTCCAGTCTGCCTTGCCATTTCCGCTGGCAAATGGTTGTTTATTTCCCACTTTCCCTTAAAAATTAATGCCACTACACGAGAAAGATGGAATTGGTTATTCCAATAGAAATAAGAAACGGTTACAGAAGATTCTTTAATCCTCATAACTATTTCTCCGTCAAAGTCGTTGGAAAAAGTCATGCGAAGAAGCTTTAAAGCTTTCAATATTTCAAACTTCTTCTTATTTCCTTTGTAGAAGCGTTTATGAGGAAATAGTTGGAAGAGTTTTTGTTCTGTTTAACTAATTTGTTCATTTGCATTTCCATATGAAGAAGAAACATTTTTTTTTCCTATGAATGTCAAGGAGAAGATCTTCCACACCATTGGAGAGTTTTTAAAACAAAAGACAAGGAGGATTTATCAAAGCATAAAGTCTGCACATTAGCAAATAAGTTGCTCCACGCAGTCTAAAAGAAACAAAGAAAATCAATCAATATACATTCATCAAAGGAGACAGTCCAAGGTAGAATTCAATGTAGGCCACGTACCAGGGAGAAGATCAAGTTTCCACGCACTCTTTAGCAAACACTCCACGCAACATGTAGGAGGAAAACAAGAAGTGAATAATATTAAAGAAACCAATTTCAACGCACAGGCCAGACAAAAACATTCCTCCACACATTTTTTAGCCAAAAGAAAGTTTAAACGTAGGTTACAAAGAATGAATTTTAATGCATGGGTAAAAAGAAAAGTAAGAAAGCAATTTAGAATTTCCATGTATTTTTCAGGAGAATAAGCAGTCCAAAGCTAGAAAGAAGATCCACATAGCCAAAGGAGAAAAAGGAAATCCACACCAAAACTAGGAAAGCCACGTGGGGGGGGAGAGGGAGATCAACATGCAAATTTTTTTGAGCAGTTGCGACACCAAAAAGATACAAGTTTAATGCAAACCAGTCCAAAATGCATTCAGAAATCAAAGATAGTTGTCACACATTTGTCTAGAAAAGAGAGAGTACACTTCCCATGCACTAATCAAAAGTCCGCAAGGAAGGAGGAAAGCCCAAAATACGCATTCATTAAAATAAGGTAATTTCCACGCAAAAGAGAAGTTACGGTTCACGCATGTAAAGAAAAACTTGCTTAAGCGAATTTAAAAAAAGGGGATTACATTTATCCTCACGCAATATTAAAATCGGGAGATTTTAATTTAATAAAAAAATAAATATCATCGTTGTCACCAAAATCGAAGTTCACAACTAGTCTCAGTATGATGTATTGACATTTAAATAAAATTGTAACCCAGGACCGATTATTATTATTATTATTTTTAAATAATATAAAATAGTAATAATATTAAAATGAGTTATATTCCTTTTTTGCATAAATGGAGTTTTAGAGACTGAGACCTGACCATGTTTTCATTGTTTTGTGTGCCTGAGTCATTTTTCTGTAAAATTCATAATGGCTAAAAAATCTAATAAATCTATAGGTAGATTGAGGAAGCCAGTGGAGAAGTCGAATAAGTCCATGCTCAAATAAAAATTCCAAGGAATCATTCCTCCCAATTCCATCAAGTCAGCGTACAACAATATCACCGATACAAATCTGGGTCACATCAATGTGCAACAATTCTACGATTGGGTGAAAGTTAAAGGCAAAACCATATTCTCGGATAGGCTTTACTAGAGTGGTCTACCCCAAGCAACGAAATTTTCAATCTTGGTGCAATGCCCGGAGTTGGTTATCACTTGCGTGGAGCATTATGATCCCCGAGAGACAAGGAATTTATAAAGATAATCATGAGCCTTTCCTCTTAATCACATCGGAACACATTGCGAAATTCCTCAACATACTTGACTTCCCTGAGAATGCGGACATCAATCAAAAGTCAGCACAATAATTTTGGAGTGAAGAACCCCTCACGTGGAGCAAGATGGTTAATAACAATTGGTTAGTGACCAAGAGGCCTTGAGTTGACCGGATTCCTAAGGAATTGTACTGCATGGAGTCCATGGAAGAAATTGGGGACATGATTACTCTCTTGAGTCGAGTCTTCGGTTTACCCTCTGCCAGGATTTTCCACCCATGGATGTATTAGTTTATTTGTATCATATTGGCCAAGAGAGAGTTTGTGGATTGAGCCACCATCATCAGTGATACCCTTCATAAACAATTGATCAAAGTGAAGATGAATGGATGTTTCTACATGACATCATACCTGACTTATGCAGTGGCTAGAAAAAAGCTATTTTTCAGGACTCAAAATGAGAGGAGTCATGGGTCCATCAAATAATGCCTTCTATTATTATCCACCGCTAAGTTTCAAAAATAGTTCTCATAATTTCAGAAGAGTTAACGATGCATCCACCTTCCACGCAATTTGAAACTTAAATCAGAATACAGAGGAAAGATTTTTTAAATAGGCCATGGATGTCATTTCCCAATTGGGAACATGGGTTATTCATTTTTCATCCTTTTCCTATATTAACGTAAACAAATTTGCGGGTATTCCATGGAAGCTTCCTATGTATGTCAGTGACAAGTGGGCATTAATGGAGCTTGTGCGACAATTATTCCAAGTTCACTGTCTTCTCAGTGACAAACATCGTTCAAGAATTCATTTCCCAATCCAAATTGAGGAATACCAATGTCCAAATATTTTCAGTGTAGAATTCATGGAGAAAGATTTTTCCCTCATCACTATTCATCCATATGTGAAGAGATTCTAGTTTGATATCAACAAATATATGCAGAAGATGCTTGGGGAAAAGTATCAGCATAACCCTACCATGGAAAATTTCTGGGCTGCCTGTTCTGACAAACATGAAGTGAGAAGGCGAGAGTTTTCCCGCCTAACCCTTGCTCAGATCAATGCCTTTCACATTAGGAACCCTCCATATTCATTTGTAGATTATGATGAAGATGTTATTGATCCCTCATATGATGCAGTTTCATTTACCCCGTTACCATGAATTGATTGGACGAAAAGAGATAATTTTTCTCTTGATAGCAAGAATCAACCGATTCTCGAAAGAAGCATATCCTGGTATGAAAGAGAAATTGCCAAATTAAAATTAATTCAAAATCATACCTTAGGATTATAAAAATTTCCAACTTGAGGAGGTCTTCAGTCAACCAAAGCTTCTTCTCAATCAACATCTATGCCATCTAGTCATACACAACAACCAACAAAGGAGTGGTTTCCAAAATCCATTTCATCGAAGAGTGTGTCACGAGGTGAAAAATCTAATGGTCCTAGCCTTAGTGAAGTAAGAGAGCATGTATCAGGATTCTCCACTTCAAGTAGAGATTCTTCTACTCACATTGTTGATAGTTCTCAGAAGCTCATTACAAAAAATCCTCAGCCATGCCTTGCACGAGAGTCCACTCAGGTACAGGTAGTGCAAATATCGAATGCTTCAGAACCTATAGTTCATGAAGAGATTTCCCAAAATATCCCAAATGATCAAGAGGTAGATATCGAGGTAATTTCTCTAGAGATCGATGTCATGGAAAGAATTCTTACAAAATCTAATGATGTCAAGAACTATGAGAATGTTGCTTCGGATTCTAGGATTATGTATGCAAAAGTAGTGAAGGATACTCCTTTTTGGGTTGATTGTGAAATCAAGAAAAGGAAGAGGGTTGTTAAGACAATTGACATTGACTTCGATGCCCTTTTCAAACTTTCAAATGATGTCATTCCCAAGAAGCCTCAAGTGCTCTCCCAAATAATGGTGAATGATGACGGAAACATATTTGCAGATCTTTCCATCCCACAAGTTAACATGGAGCGTGATGCTATGACATCTACTGATTATGAAGTTTCCATACTTGGACTTGGGAAGTCCACATTGGAAAGTGACATGGCGATGTCCTAAGATTCAATTGATATCATGCTAAAGAGACTTGAGAAATATAAGTCTCAGAACTCTTAGCTCAAGGTTGAAAAGAATCAAGTGGTGGAATATGTTCAACATCTGATAAATCCCATATCATCCTCTCTCCCAGTACCCGATACAGTGGCCGCCCCTAATGAAGAAACTCTCAATTTATCAAAAGAAATAAACACATTGGGTCGTGTCACTAAAACTTGGCTTTAAGAGATTCTTGTTTTAGGCCAAGAGATGATCAAAACAATTGCTAAGCTCCATGAAGATATTAGTGCATATCTTGATCCAATTCTTTCTTTTAAGGATAATTTTGTTTCTAACATATCAAATTTGGATGAGATATTTCCTAGTCTACAGGAAATGACAAATATGGAGTCTTCAACTTTAGCCATTGAAGGAATTCTCGAATTTGAATGTCGAGGGACACGTTTTCTTCAGTTTCTACATATAAAATAAAAAAATACACTTCTCGAGGATTCTATGATCTATTATGAGAGCGTATGCAATGAATCCTTCACTTCTCTCACCTTGATTTAAGAATTCATAGTTGAAATCCCTTGTGATCTCGTAAATTAGTAAAATCAAAGGTATTCATCAAAACATGTGGAAGAGCAATTTTCACAAAATTTTAAGGACAGGTATACTCCCATCATCAATTTCTCTTCAGCTTCAATGGAATGTTGCATCAAATTAAATAACTTGTTTGAGAATGCTCAGTTAAATATTGTCAATCTGAATGATATGCCAGGTAGGATCTTGGAATTGCAGGTATTTTGTGAGGATATTTTTTGACCAAATGAACCTCTAGAAGAAGAAAATATTTTCAAAACATTGGGAAGGTTTAGATTGTTTCACTTGGTGAAGGCGCTGGATCCTAATTTCACTGATGGGACAAGGAGATAGTTTTCTTCGTATCTAACGAAAGGGGAGAGTCCATTTCTCATACAATTGAGATAGGTGAACCCCATTTCAATGGATAAGGCACTGGTTTTTGTCGTATGTTTTAAAAGTGGTATTTAAAAACAAAGGATGTTATTATTGAACTCACTTTTGGAAAATTGTGGATAAATTAAGTGATTTATATTTTTAATTACTTTTAATGAAGTTGGTTGAAAAATTCAAAGTCATGTAAGTGCCCTATTTAATGATCATTTAAACCCTAACTACTTTGTAACCAAATTTTGGGTTATAAAAGGAAGTTAGGGGCTCATTTCTAAAGGTGACTTTGAGAGAGGAGAAGAAAATAATTTTGTATGCAAGTTTTACTTCTAAGAAAGAAACTTTGTGTTCTTTTGAGAAGAGATTTTGGAGTTAATGAAATATGAACTTTATGTCCCATTCATTATATCTTATAGCATTTGATGTTCTTCTGTTCATTAGATGTTAGTGTTTAAATATTGCATGCAAATATTGTCTTGGATCTTATTGTCAATGATATTAATGCATTGTTCTAGTTCATAGTGATCAAGCTCTGATTATCTACTTGCTCATGTGTGTTCCATTTTACTCATTTTCATTTAACTAATGCAAACTTTGTTTTATTTGTTTTAGTTAGTTATTATTATTCGCCATGCAATATTAGGCTCTGCTTTTATCTAACTCTTGCATGTTCCTTCCATTCGTTCCTTTCGATTCCTTTCCTTCATTCCATTCCATCTCCCTCATTCACTTTTATTTCCATTGATTTTCCAAAACATCCCCCACATACAATTTTGAATGTACAAGTGTAAATATAGTTTTGGTTTTCAATAAAGGAAACCTCACCTTCATTAAGGAGGGACTTCTTTCCCACACTGTTGCATGTCATTTGCATGTGTGAAAATCCATATGCTAACAAAGACCAAGCTATAAAACGTTTAATCAAGCTTTGTTCACATTATAAGGTGAGCCAATTTTTAGACAGACTGACTGAGATGACTATTTGTGGCTTCTATGTGAGTCGTGAATGTTTCATTGCCGAGATTTACATTGTTTGGAGTCAATCCAAAGACTAAGTTGATCTCTTATGCGAACTATTTTTTTTGAATCGACCGAGTCATTTTTCTCTTCACCCTCGACCTTTATCAACCAAGCCCATATCGAACAAGCTCTTTGAATTCTATCAAGTTCACCACTGTGTTCTCAAAGCAGACCATTACATTCAAGCCATGTTGCATGTTTTATAGAGTTTTCCAACCTTCTATGCACCAGGTTGAGCGTTACACCTTGGATCGATTAATTCCCCAATGCAGACCTGTAAACATCAAAAAACAATGCAAAATAGCTGTGAAAAAATTGGCAGCCAATAAAGTGGTTCAATCACAAACAATGATTACAAACAATAAAGCGAAAGAGAAGATATATAATCCAAATCTCAGTTGGATCCATTTCTAGTAGTAAAAGCAACAAAATATTAAACACAACATAGATAACAAGGAAGAACCGTAATCCACATCTACTACAACGGGTGCCACGTGGATCTTGCATGCACTTTCACATCGTTCTTAAAAGGTTAGCCCATTTTCATTTGTTAAATATCATTTACTTCATTGCATTACATATGCGCTTTGAGCACTTAGGTGGTTGGTTTGAATGATTTGGGAGTGAGAGGTGAGGGGTTCGACCCTCACCCCAAATGCCTATTTTATATTGTTTAAAAATTGGTGGATCTACCCAACTTTGGCAGCATAGTTAGCGACCTAAATCACTATTAAACTGCCTATTTGTCTCCAAACCCCTAGTTAAACTTAGCGGAGAAAACCCTAAAAAGGGTCAATTTTTTTTCTCCCGCTGAGCATATTTTTTGATTCTGAGCAACATTTTCTAAAGGGGGTACTTAAAAACTGCATTTTGAGCCAATTTATTGTAGTTTTTTACTCAGTGAGCCGCACAGTGCTCTAAAGGCCACCAAGGCCCCGCAAAACAAATTGTTTTTTCCTACCATTCTTTTTTTTTCTTCAGAATTTTGGATGTAATTGTATATTTAAGCGTATTGTACTAATTTGTAGGTTACCATATTCAACTGCAAACCATTTTAAATGCTTAAAAATTGGCAGAGTTTTTTAATAAAAAACAATAAAAATTTGGTTTTGTATCACTCATGAGATCTTCGGATCTCATTCTCAGCGTTCGGTATAAACAGTGCCTCTGGGAAGTGCTTACGGGTAAAGTCGTTATGACTACTACTGCAATTAACACCTAATAAATTTGTAACAACATCGTTTGGGCATCGACCCTTTAAATCGATGGGGAGTAATAAGGACACAATGCACACACTTTGAGCCCTCCCATCCATCTATGAATGATTGCATGAATTAAATCCAAACTGAGAAATTATATGAGTATATAGTGAAGTTATGTGTGCATATGAGGATATTTCATTGAACCGGTGTCATAATCACATGGAACCCTTTTAGTATTGTCTTGGTACCACGTATCAGATTCTTTAACATACGTTAATGCCTCTTTCACATACTACTAAGTATATAGAAAGGGTGAGCTTCTTCCATGTACTGATGGGTATATCAGAAGGGCATGTATATAGAAAGGTTCAATATATTGGACTGACGGTATATAGATTGGGAGACTGTATACCTAGAATGATAAGAGCCTTACCCTTTGTTAGTTGATTCTATAAAATGGGCACCAATGCCCCCAAGTTCTTTCTTCTAGATTCTCAACTTCTAAGAGGAAATAACTATGCAACATGGAAGACAAAACTTAAAACATAGCTTAAGTTTGAAGAGATTTGGAATATTGTGGATGGTTCTATAACCAGATCAGTAACTGATACAACTCAACAATGACAGTTTGATAGATCCGATCATAAGGCTAAGATAATAATCTTGTTTGTAGTGTTCGACGATGTGCAACCCCACATTCATGATGCTAAATCAGCCAAAGAAGCATGAGATAAGTTGAGCATAGTGTATGAGGCCAAGAACAAGAATGTAATAATGAATTTGTAGAGTCAGTTACACACACTGAAGTTCAAACAAAATGATAAAATAGAAGCTTTCTTAAGAAGAGTTGTAGAATTAAGGGCTTCAGTTCTAGCCCTAGGAGAAAAGGTCACTAATACAACTCTCGTTCCCATTGTTCTGAGAGCATTCCCTCCTTCATACCACATTTTTGTGACAACACTTAAACTATTATATCAGACAATTTATTTTGATAAGTTAGTGAACCTAATGCAACAAGAGGAAGAAATGTAAAAAAAAGATGATGAAGAGGAGCAGGTACTATCTTCTCATCAGAAATGGAAAGGAAAAGGAAAAGGCAAACCTAATTCCTCTCAAAAGTCCCAAACATAGCATTAGCATGGGGACAAACAAAATAAGAATAATAATAAATGTCCTATTTGTAAGAGAGGACATGATATAAAAAATTGTTGGTTCAATATCTATAAGAAAGGTTCATCAAGTCATTCTGGACCTTAAAATAAACAATCTCATAAGCGAAAATCACACTACAATCAAGCGCAGAAAAAGGGGAACTGGCATAGAAAACCCCATCAACAAGGAAATATTGTTGAGCAAGAAGAACATTCAGATAATGAAGAATTCTTATGCATTGCTCAACCCAGTAAACCTTTCACGCCATCTAGTGATGTTTGATATGTTGATTCGGGAGCCACTCAGCACATGACCAGCCACAAAGTTTGGTTTAACACAATGAGGGACACATGTTCAAAAAATCATGTTTCATTGGGTGATGATTATTTGTACACAATATAGGGGATTGGGAACATTTCTCTACCCCTTGGTTCATGCAATTGTAGACTATCAGATGTACTATATGTCCCTTGGTTGATAAAGAATCTGCTATCAGTCAGTTAACTCCTAGATCACAATTTGATAGTCATTCCGGCAAGAAAATGTGTTTAATTTGAGACATATCACGAGGCTCAAAAATAGTTGTAAAAGCCTCCAATGTGGGATGTATGTTCCAGCTTGATTTTTTCAATAGAGATGATCAGGCACTTGTGGCTAAGAATTCTACTTTTGCACAATTATGGCATCAAAGACTTGGTCACATCAGTTCAAGTATCTTGACACACTTCGCCGATACAATATAGTAAAAGGATTACCATCTCTCCAAAAGGATACAGATAAGTGTCCTCAATACCTAGCAGTAAAATAACACAGAGCTTCATTCTAGAAGAGTTCTTATCAAGCTCATGGTAAGCTTGATCTGCTTCATACTGATATTTTTGTTCCAATGCAACCAAGTCATTCTGGATTTCAGTACTTCATGCTTTGTGTTGATGACTACTCAAGAAAAATGTGGATATATTGTCTTCGAAAGAAAAGTGAAGCTTTTGAAAATTTCAAGAAGTTTAAAGTGGCTGTTGAGAACGTGACTGATTGTCACATTAGAACTCTTCACTCAGATTGAGGGGGGGAATTCACCAGTAATGAGTTCAAATACTACCTACAAGATCACAAAATTCTTCGACAAATGCCTCCTCCACACACACTGCAACAGAATGGTGTTGTTGAGAGAAGAAATCACACTATCATGGAAATGGTGCATTCCATGATCAATGATTTTGGTTTAGCAAGGAGATTTTGGGTAGAAGTAGAAAAAACAACAGTTTATTTGTTGAATAGAGTGCCCATAGTTTCTCTCGATGGAGAAACACCATACAAAGCATGGTCGAAGTAGAAACCATCTATTACACACCTCAGAGTATTTGGGTGCAAAGAAAGCATGCACATACCCAAAGAGAACATAAATAAGTTGGATATGAAGTCACAAACACTCATCTTCATTGGTTACAATGAAGAGACTCTTGGGTACAAATTGATGGATCCGAAGACCAGGATTGTCTACACCAGCAGAGATGTTGAGGTTTTTGAGAAGAAGGAAGCATATACTCTTCCTCTAGACTCACCTGATGTATATTTTTTACCTATTGTAAAAATAAAAGCTGATGTTCCTGCAGATGATGATAGTTATGATGGGGATGATGGTGATGATTAGATAGAACCATGACCCATGGGAGGAGTACAACGTATGCCCAAGTGGTATACTAACATGATACAAGATGTAAAATTGGATGATCCACTAGATACATCCACCACTGGACCATTGACTCGTAGTAAAGCATGAGAAGAAGTAAACTTTTCTTTGATGAGTAGAGTTATCGAATCTAATGAGCCCTCTACAGTCCACGAAGCCCTACAATCAAAACCTTGGAAAGATGCCATGGATGCTGAGTATTAATCAATGATGAAAAACAACACTTGGTAACTTGTAGATCTCCCACCAGGGAAGAAACCCATTGGTTGCAGATGGATAATCAAAACAAAGTACAAACTAGATGGTACCATAGACAAGTACAAAACAAGACTGGTAGCAAAGGGGTACACAAAAAAAAAGGCATATACCATGAGGAGACATTTTCTCCTACATATAAGATCAAAATGACCAGGATGATCTTTGCTCTAGCTACATAATTTTGTTGGAAAGTCCATTAGATGGATGTAAAAAGTGTGTTTATGAACAAAGATATCCAAGAAGAAGTCTACATGACCCAACATGAGGGATATGTTGTACCTGGAGAAGAAACAAAGGTATGCAGACTTAGGAAATATATGTATGGCCTTAAACAGGCACCCCAGGCTTGGTACATCAAAATTGATGAGCATCTTGTACAACATGGATTTGTCAGAAATACATACAATCCTAATCTCTACCTTAAAAAGTAAGGGGGAAGATTGTGATTGTTTTTGTTTATGTCAACAATCTAGTCATCACTGACAGTTCAGTGAAGATGATCAATGCAATGAAGAAAGATCTTAATCAATCATTCAACATGATAGATCTTGGGATAATGCACTATTGTCTTAGATTGGAAGTATGGCAGAAAGAGAATCACCTCTTTGTTTCTCAGTTGAAGTATACCAGGAAAACACTTGAGAAATTTAGGATGATGGATTACACACCTATTGCTACACCTATGGAGAATAGATTGCAATTATCTTGTTCAGATCCATCTCTTGTGGTAAATGCAACTCTCTATTGACTGTTGATTGGGAGTCTCATTTACCTAACTTATACTAGACCAGATATTAGCTTTGCAGTGAGCTATCTATCATGTTTCATGTAAGAACACAAAGTTTTTCATTAGAAAGTAGCAAGGTGAATTTCAAGATATCTCAGGGATATAGTACATCTTGGTCTAGAGTATAAGAAGAATGATCAATTATTTTTGACATGATATTTAGATTCAGATCATGTGGGTAATATTGATGAAGAAAAATCCACTTTAGGGTTTGTATTCTTTTTGGGATGTGTACTGATATTATGGGGAAGCAAGAAACAACCTTTTGATTCTCACTCTTCCACAGAAGCCGAGTATCATTTTGCAGGTGAATTTTTCTATGAAGTGATATGGCTACATCACATACTGGAAGGACTTGGAATACCACAGGACAAACCTAACACCATGTATGTAGACAATGAAGGTGTTCTCAAATTTGTTCACAATCTAGTGTTTCATAAAAGAACAAAGCACATTGAGGTACATATACATTTCATACATGAGCATGTCTTGAAACACAATATACAACTTTAGTTTTTCCCAACAGATGAACAATGAGAAAATATCTTCACAAAATCACTTGCATGTGACAAGTTCGAGGGATTCAGAGAGTTCCTCTCCTTATCTCTTGAAATAATGAAAAATTAAGGGGAGCAATGTTAGGGTAAACTTAATTGACTATAGTAATTTATGCATTGTATTATTATATTTGGTAATTAGTTGATTATTTTTTTATAGTTTTATAATCCATATATGATTATCTACCTACAATGTTGTCAAATGTGCCTCCCCATGTCTGTTTTACTTGTGGAAGAAGAAAAGAGGGAAAATTGGATCAAAGCTGGGTGGTTGAGCTAAATGAATATGTGTATTAATGGATGAAACATGTTTCCCTAATTCTCACCTACCACATCCCACCAAAATTTTATTTTTAATGATCTAGAGTGTAGCCCACATTAGCATCTTTCCAACAATCAAAATCACCTAAATCTAATCTTTGTAGCAAAAGTTATGGAGATTTGAATTCTACAGTACAAACTGAACACACAAGACACATGACAATGCTCTGATTAGCTGAAGGATTCAACTGACTATTCATTTGTTTTGTTTTTTCTACCACATGTTGTGCAATGGTTCGTTGCAAGGATATGATGCCTAGTTGGCATGCTTTGATAGGTTGTGTGACACACTCAAGCTGAAAAGTTACCATGTGGCACAAGAAATTAACGTAAAAGATTTCGCGAGCAAGGGGTGTAAGAATGCAAAAGATGGGTACACAAAAGGGATGCATGTGGAAGTTGGAAGACAAGATACATACCTGAAAGGATGCAAGTATGCAAACAGAGTGCAACATCTAAATCAAAAGTGTGTAATGAAAAGAAATGAAAGGGGAACATGAAGAAAATATGTAGGGGACTTATCTGAATTGGAAGACAAGTTAGGGGATGCACATAGAGGGTGTACAAACTATGGGAAAGAAGGTGGACATGCAAGGAGTGCACCCAAGGGAGAATGAAAGAAGATAGAGGAATGGGGAAGGAAGGTGAAAGCATGTAGAAGGTGCACATGAGGGAGTGAAGGAAGAATAAGGCTCAAAGGAGTAGTAGGAAGGGTGTGTAGAATACTGTAAACCAAGTAATGTGCCAAGGAAACCACCAGAGTGAGCGTGCAACTTGGATTCTTAAACCTCAGAGTGAGAATGAAGATGTAAGTTGCTAAAATATCTAGGGGAGTTATTTTGGACAATAGTTTGATGACTTTTAGGGCCATCTGCCTACTAGGTGAATGAGATTAGTAGCCTTGAAGCATCCATTTGGCATGGACTCTATCTGAAAACATGAAATGTTGATTTGTAACTTGAAGTAATACCCCTGAAGTATCTTGAAGCACTATATAAACTCTAAACAATTGCTACTCTTATGTGATCTAGATTTTATGAGAGTAGAAGATTGCTAAAAACTATTGGAAGATCCTTGAATCCTGTAGACACCTGAATTCCACTTTTGTAATCTTATTGCCAAAACGAATGCAAATCACTCTTATTCTTCCTAATTCTGTTATAATTAGTGCTCTTTACTAATTAACTAACATTTCTTACCACTTTGGTCAATTAACAAGCACTTCGTTGATCACCAAACCTCTTTCACATTTAGGATGCCACTTTATGAGGAATCGTAAGTCAAAATCCCATTTAAAACATATAATTAACATTTATAAGTTAATTAAGCCTATTTTGCCCTTGTTTTGGTCAATATACCCTAGTATTGATTCAAAAACCCTCTTCCAACCACTCAAAATCACCCCATTCACCTCTGCAACATCTTAGCAAGCTTCAAAAGCTTATCCTATAAGGTTTCACACTTCTTAATCACTTGGTAATTCACTAATTATGATTAGAAAGGCCTAATCATGATTAGCGATTCTAATATAATTTGGGGCTTTTAGTCCCATATGCACCAAAGTACAAGTTTCTCCCAAAAGGAAAACTATAAAAAGGGTGCACCTCATTACTTTATACTTTACACCATGCTTTGATTTGCATCTCATGTAATAAATATGATATATAGCCAAGTTGAATCCTTGTTTACAACCTTCAATGGGGTTAGTAGATGGATATCCAAAATGACCAAGTAGTCATTTGGAGAGGCCATTTCACCTTGTTTGGAGTAGTAACCATAACTATTTGATTACCCTCTTAGGTTTATTTAGGCCCATGTTAGGTAATTCAAGCATATTAGTAGGCATGTTTATTTATATTTTGTATTGTTTTCATACTACTTAAACATTCTTTTAAGCTTTTATTTTAACGTTACATTCCTAGAATTAGAACCTTGAATAGATGGATGAAAATGGTGTTATATTTCGTTGTTTAGTCATGCAATTTGATTATGAAAGTTTAGGGTGTCATCATTTGGCACGCCTGGTGGGACAATGACCCATTGCATTCACTTTTTAAAGCTTTTTAACTTAGTTTCAAATTTTTTCATTTCAAGTTTTTAGATTAGTTTCAAGTTTCCTAGATTAATTTCAAGTTTTCTAGTTTAAATTTCAAGCTTTCTAGAATAATTTTAAAGGTTTTTAGATTAGTTTCTCAAGATATTTAGATTAATTTCAAAGTTTTAGAGTAGTTTTCAAAGTTTTAGATCATTTTTTCAAGCTAGGTAGTTATTTCAACTAGATTAGTGGTAGAAGTTGTGTTTTATGTTCCTTGCAAGATTTAAGGAGGTGAAGCTTGTCAAAATTGCCAAAAATAACCAAAGATTTGACCTTTTTGAAGAAATTCTTGTCAAAAATTGAATTTTGACCACTTCCAGTGAAGGGGCATGCATGCGTAGAACCAAAAGTGTAGGCGTTGAAACAGGCACGCACATGTTGAAATAGGAGTGCAGGCATTGAAACAGGCACACACCCGCTTCTCTAGAAGCACACACGTAACTCACATTTTTTAGTTATCAGTCACTTTTTACATAGGGACGTGTATACGTTGACAGAGGCATGCAGACAATGAAATAGGTGCGTACACATCGAAAGGGGCACACAAATGTGTCTATATACATTTTTCCTACAAACTCAAAATTTCCATTTTTGGTTTTTAGGATTTTTGTTACTTTTCAAAGGTTTATAGATGCCATTTTTATCAATTTCATAGATTTAGAGTAATTTTTCTTATAAAATCACTTAGGGTTTTAAGGAATTAATATTGTTTCCATGCTTTGTATGAGTTTGGGTTAAGGCGTGTATGCTCTTATCTTTCCCTTCATGTGATCTAGAGAATCAAAAACACTCTTAAACCTTCTTTTGCTATCATTAGAGTAAGTAGGAAACTTTGTTAATCATCTTTTAGTTTAAATGCTTTTTCACTTGCTAAATAACCAAGGCTAGAATTTGTGTATGATCTTCCCTTACACCTATTTTGATCTTGGGAATCAAAATAAAATATAGTATTTTCATTAAAAAACACTTGGATGAATTGGGAATAAACCTTGTTTTTGTAAAATTTGATGGTAAGTTGATTTACAAGCATTTTTCATTGCTATTTTCTTATGATATTGTGAATCGATTTTGAAAATACTAACCATTTTGTGAATAACCTAATGATAGTCAAAGAAAGGAGGACCTAAACAATTTTTCTAACAACACATGTGATTGTAGGTTTCCTAAAGGAGTACAACAAAAACCACATTAAGTCGAAAAGATAAAAAATACACCATAATCATCACATTGTATTTGCAGGTTTCGGTTAAGACATATGACTCATCCGCTAAACTAGGACATAACCCCTTTCATATAATACTTAAGCTACAACAATGAGGGTTGTCATAGGAATCCTAAAATAGTTCACACAAGAGGGAACCTTGTGAATGAAATAGGAAAGTGCTCCACACTACCGGCTTGTCTAGTACATCTTGGTGAGATTAGCGTCAAAGATATCCATATCGTGACCCCAATAAAAATATAATTGAATACACTTCGGTGCTCATTATACCGAAGGGGGTAAATTAAAGCTGAGATAATCCTTGGGAAACCTTGGTAAATCAAGCTTGCTCTAGATATCTTGTGACACCTAGAGAGAGAACCACCTAGGAAGATTGCCAACTTGGAGCCATTATTTTTGTGTTAGATATTATACTTGAGAGCTCTCACAAAGTAACAATTTTTTAAAGATTCAAACTCTTGTTTTTCTAACAAGGGAAAGAATCTCTTAAAGTTAAAACCACCTGATATTCCATCACGAAATCTACTTAGTGTCATTTTTTCCTAGTTTTTCACTTGTCTTAAGACAAGGTGAAACTTTGCCAAAATAACACCAAGTTTATTTCAAAAACACTTAATTTACACCCTTGTTTTCTTGTTGCCTATTTTTGGATAAAAGGAAACAACATATATGGATACCGATAGATATAGTATGTCCACCAATTTTTTATTCTACTTGCATGATTAGGTTGCAATGCTGAAGCGTAAGTGTTGAAAGTGTGCATGGTACGTACTCATGATCTAGTAGGCCCCGTTATCTCAAAAACCCATATTTGAGACTTATTATCATCATAGTTAGGTGATTTCATCCTTGTATTCTTTTGAGTTGTTACACTACCCACATTGTATCCATATAATTGAGATATTTACGTCTTGTTCCCATTGTTAAATTAGGCCTAAATCTCTATATTGTAGAGTTACGCCGTTCGCACACATAGTAATTTATTTTTATACTTAGACGTAGTTTTTACATCCTAACTTTTTCTTGAGTTTTGTGAGTGTTGAGGATACATTGTTAGCACCGCGATAACATCATTTTGACACTAGAAATCTTGCTTTCCTGAAATCTTGGTTCATGTGTCCAAATAGTGTCGTTACGTTGCTCACATTGTTATTGTCCATTTTATGAGACTTGGAATTTGTTAGTGTTTAGAAATTGGTTTTTCATATATCTTGTTAGAAGATCATGTTGACATTCTCTTATCATTTAGGCCTTGTTTGTTGTAAACTTGACCTAATTAGTGATGTTGTGTTGTTTATATTTGGTTACAAACCTATCTAGATGAAATCTTAGAGAATAAACTATTTGGTGTAACTACATTTTGAGCATTTTACATCATTGTATTATTCTAAGGGAAACTTGTGTCATATGTTAACTTCTAAGGTAGCTTATTCTTTAATTCTTAGGTTCACATTGACCTATTGAATTTGTGGCTATTTTATAGTCACCATTATTTTTAACGACACAGGGTCGTTACGCTACAAAAATTTGACTAGGGTCCCTTGTTAATAAACCTTAGTGGACATATTTCATGTTATACCTTCTATTCTAAGTAATTCCTACTACAAGAATGGGGTCACGAAAGTTAGAAGCCAATATATTTGAAGGTGAGAACCCTCTTTTGGAGGATAATCTCATGGTTGACTATAGTGGTGGAGAGGAGGATTTTCCTTGCGCGGATGCATAGCTTCATTCCGCCCATTTTGATGAATACATTTTTATAACAAACATGAAGTTATTATATGGGTTGTGGAACAAGGGGCCAAATTATCTTATCGCTGGCATGGTTCGAGGAGAAGAAGAAGTACATCGCCCTCATCAAAATCTTAATGAAATATTGAACCTAGGTCATGCCTTTAGTTCTGGATGATGAAATAATGAGGAAATACCTTTTGAAAATGATGGGAACCATCACATACCTACAATTAGGTTTCATTGTGAATATGATGAAGATCATGCACAACCTCCTCCTAACAAAGATCGTCATGAAATACCTATTAAATAGGTTACGTTAGAACAACAGGTCCAAGCCCTCACTCACCAATTATCAAATTTGGCTTCACATATACAAAAGGAACAACCAAAAGTTTTGAAACAAGCCATACCAAAGGCAAAACCTAAGGCTTCGTTTCATGAGTTCCCCATAAACACTCCTCGATGAGAGACAGGAAAGGATCCTTATGAGGAACTTTTCACTGAGAATCAGGGTGGGCATACACCTAGATTTAATCCTTCATATAGGTCTATGCCACCCACACAAGATCCCATTTTTAATCAAAAGTATTCAACTATGAAGAATGCCCTTCAAACATTATAAGAGGGCCAAACTGGTAATAATAGCAAGAAATATTAGTTCGATGAGTTATGTCCTTACCCATTTGACAAATGCATGCTATAAATACATTTCCCAAGATATTTTGATTTTGCAAAGTTTGACAAGTATAAGGGAAAAGGTGACCCTCGTGACCATATTAAATATTTTTATATGGCATGTCAAGAGGTGGCATTCAATGACAATTGTCTTATGCGCTTGTTTCCACGAAGTTTAGGAGAAATGACACTAGAATGGTTTGTGCATATCCCTAAGGGATCCATATCAACATGGCCAAAACTAGCAGAGAGTTTTGTATGACACTTCTCTTTTAATATAGAAAATTACACTACCATGTTAGATCTCTACAATTCCAAGTAACAAAATAACAAAAAACTTTGTTGTTTTTTTACAATGATGGAGAGGATTAGCTAGCTGCTTTCTTTGCACCATACCCTAAAATAAGTTAATCAGTATATTTGTTACCAACCTCCATCCAGACATTACATTCCACCTGTAAATGCATTGAGGCAACACATTCAAAGAGGTAATAAAAAGGGAGTCAAATTGAAAAAGCATTGATAGCTAGGGGGACTCTAAAACCTTTCTCCCATGATCAAAATGATTCTAAATATAATGACAAACCAAATTTTTTTCATAATAAGAAAAAAACATCATTGGTGATGGGATAGTAGACTCCAAACGAGTAAAATCCATTCAAAACAACACTCCTTTGAATCTTGTAAAGGGAGCTCCACCTATGGAGTATAAGCATTGTAATTTCACTCTTATGTCTAAATTAATGTAATCAATACTAAAACAAATAGAGGTGGTTAATATGGCTAGATATCTTGAAACTATGCCTAATGAGGATGACGTGCCTAAACCATCATGGTTTAGAGATAATGAATATTTCCAATTCCACTTTTTTAAAGGTCACAAAACAGATAAGTGTTTGAAGTTGCAACACTACATCTAGGACTTAATCGAAAGTAGCGATGTGAAGATGGATTCATATAATCCTAATAAATCCCCCAATACGAATAATTTTCCTAAACATAATAAGGGAAAGAATGCTAATTATGTGTCTAATGAGTAGAATAATTTTGATGCTCTCATTGGTTGTGTAGATACATCTGTTGAACATGTCGACACAATAACCCCTATGATACCCCTTGTACTATCTATGTCTAGGCATGTGCCAACAAAGATTGATTATCACACATTTCTGCATACTTAAAAAATTAAGGAACCTAGGTTTTAGCATTCCCATCAAAGGATGCCTATCATAACTAGACCTCATTTGATTCTTCACACTAGAAAGCCCATTTGGGTACCCTGTTCCCCACCTTCATCTCATAGTTAGTGGTATGGTTTAGACACTTTTGATCCAAATTATTATTTGGGTTCCTCCCACTCTTCTGTTGAATCTGATCCAAACTATTATTTTGATTCTTCAAATTCACCTAGATATTCTAAAAATTCAAATTTGGTTCTTGAGCCACAGTCATCCCTTACTTTTCAGGACCTCCCTTATCAACCGCCTCGATAAAATCTTCCTCTATTGAATATTTGGGAGAATCCAAATTCATCTCTTGAGTCATTATCTTCTCAATCTTCCACACCAGTTGGAACCATTTATTCTAATCAACCCCTTATGGTCAAAGAACCAATACCCCTACCGATCGATTCATCTCAAGATGAGGATATGATCACAAAATTCCCGGGGTCACATGATGGAATTCCCTTGGAGGATTACAATTAAGGATTTAATCTTGAATTCAATATGCTTGCGTATTGGGAAGAAGAAATTGATTCCTTTTGTCATAATACTAAGGAAGATCCTAAGACCATTGAGGAAGATCCTATATTTTCTTCACATCATTCGTTATCTATCAGGATTCCTCCATCGCAATCTTACCTTGGGTCACCACCTGGTAGCCCATCATCTTCTTCTACATGTGAGCCACCTCCAAGTAGCCCCACATCCTTGATAAGTGGCTCACCTCATGGCAGCCCATCTTCGTCTATGCTAGGGGCACATCTTAGAAGTCCCTCATCTTCGATTCTTGGGCCATGTCCTAGTAGCCCATCATATTCTATCTATGGGATGCCACCAGGAAGTCCTTCATCTTCAATCTTAGGGCCACATCCTTGTAGTCCTTTATCTTCAATCTATGGGACACCTCCCGATAGAACATCCTATTCAATTATTGGACCATACCCTTTGCATCCATCACATTTACCTTCTATCAATAATTGTGGCAAGCCCACTATAATTCCTCACATCAATTCTATTTTTCCACTTTCTTCTCGCACTTCTCAGGATCAGACAAGTCACATAGTAGCTTATACGAAACCAAAAAAGTTCCGTCATTAGGCTCAGATCAAAAATTTCAAGAGCTCTAAAGCTCACAACAATTTAAGCAATATTAAAGTTTAGAATCAAATGTGCTTCAAAAATGCACATCAATGCACCCATCAAGTATGGTGTAAAGTGCAAAACCTCTGGATAGGGACCTCAATATCCCGAATACAAAATCCAAGTTTCACTATAAAATATAGTCATCTATTGAGTATGAGTTCACCACGATCATTGAGATGAGGGATAATATGAATCTTGATAAGAACACATGCCTAGTCTTCCTTATCAAGGAAATTACTAACATTGTTCTTGGATCTTATCACACAAAGTGATATTTTCAGTCCCACCTTTCAAAAAATTTCAAAACTACAAAAAAAACATAAATGAGAAAACATTTCAAAAAAATAAAAATAAACAAACACACATTGCAACTAGGTATTGCATACACATAGATGTTATTTCTTCCCTTTCTTGCTCTTCTTCTACAAATCTTCCTACCATTTTCATCCCTTCGGTGATATTTTGGTTAGCCTATTTTCACACATTTTGTGACAGTTATCTCTATGGTATCTTTTTGTCCTTGGTCTTTTATCACCTTGGTAAATTAAAGAGTGACTGTCCTCTTAGAGATTTTATCATAATCAACATCTAAAAAACTTGTTGTGAAGAAATTTTAGATATATTTGTTGACATTAGGCAATGTTTTCATCGCAATCACTTCCACCTCCTTCCATCAAACCATCAGTGGTTCTTAACCCCTTGTCTAAAAATATATCTGAAATAAGTTTTCAGAAAGTAAAAGAATCAATCAAATCAAAAAGCACAAAGCTGAAAGCAAATGCTAAAAGAAAAAGCAAATTGATATATAAATATCTCTTGCAGTATTTATAATAAACTTTATCGGGGCTATGGAAACCTGAATGCTAGTAGAGAAATGTTGTGATTAGAATCAAATGCATATCCATTGGGGCTATAGACACTTGACTAGTAGTGGAGTAATGTATGACTCTCCTTTTGCAATCCATTCATAAAAATCAACTTTGAAAAATAAATCATTCCTACACATTGGCTAGGGTGTTTTCACTTGTTGTCTAACAAATCTTCCCTCCAAGAGGTAATAAATTTCCATGTGCACACACTAGATCTCTATGAGAAAACAAGATTAGTACGTTACTAAGTGTTTTTTTTGGACCTTGTTCAGACTCTTACTCTAGTCCGTATCTTGTCTCATGATTCATTCCTTTGGCTAATCACTTATCCATAATGAGGCATCTAAGCTACATTCACAAATTTCACATCATTC
Organism: Taxus chinensis; assembly: GCA_019776745.2. Lineage (NCBI taxonomy): Eukaryota > Viridiplantae > Streptophyta > Pinopsida > Cupressales > Taxaceae > Taxus > Taxus chinensis. The sequence goes on along the minus strand of CM034152.1, from coordinate 3,679,865 downwards.
TTCTACTTAGTTCAGAACATCCATGTGTATAATATTGATTTTTTTGTCAAGAAGCACATGAAAAAAGGCAATATTGTTCTTCTTCTTCTACTTATTTCTATCACGTGCTTATTGGCCAACTTACACTGGGGGCATCCTTGCTATTTCCTAGCACGTCATTGGGTTACATTCATCATCATGTTAAACCTATCCATATTGGCCTTGATCCATCTTATGCACATGAAGAGTTTTCCTTTGAATATTTCCAGCTAATGCTAGGAACATTTTCACATCTTCACTTTCTTGCACATGTGCATGACGTTCTTCCCTTGGACATCCCATCTGTTGCTGGGGCATCTACGTTTCTTCGTTTCCTATACATACCTTCAGAAAAATTCTCAAAACTAAAAATATTCAAATATGTTTCAAAATTAAAAAAAACAATCACATATGTTTTACAAATAAAAACATTCAAAAATATTTTAGAAAAGCCCAAACAAATTAGTAAAACAATAAAAAACCCAAAAAATTGGTTAAGTTATTAAAAATCCAAAAAATTGCAAAAATTTTCAAAAAAAATGGTAAATAACATATATGCAGCTAAAGCCTGTGTCAATTACATCATCCTCGAACGTTGAAATATGTCTTACAAAAGCATATTTCTATGGTTCTTGCTTGTTCTAGTATCAAATGACTTGCTGATCATCATGATCTACCTCCATTAATAAAAGCTCAACTATATACTATGTTGGTACTCCCATGCAACTGTGAGTTTCTAGAGACCGTGTCATAGTGCACAAAAGTTTTCCATAGGACTAATAATGTCCTCCATTTTTCCCTTGCATGTGTTATTGCTTGGGGCATCATTTTTAACCCTTGTCGTTACAACATAACCATTTGGGAACTGCAGCTTGATGAAAAAAACATTGGTGCAACTATCTTAAACGTTGTTTGTTTGAGTATATGTGATTGTGATTATTTCTCTATTAGGTTAGCCGGTTTACTTTCTCATATTACATTTCATTGTGTATGTTGCATTGAGTTAAGCATCATTTTACTTATTCATATTGCATTACATTGCGTATGTTGCATGGAGTTGCGTAGCAATGGAAATTTTTTAGTAATTTAATTTTTCATGTTATCTTACATTTTTGTTCATTTCAATAAAGGCCGATGATGTAGACCTAGGGGAAAAATGATATAAACCAGTTGTTTATGGAAAGGTTAGATGCAAAGGTTGGACTTGTCCTATATTTCTCCATTAATCATTTCTTCTCCATTATCATTTATTATCATTACTAATTTTCTCCTAAAAACTCACCCGGGGCATTAAATAACCACATTTATCCCTATCAATATTCCTTTTCAATACCTAAGGGTTTCACGCCCGTTTTGACCTATTTTCTTGTATCCATTTCAAATAATATTTTTGATTGTCGATTGACTTCTTTTATCAACCCATCGACACTCGAGTGGGCTTCCTTTATCCTACTAATTTTTCTTCAAAAATTTAACTTTATTACACTTGTCTACTATGTTTGAAGTGAAGTCACTAACTTCACCTCAAACAGGGGCAAATGTAGACACCTAAATTATGATTTTGCAATATTATTTCCAAAACGCATGCAAATCACTCTTATTCTTCCTAATTCCATTATAATTAGTGCTGTTTACTAATTAAATAACATTTCTTGCCACTTTGGTTGTTAACAAGCACTTAGTTGATCACCAAACCTCTTTCACATTCAGGATGCCACTTTATGACGAATCGTAAGTGAAAATCCTCTTCAAAATAGATAATTAGTGTTTATAAGATAATTAAGCCTATTTTTCCCTTGTTTTGGTCAATATACCCTAGTATTGACTCAAAACCCTCTTCCAACCACTCAAAATCACCCCATTCACCTCTGCAACATCTCAAGAAGCTTCAAAAGCTTATCTAAGCCTCCTAGTTGATCCTAAGCGATTGATTAAGGTTTCACACCTCTTAATCACTTGGTAATTCAATAATTATGATTAGCAAGGCCTAATCATGATTAGAAATTCTAATCTAATTTGGGGCTTTTAGTCCCACATACATAAAAATACAAGTTTCTCCCAAAAGGAAAACTATAAAAAGGGTGGACCTCATTCCTTTATACTTTACACCATGCTTTGATTTGCATCTCATATAATAAATATGATATATAGCCAAATTCAATCCTTGCTTAAAGCCTTCAATGGGGTTATTAGATGGATATCCAAAATGAACAAGTAGTCATTTGGAGAGGCCATTTCACTTTGTTTGGAGTAGCAATGATAACTATTTGATTACCCTCTTAGGTTTATTTAGGCCCATGTTAGGTAATTCAAACATATTAGTAGGCGTGTTTAGTTAGATTTTATATTGTTTTCATACTAGTTAAGCATTATTATAAGCTTCTATCTTAATGTTACATTCCTAGACTTAGAGCCCTAGCTAATAGGTGGCAATGGTGTTAGCCTTCCTTGTTTAGCTTTGCAATTTGATTATGAAAGTTTAGGATATCATCAAAGCCAACTGACATCCTGGAAGAAATAAAAGAGTGTGCACAAGGAGTGCATGAAAGAAAATAACCATATACAAATAAAACAATGTGTGTATAGCGCACTTAGAGGAATTGGATCTATTCTAGTATATACAATGATGCAGAAGACTTAATGGAATTTCTTGAGATAAATACCATTAACTGGGATTGGTAGCACGCCTACATATCAAGGTGAGACAACTCAAAAGAGTTATCCTCCTTGCAATAATTGATAGTGTATGGGCCACTCATAAAGTGTATCAAACTTTGAATGATGCACCAAGTTTGGCTCTATCAACATTCTCATTTTAAGACAAGATCACGAACTTTGAAATCCCGAGGGTCTAGCACTTTCTATCAAACCATTTCTTTGTTGATTGTTAATGTTGTTCTAGCTTTGATTATGGAAAAGTCATATCTCAATTCTTCAATTTCAACCAGACTCTTCCATTCTAAATTCTCTCTGATATGTGCCCTCATAACTTCTAGCTACTAAGAAATCTCTAATGAATGTCAATTCAAGAGACAAAAAAAATTCTAGATTCCTTTCCATACAACAATTTTGTAATGTGAAGTACCTATTTCTTTCTTCACCGTGATTTTTTCTACCCACAGCATGCGCATGATCTCTTTGTGTACCACTTCCTCTGGTCTGATATTCATTTTCTATTTCATGATTTTGATTAGGTTCTTATTGGTAGACTCAACCAAATCAATTACCCTAGGGGTAATAGTTAGAAGAAGTCTTTAAATAAGATTCCAAGGCTAAGATCCCAATTAGAAATCCTTAGCATCAAGGAAGGATTTTGCATTATCAAAGATAATGGTTTGAGGAATGCCAAACCTTGTTATAATGCCCTCGATAAAGGCTAAAGGATGACCGAATCAGTTGATTCCTTGAGTGTGAACATCTTTCGTCCATCTGGTGAAGTAGTCCGTAGCTTGTCAGGACCCATTTTTGGCCAACGCTCGAAGGTTGGATTGATCATACCTATGAAATTGAGACCCCCGTTACGTACAAAAGGATGATTTTTTTGGATTGGTTAGAGGGGAAGTGCTGCCAATTTCTTCTTTCCTACAAAGAAAGTGATATTCTTTGCATTTCATGACCCACTTGTGCGCATCCAAAAACATGGTAGGCCAAAAGTATCCTGACTTTGATGATATTCATCACCATTGCTATAGTATAGAAGTGTCCACTAGAGAATCCATCATGAAATCCTGCTAACACTTTGTCAACCTACTCACTGTCAATACATCTCAACACCACACCATCAATGTTTCTTTTTAAAATAATGCCATCAATCAACACATATGGGATATGTTACATCATTAGGTGTCTTCTCTTTGATTTTCTCAAACTAGGAGGCTACGTGCGCTATAGGAAAGAGAATTTGATCATGTCCTTCATCTAAGTGTACATGGGATAGGATGATAATGTTTACTTAGGTTTCAACGTGTGTGCTAGTTCCTTCATCTAAGGAAATAATGAAGTCTCCTGATCAAACCGATGCATCCTTTGAACAATCTACTTAAAGAGCACATTACCTCTGATAATATTAGTGTATTTGATAGTCACATCAAACTCCATGATTTTGGTCACCCACCTTGCTGTTTTATATGCTGATTTCTGCTCCCATGATGAAGTCCCTCACACATCAGTGTGAAAGTAATGCCTTGATACAATTTATGGCGAGAATAATTTTGAAATTCTTAAGTTGACATACATGATGGATGAAGACATGTTCTTCTCCATTTTACTGTATTTTAACTCATAATCCTTTAGTGTCGGACTTAAGAAAGGTACATTAGATTGTTCCAATCCTTGTTTATTTTCTTGCGTCAAGACAATAACAAAACTCACATCAACTTCATAAGCATAAAGGATGAAATCCTTGGAATAATCCATTGATTGATGAGTGTTAGTGTGGAAGTAATTTCTTGCTTGATTTTTTTGAATCTCTCCTCTTCCTTCTACTATCCACTTCAAGGTTTTGTCTGTTCTTAAGCATCATGAGTGATGGTCCTGAACCAGTCTTGCAAAGTTAGGGAATGAATCTCCTAACAAAATTGAGTGTTCCTAAGGAAAGACTACAAGGCTTTCTTGTGCACTAGACAAGGAAAGAGAAAGGATGAAAGAAACACGCTCATGATTAATGGTGATGTCATCCTTTGAGACCACATGGCCAAAAATATTACCCTATGCACAACAGTAAAGTTTGCACTTCTTAGGGTTAAGAGACACCCCAAATTCTCTGTATCTCTCAAATACTCTCTCTAGATGCGTCATGTAATCTGCGCTATGCTTTGAGAAGACAATTATGTCATCTAAGTAAACTAGGATGAAATCATTTATATATCATTTAAAAGCAATGTCCATGGCCCTCTAAAATGTCGCACCTGCATTTAAGAAGATGAAAGGGAATATTCTAATATGTGTATGTTTCCCAATTTGGTTGTAAATACTGATTTTGAATTGATCCTCTTCCTTAACAATGATCTGGTTAAAACTAGAATACCCATCTAGCATAATGTTAAATATTTGCATGCCATTATCACTAGTCTACAAACATATGATTCCATAGAAGGAAAAAGAATAGTGATCCCTTAAAGGATTCCTTGTTTAAGTATCTAAAATCAATGTAGAGTTTGATTTCACCATTATTTTTGTGCACATAGGAACAAGATTCGTACACCCAAGTAGAGAACTTGATGGGGGATATAATATTTTCCTCAATGAGTTTTAGATAACTCTTTCCTAATGAGGGGATCTATCTCTAGGATTCATTGAGCCTTTGTATTTTATCTGATGGGCTTAATGATATGATCTAGGTCAATGGATTTTTGAGAAGCAATTAGATCAAATCCTTTGAGGTCTTCATACTCCCATGAGAAGATATCACTGTATTCTATAATAATAGAGAAATGAAGGCTTGATTTTTCATCCTGCGCATAATCTTTGCTAAGAAACAAACTCTTTACCACACGACAATAACAACTGGTGTACACTCCTCTTGCACGTGTGCACTTATATAATTTTATTCACCCTTGAAGTCATAATCAGGGTTGAAAATTTTCTCTAAAGTGACCAATCCCTTTAGGAAACTTGTTCATTTCTTTAACTATATCACTTGGTCACCATAGTATGTCATGCAAGTTAGCTTGCATGCTAGAAGAGAAATCAACTTCAGTATGAATGAAACTAGAACAATTTGTGCACGTCATTGTTCAAACAATTTCTAGCTGGCTATCATTGTCTAGGAATGGATGGCCTGATCACCATTTTAACATGATCCGTACATTTCTTTTGATAAAATCCTTAGCATAGGTGAGAATTATGAACCAAACGTGACGTCTATATGATTTTCTTCTTTGTTCATTTTTCTTAGTACCACCTGTAGATTTAGAGCATCAAATATCTCTAGGAGGTCCCAAACTCCATGTTTATAAGATTTGATAATCTTATTATTTTTTGTGCACTTATTTTTGACCTGGTGGATAACCAAATCAGTGTCCCCAAATATTTATAGCGCATTGACTTGTTTCTTTTCAGCAATAAGAATACCATGCACCAATGCTTCATATTATACTACATTGTTGGAGCACACAAACTTTAATCTGTGTGTGAAGAATAACTTATCATTCTTAGGATAAATGAGGATGACACCTATGCCTGCTCTATTTCTACTTCTGGAGCCATCAAAGTATAACTTCCACAGTCCAGAATTGTCTTCACCTTGTTTGAGTATGCTACACAACACAATTTCTTCTTTAAGGATGCAATAAGTGTCCATACCAATTTAAAAATATTAAAGGGCTTTGTAATAAGGATCAAAATCATAGCGCTTATTATCCCATTCATCTAACAATAGAACAGGTGTAGGAGGAGGAACAAGTTGTTCTTATGGAGTTGAATCTTGTTCTTGGCCTTCTTAGATTAGGAAATTGGCTTGGAGAGGTGATGGGTCATATGAATCAACATGATATGAAAATACGAGCTCTGCTTATATGGTAAACTAAGTACCATACCTTGTTCTAAGTAACATATGAGACCAATCAGAAGACAAGTAACCACATAGCTTGGAAGTGAAGCCTCTTGATAGGAAAATGGAAAACAAAGGAGGTAGGTCAATAATTGAGACATCTTGAGTTATGGTTAGCCTTGGAAATGCATGGAGGGTTAACTCAAGATCCTTTATGAATCCTAGATTAGTAACAATTGAGACATAAATCTACAAGATTCTTATAGACATGGGGGTGTACTCAAGGCCTAGGAAATCAATGATTTTCTTTGGCATAATAGAATTACTAGCCCCAAAATCAATCATACAATTGTGCACAAGATGTTTGCCTACTATCAAGGACATATAAAAGGGTGGGGTTTTGAAAAATTTGATTACTTTCTTCTCCTATGCTTGACAAATGTTGACAACAACATGCGGTTTTTGGATAACTGGATCAGTGCGCGGGAGTTGCACCAGGGCTTCATGCAATAGGTCGAGCTGACATGGAATGGCCATGACATCCCACATTTTACATTAATCTTCTTCATTGGGTCCACACTATTGAATGGAAGGCCTATGGAATTTTGCATTTGAGGCATAAAATTCTCTTTTCTTGATTGTTTAGGCGTGGAGATAGAAGCTTTGGGATGCATAAAGGCTTGATCTACTAAAGGAGAGACATGTGTAACTTCATTTGGAACCTTGCGCTTAACCTCACGTGTGGGAATCTGTGTGTCAAAACTACTGGTCTGATTTACATCCGTGTCTTTCTACTTTTGAAGATCCCTTTGACTTTTAGAAGTTGAAGGATACGTTTCAGTTTCCAACATCATTTTCTTGTATCTTGTATTGTCAACAACATGTGTGAGTGGCCTATTTGAGTTATCTGTAGCTTGGTTCATTACACAAAATTCATCAACACTAAAGAATAAATGGTTGGATTTAGGGATAACTTCTAGCACTTCTTAATTTTTAGGTTGGGGCATGCTAGTGGAGGGATCACTTTAAATCATTTTAAATCATGTAGGCCTATATGCCCAAGGCATTAACACAGTTATACTGGCTGTGAGGCATGTTACAAGGAAAGCACCATTATGTATCTTGGACCAAATTGTTTTGAAATGGAACAAGTTCTTGACTTGAATTAGGTGGTGGAAGAGGTTGCAAGGGGGTAATAGTTGAAAGTGGGAGATGCGCATTAACATGCCATCTGTTATTCTATTAGTTCTGCCCATATCTTTGATTTGGATATTAATTTCTAAAGGGATGACAAATTTGATTAGAGTTATTTCTAAAGGCTTGTGCTTGCTATTTTTCTAAGGATATGACTTTAGTTGACAAGTTTTTAATCAAGGATTTCATTTCTTCATCCTCCTTTTACTACGTGGGAGAATATGATGTGGAGGCAACGTGTTGAGAACTTGGCTTAGGGATAGGTGTTGAGTTATGGATCTTAATTGCTTCATTGGCATGCTTCTATAGACTTGCTGGAATACATAGTAACTGAATTCGGTTGACGAACCACCGTCGGTCACCCATGGACCAGTATCGGTTAGGTAAGGAGGAAATGACATCTGTTAGGGCTAACTAACACAAGTTAAGGCTAACCAAAATCAGTTTCTTGTGCGTGATTACTATAATTAAGTTGCACGAATTTGATCTATCTTTAGTTGTAAAGTGAATCTAATGGTTGTAATTGCATAGCTAACGTGCCTTAAGATTGTAGATGCATATACAAGCATAAATCTACGGTTTAGAAGGAGAGAATTCAATTGAGAATAGAGAGAAGTTTCCTTTTGAGAGAAAAGAGAAATTTGTAGAGAAAAAAGTATAGGACATCCAAGAAGGTGTGGAAGATTGCAAATCTTCATTGTATTTCCTCTGTGATAATAAATTGGCTATTTTTTGGTGGACATAGCCAACACTAGGTGAACCAAGTTAAATCTTATGTATTGTTTCTTCTTGTTTATTTTCATATCGATTGCTTTTATGCTTATATCTGATTCATATATCTATACAACCTATGTGCTAACCCCAATAATTGGTATCAAAGCATATTTGTTTAAGGGTTGTGTGTTGATAAATTTACTCACAGAGGGATTTCTTATTGAGTGGGAGTAAAGCAATGGGAGAAGAAGGAAAATTCAAAGTAGATAAATCTGATGGTCATTACTATCTATTATGGAAGATGTAGGTGGAGGATTATTTGTATCAGAAAGATTTATACTTACCATTGGATGAGAAGGCAAGACTTGCAAAGATGAATGATGAATAATGGAAAATTATTGATAAAAAGGATCTGAGATCTATAAGATTGATCCTGACATCATCTATGGCTTCAAATATTACTGAAGCAGGATCTATGGTAGAGTTAATGAAATCTTTAGCAAATTTATATGAAAAACCTAGTGCTTCAAATAAAGTTTATTTGATGAAAAAATTGTTTAATTTAAAGATGCAAGGAGGATCTGCATCAAGTCATTTGAATGATTTCCGGTCTATTGTAAATCAATTAAAATCAGTTAGTATTCCATTTGAGGATGAAGTGAAATAACTTTTATTATTATGCTCTTTGCTAGATAGTTGGGATAACTTGGTAATTGCTGTTAGTAATACAACATCTGCTACTAATGTTTTAAAGTTTGATGATGTGATTAGTATAATCATGAATGAAGAAATACAAAAGAAAAGTACAGGAGAATCATCATATGGGAATGCTTTGAATGTAGAAAGAAGGGGAAGGAAGAAGGAGAGATCTAAGAGCAAGAATAATGGGAAATAAAAGTCTAAGAATGGTAGATCTAAATCTAGAGGTAGAGGTGTAATCTGTTGGAATTGTGGAAAAATTGTCATACAAAGAAGGATTGTTGGTTCAAGGAAAATAAAGAGAATGTACCAGAGAAAGGTAAAGAGGAAAATGTTGCTAAAAAAGAGGTAATGTAAGATGCTCTAATTCTCTCCTTGGATAATAAAATTGAGTCATGGGTTTTAGATTCAGGAGCTTCTTTCCATGCAACCCCTAATAATGGCTATTTCAAAAATTATGTCCAGGGTAATTTTGGGCATGCTTATCTAGGAGATGACGAACCATGAATTATTACTGGTAGATGTGAAGTTCATATTAAATTATAGAATGGAAATATTTGGATATTAAAAGATGTGAGACATGTTCCAAGCCTAAAAAGAAATATAAATTATGTGGGACAATTGTGTGAAAATGGTTGCATGGTTACACTCACAATTGAATCTTGGAAATTTACTAAAGGATCTCTTGTTGTAACAAGAGGTAAGAAGGTAGGATCATTGTATTTGTATACCTATAGTACTGATTTCTTTTCTATTCTATCTACTTTAGATTCAGATACAAGCATGTGGCACAATTGGCTAGGCAATATGAGTGAAAAGGGAATGGTGATCTTAAAGGCAAAGGGAAAGTTATTAGATTTGAAACATGTAGATATTGATTTTTCTGAGCATTGTATTTTTTGAAAGTAGAAGAGAGAGAGATTTCTCAAAGTTGGGGAAACAAATAAGAAGCATAAATTGGAGCTTGTACACTCAGCTGTGTGGTGACTAGCCCAGGTAGCTTCTCGTGGAGGATCCCAATACTATGTTACTTTAATTGATGATGCCACAAGAAAGGTATGGGTTTATTGTATAAATCATAAATATAATGTTTTTGAAACTTTTAAAAGCTGGAAAGACCTTGTGGAAAATGAATCAAATTCAAAATTAAAGTGCCTTATATCTGACAATGGTTGTGAGTACTACAACAAGGCTTTCAATGATCATTGTTCAGTGAATGGAATACGTAGAAAAAGGATGGTTCCTAAAACACCACAGGAGAATGGTGTTACAGAGAGAATGAACAGGAATATCATGGAATGTGCTAGAAGCATAAGGATATATGATGGATTGCCCTTATATTTTTGGGTGGAAGCAGTAAACATGGTGGTTTATTTTATTAATCGTGGACCTTCAAGTACATTGAATGGTGGAATACTAGAAGAAGATTGGAATGGAAAAGAGGTAGATTTTTATTTTCTTAGAGTATTTGGCTCAGAAGCTTTTGTGCATATTGATAAGGAAAATAGAAATAAATTGGATGTAAAATCCAAAAAAGTACTTTCATTGGTTATGGCTCTTGTGATTTTGGATTCAAGTTTTAGGATTTAGAAGGTTCTAATATAATTAGGAGTCATGAAATTGATTGGAATGAAAGGAGAATGTACATGGACCAAGTTTTAGTACCCAAAGGTGAACCGGTGGAGAAGTTTATGGATGAAAATGAACTCTCAGATCTACAGGTTTACGCAGTAACTGGGACAAGTTTACCCCTGACCGACATTGGTCCCCTATACTGGCATCAGTTACAAAATATCTAGACCGACGTTGATTAGCCAAACTGATGTCTGTAAAAGGTGACAGGTGTCGGTCATGGTTAGAAGTAGATACAAATCTATAGGATGAGTAGATTGAGCCTCCGACACCCCAAATCTCAGTGAGAATGTCACAAGGGTAAGCAAACCTCCATAAATATTTTCACCTTCCTTGTCCTATTTATTATTGATTGATAGTGGTGAACTAGAAATATTTGAAGAAGCAATGCAGGATAAAGCCCCCAAGTAGTGGGAACATGTTATGGATGAGGAGATGGACTCCTTAGAGCAAAACTAGACATGTAATTTGGTTAAGTTACTAGTAGGTAAATGAGCATTGCAAAAAATGTGGGTTTACATGATCAAGGAAGAAGAGGGTAGACATAAGAGATACAAGGCAATGCTTATAGTAAAGGGATTTGCATAGAAAGAAGGTATTAAATTTGGTGAAATATTTTCTCCTGTTATTAAGATGAATTCTATTCCTACTATATTGAGTTTATTTGCAGTAGAGGATTTGCATTTAGAGCAACTTGATGTCAAGACGAAATTTATTCATGGTGATTTAGAGGAAGAGATTTATATGAATAAGCCATTTGGGTATGGAGTCAATGGTATGGAGCAACTTGTGTGCAGATTGAAAAAGAGCCTATGTGGGCTCAAACAAGCTCCAAGGCAATGGTATATGAGGTTTGATAGTTTCATGCATGAGCATGGTTATTTGAGATGTGAATTTGACTAGTGTGTTTATTTCAAGATGCTTGGAAATGGGAGCTATATTATTTTGTTACTGTATGTGGATGATATGCATATTGCAGGATCTAGAATGCAAAACATTGGTGAACTTACAGAAAATTTAGCTCACCCATTTGCAATGAAGAATTTGGGAGCTGAAAAGAGAATTCTTGGCATGCAAATTCACAGAGACAAGAAGAAAAAGAATTTGTATTTATCTTAGAAGCATTATATCAATAAGTTGTTGGAAAGGTTTAATTTACAAAATTCAAAACCTCTAAGTACGCTTATGGCTAGACACTTCAAATTGAAAAAAATATTAGTGTCCTACATCACACAAGGACTAAGGAGGTTGAGTACATGGCACGAGTTCCATACGCTTCAAGAGTTGGGAGCTTGATGTATGCTTTGGTTTGTAATAGACTAGACATTACATAGGTAGTTGGAGTTTTGAGCATATTTATGACTAATATAGGTAAAGAGCATTGGAAAGAATTCCAATGGATTCTCAGGTATTTGAGAGGGACATCCAACATGTAGTTATGCTATGGAGGGTCAGATACTTATTTACATGGCTATGTGGATTCAAACATGACTGGTGATTTGGATGACAAGAGGAGCACCAATGGATATGTTTTTAGAGTAGGTTGGACAAAAATTAGTTGGTTTTCTAGATTACAGAAGGTTGTGGCCCTGTCTACTACAAAGGTTGAGTATGTTGTAGATACATAAGCTAGTAAGAAGATGATATGAATAATCAGGTTCATGAAAGAGTTGGGAAAGGATCAAGAGGATTATAGATTGTACAGTGATAGTCAAAGTGCGATTCATATGGAAAAGAACTTTGTGTTTCATTCTAGAACAAAACACATTTAGTTGAGATATCACTTCATATGGAAGGTATTAGAGGATGGGAAAATGAAGTTGGAGAAAATTCATACAAAGGAAAATCCTGCGGATATGCTAACAAAGCCGTTGGAAAAGAAGAAGTTGGAGCTACATTCCACTTCTATTATTCTTCGAGTTTGAGATTTGAAGAGGGAGAAACATGTTGAGGAAAGGATCAGAGGATGGATATGTACGGTACAATTTATCTCCAAGTGGGAGATTGTTGAGTTATGGAGTTTAATTGCTTCACTAGCATGCTTTTACAGACTTGCTGGAATACACAGTAACTGACGTCGGTCATCCATGGACCAATATCGATCAGACAGGGAGGAACCAACATCGGTTAGGGATAACTAACATTAGTAAGGCTAATCGGCATTAGTTTCCTGTGCGTGACTACTATAATTAAGTTGCGGGAGTTAGATCTATCTTTAGTTGTAAAGTGAATCTAATGGTTGTAATTGCATAACTAAAGTTTCCTAAGATTGTAGATGCATATATAAACATAAAGCTAGGGTTTAGAAGGATAAAATTCAATTGAGAATAGAGAGAAGTTTCCTTTTGAGAGAAAAGAGAAATTTTTAGAGAAAAAAGTACATGACATCTAAGAAGGTGTGGAAGATTACAAATCTTCATTGTATTTCCTCTATGATAATAAATTGGTTGTTTCTTAGAAGACGTAGTCCACACTGGGTGAACCACATTAAATCTTGTGTATTGTTTCTTCTTATTTATTTATGTATTGATTGATTTTATGCTTAGATATGATTAATAAATCTATACAACTGGTGTGCTAACCCTAAGAATAGGAGCAATAGAAGGCTGGGGCACTTGAGGCATTTCTAGGAATAAGGGCATAGGTGATCCAAAGGATTTCTCAGTGTACAAATCTTCCCTAAATCTCCCTAAACCATTGCAAGCCTGTAGAGCATCTTGAGAGATTTTCGTTGACAATGGAGCTCATATGTGAAAGATATTGCAAGTCAAAGTTTAGGTTTGAAAATAGTCAACCCTAGTCAACAGTCCAATCTGGACATGACACGTGGCGAAATGGTAAAAGGTTGAAAAAGGTTAATTTTGTTGTCTTGACCTCCGATGTTCGACAAACAGTTAAATTTTTTTTGGGCCCTACTTTTTGTTAGTTGTGGGCCCTGATCCAGGTTCGACACACTCTTTTATAGGAGAGGTGCCTTTGCTGCCTTTGTATTCACATTACTATTATTGTCTTTTCGATATTATATGCCACTTATCTCTCTAACTTTACCAATGTGGGATTATTTTTTGGAGAGTCGTTTATTTTGATTTCAGGGTGAGAATTGGCACGTCGAGCTATATTGCTAGCTTGATGGGGTGATCAACTCCCTGTCAAGTTGATCACTTATTATCCCTAATGGCTCAGTGATAAGTCAAACTGATAACTCGGCTGATTACCATATTACTTGGTGAGATTGGCAGGTCTTATACCTTGGCATATATCTCAACGAGATTACATTGATTTAGGATGATTAACCAAACCTTATCACTCGACCAAAAAACATCATCCGACATTTTGGGGTGGATTTATATGATAAGGGTGGGTTAAACATTGCAACGACTATTCAAACCAATAGCCATCTCGGCCTCGAAGAGCGATGAAGCCAACGACTCGGCACAAATACTGGGTAGTCCAACATAGAATAGAGTGACTGAGCCAGTCAAAAACTCAAAAAGTATTATGGCACCAAATAAAACACAACAGATGTGGCCTTAACCATGTATAGATAGGAATTCATGCCTATTTTAAAACATGCAACCCACCATCCACGCCAAGCATGTGGAATTTTCCCACGGTGTATTCAAAATGACGCCAAAAAAATGGAGGGAGGATGGAGTTGACCTTATGACCTAGGGATCTCAAACAACTTGCTCAACCAACACACCAATGGGGTTGGTTGGGTAAAACAATGAGCTCTCTAAAATTTAAATAGAGAGAGGTAGAGACTATGGAGAGTTAGAGATAGGGCATATTGCAGAGATCCTCCGTTTTGAGGAACTTAGAGCTAGAATAATAACTTGGAGTAAAAAGAAAAGTTGCTCAAATTTCAATACGAATAAAGTGGAAGTCTTATTTTTCCATGAAGTGTTGTATATTTTCTATTGTAGGCATTTGAAGGTCACATTTTCACAGGAAAAGCATTGTGGAAGCACTATAGGAGCCATAGATCAATCTTGGAGCAGTTTCTGGTATTGTTCAAAGTTTTTTGAGTCATAGATAATCTCATATGTAGGTATAAAGTTCTATTAGTCATTATTGAAGGGTTATTTGTACTTCATTGGACAGTAATATAACGATTCACATTTAAGTGAATCCAGAGATGTAGCCTTTGGGTGAACTCCATTATCAAACTTTTGTGGTGTTCATTTTACAATTTTTTGGAAGCTTTGATAAGATAAAACATTTAAAATAGTTTATTTGGTTAATTGATAAAGCAATCACATAACTGGTTAAATTGGATTGAAGGAAAAATTTTAGTATCCATAACCCACAATAGTAAATGAATACACGTATCAAATTTTGGAAAAAATAACTCATTTTGAGTGCATTATAAATTCCACTTGTGAATAATTTAATGGATTTGTACTAGATTAAGATATTTCACTAAAGTTTCAAAATTAAGATAATTGATTGTTCAGAAGAGTTTGAAATTTGGGCTTTCAAGACACCCAAAATTATTTCAAAAAATACTCTTGATCAATTTTTAATTTGGAAAAATTTAAGTATCTAGAAATTTTAAAAGTACATTAAAAGCAAGTACAATTTTCGGATCAATAGGTGGTTTAGGAGCTGATTTCCCTACCTGAATAAGACTATTTTCCACCCTAATAGCAATGTTATAGACCACTGGTAAGGTTCTACACCCCATAGAATAAATCATGACTGAAATTTCAATATTCAAAGCCATTAGATAATATAATAAAACATGTTGGGTTGTAAGCCTTACCACTTGAGGAATCCCGTCCCAATTTTTTTGAAACTTGATATTGAAATCAGTCATTTTCTCATTAGGTGTTCTCTTTGTTGTTGTCAGCTACTTGACCAAAGATAGGTGATATAACTTATCATTAAAATAGTTTCAAACAGATGTGCCAAGGTCATCCCAACCATTAATGGATGCAGGTCTCAAGATCCTATACCATTGGAGCGCTTTACCTTTGAGTGAAGATGTTAAAAACTTAACTGCTGCATCATCATGTGTAACTAGATACTTAAAACATACATTTGTGACATATTTGATGTGCTCAGAAGGAGTGAATTGATTCTCACTGGTGAAGTATGGAATACTCTTGAGCGTGGCTGTTGGCATATCATGTTGTGTATTAAGGGCGAGAGGACTTCCACTAATAAAATTGATAAATGCAAAATTTCTCTATGGTGCTGATATTGCCATGATGAGGCGCGTGGAAGGTCTGCCGAAAGGAGGAGTGTAAAGTGCATGACACGCTGGAGATGGAATGCATGTGCGGTTGTTCTGCTGCCTCTTCTCCATGGAGAAATATGAATATAATCAAAGGAATCTTCAACTACTGCACTCTATCTAGTATGTACCATTCTCATGAAAAAGGCATCAGACTGTTGAAAAGAGTAAATATGAGAGTTGAGAGTCGCCAGATGTGTTAAAAGAGCCTCCCAAGGCTGGAATCACTAAGTCACACATTGAAACCTAAAAATAATGATATACGAGATTTCAATACTCGTCCCATCGGGTGTGCTAAAAACTGTTCGAGCTCAAAATTACACCCATCCCAGATCGGGATGAACTGAGATTTTGTGATAACATGGGACTACCTTCAAGTGTACTTGAGATAGACCTCCGGAGAAGGTCGGTTCCTCTACTTATTTCTAAGGCTAAAATTACTCCTAGGAAGGGAAATGCATCTACCTATCACTAATATGAGAATCCAAGGGACTGTTGTTGCAAATCAGCAGCACCCCTGGATGCAAATCAAGGTTCTAAATGATGTTTAGAGCATCCAGTGTGATTGCACAACATGGAAACCTCTCTCTAAGTGTGGGACTTGTGAAAATGAGAGAGGAATCTCCAGAATAGAGGCTGGTTCCTCAAACTCCTCTGATTTAGATCTATATTTTGCACAACTACAGAGGTTCTAATCCTAATTCTACCCTAGATTGCAAGGAGACAGGGATAAAAATGTAAAAATGAAACTAAACTAAAGATGGTGATGCACCAAAAGGAGTGGTGAAACATTTTTTGCCATGTAAATAGACACAAATTCATGAAATGCAACAAGGGAAAACATACACAAGCTGATAGATGTAATTAGAGGTCTTAAAATGAAGTAAAACAATACAAACAGAGGACTGAAAGCATTCACAGAGTTTGCACTGTCAATTCCATGTAAAAATCTCTTGCATTCCACCATCAAAGAGGTATAAACCTGTTACAAACTATGAAAAAGGTCTGATTCTTACAACTATCACTTGCTGGAGGTGAAAGAAGAAGTTTGCAATGCCAAAAAGTGTTCAACCATGAAGAAATGAGCCAAATCTGGCTTTTACAGTGCATGGGTCGAGCCCAGGAGAGAGAAAACGTAAAAAATGTGGGAGCCCATTCCTCATTGATGGAAAATGCATTAAAACAGCATGGAGGACCTTACAAACCCATACCCTATCATTTTTGACCATATTGGAGAAGAATGCGACCCATTCTGTATTAAATTTGGTTGTTGAAATGTCATTTCTGGCCATGGACACGTACCAAAACCGTTTTTGAATTTTCTCTCTCCAAACTGAACCAAAATTAGAAATTGACCATGGAATCATGTAGATAATTTTAACAGCTTTCCAATGATATAAAGAACGTGAAAATCTGAGCTCTGGATCAAAAGATATGATCGTTTGAAGATTTAGGGCAAAAACGGCCCAAAAACGGATCGGCGGGAAAATTTTTCAAATTTTACCTCTTTTTTGTCTTTGGAATTTTTTCAAAAATTCCCCACGCTCCACTGGTCGGATGCCACGTGGCAGCTTCCTATTGGCTGCGGGCCTCAAATGGGAAAACTTTCCACAAAAACTCTGCCGAGCCATAACTTGAAAAATATAAGGAGTTAGGAGGCAAACTTTACCTTTCTGGAAAGCTGAGAGAGAGCTCTATCTGATGGTGCCATTTCCAGAAAGCCTTGAGTGCCTTAAAATCAAAAAATGTGGACTGAGGCACAAGAGAGGAAAGAACACAAGGAGTTAGCCACAAAAAATGAGCTGGGGCACATTTTGGATAACAATTTTGGCGACTCAGAGGGGTCATCTGCCTGCTAGATGAAAGTACCAGTAGCCTGAAGCAGTCCATTGGGCATGGAGCCATCAAATATTCTGTTTAGAACCCCAACTGACTTAGAATGTGCAAGGAGGAAGATGGAATATCACATGATGGAAGCAAGGACTGCAAAACATCTCCAGGGACAACAAGCTGTGCCAAAGCACTTAGGGAAAGCAAAACTAACCTACAGCAAAACAATGTGCAAAGCACTTGGAGGAATGAAAATCTAATCTAATATTTACAAGGTGGTAAATTTCCCTCTAGAAGCAACGCTTGAGATAGATTCCATTGACTGGAATCTGTAGTTCTTCACCATCCAATGAGGCCAATTGGAAAGCATTGTTGTTCTTGCACTTCGTGACCATGTATGGGCCACTCCAAATGGCATCAAATTTTGAATGCCTTCCCGGTTTTGCTCTATCCACATCCCATTTCAACACTAGATCTCCAACCTGAAAAGATCTATCCTTGGCCTTCCTATCAAAGGTCTTTTTGATCAAAGCTTGATCCTTTTCCATTGCTTGGGATGCCTGATTTCTGACCTCCTGCAGCTCCATCAACTCTGCATATCTCACCTCCATGGGCTCAAACTCTAGCAACTCTAATTGCTTCATGAGTTCCAATGTTGGCAACTCAAGTGACATGGGCAAGATTACCTCTCTTCCATAGACAAGTTTGAATGGAGAGTTACCTGTGGATCTCTTGGGAGTTATCCTATCAGCCCATAAGGCTGATTTCAGTTTGGTATGCCAAGACCTCTGATTCTCATCAAGAGTCCTCCTAATGATCCTCAACAAGTTCTTGTTTGTAGACTCGGCCTGGCCATTACCTTGAGGGTAATAGTTTGATGAAGTGCTTAGGTAGATCCCGTTCTTGACAGCCCACTCAGTCACCTTGGATCCAATGAATGCCAATGCATTATCTGAGATTATTGTAGCAGGTATACCAAATCTGGTCGCTATCCCCTCATAAAAGTCTAAGATGCTGGACTCATTTGCTTCTTTGAGTGCTACTGCTTCAGTCCATTTGGTGAAGTAGTCCGTGGCTGTCAAAATCCATTTGTGCCCTTGACTTGAATTGGGATTAATGACTCCAATGAAGTCCAAACCCCATTGCATGAATGGCTGGTCAACTGAGATTGGATGCAATGGAAGGGCAGCAAGTCTCTCTTTTCCTGTGAAGAATGCACAATTCTTACACCTCTTAATCCATGCATAGCAATCACTGAAAATTTTAGGCCAATAATAACCAGCCTTCATGATTTTTAGAGCTGTCACTCTTGGTGCAAAATGACCACCAGCTGGTCCACCATGGAACTCTTCCAACACCCTATGAATCTGATTTGTGCTAATGCATCTCAGCAGCACTCCATTCACATCTTTCTTGAACAAAACTCCATCAACAATGGCATATGGGACAGCCTGCAATCTGAAGTGTCTTCTTTGGGTCTTGTTCATCTCCGGGGGGCATAGGCCTGTGCTTAGGAAGTGTATAATACCTTGGGTCCAGCAAGGAGTGGGGGCAGCATTGTCTTCTTCTTGATTGCCACTTGGCTCATGGCTGTCCTGGACTGTCAAAACAGCCTCTTCTTCATTGCATACTTCTTTTTGCTTCCCCAAAACCAGCTGCTCACACAATCCTTTCCCTCTTACCAGCTTGGTGATCTTGATCTCAATGTCATACTCCATGACACGGGTGATCCAACCTGCCCTTTTCTCATTCAAATCTTTGTTGAGGAGGAAGTCCTTAACCCCAGCATGTGAGACCAGCAACTGGACCTTGTTGTTCGAGACTAAATGCTTGAATTTCTTCAAGCTTCTGATTACTGCCAGCACATGCTTCTCAATAAAAGAGTACTTCACCTCATAGTCATCTAGGCTCTGGCTGAAGAAGGCAATTGGCTGCTCATCATTATCCTTGTTCTGCTGTACCAAAATGGTAGAAATAGTGTCATTACCTCCAAATGCATAGAGGATGAAATCCTTGGAGAAGTTCCGGGTTGATGAGAGTTGGTGCTTGAGAAATGGCTTCTTTGATTGCTTCAAAACTCTCCTTGCCTTCTGCTGTCCACTTGAAAGCCATGCTCTTCTTTAACATTTTGGTGATGGGCTTGACAAGGGCTGCAAAATCTGGGACAAACCTCCGAACAAAGTTTATCCTCCCCAAGAAACTCTGAAGGGCTTTCTTGTGGCTTGGCAATGGTAGTGCTCTTATGGCTTCAACCCTCTCTGGATCAATTGCTAATCCTTCTTTGGAGACAATATGGCCAAGGAGCTTTCCTTCATGTGCAAGAAAGATACACTTTCTAGGATTTAAAGACACTCCAAATCTCCTGCACCTCGTGAAAACTTGTCTCAAATGAGAGAGGTGGTCTGCTGCATTTTTGGAAAAAATAGTGATATCATCAAGGTAAATCAGCACCACGTTGTTAATCAAACCTTTGAACGCCATGTCCATTGCCCTTTGGAAGGTAGCACCAGCGTTGGACAGCCCAAATGGCATTTTCCTGTATGCAAAAGTTCCCCATTTGGTTGTGAAGGCTGTCTTGAACTGGTCTTCCTCCTTCACCATAATCTGATTGTAGCCTGAGTAGCCATCAAGTAGTGAAAACCTCTCGGAGCCAGCCACAACTTGCAAGATTTGCTCCATGGAAGGGAGTGGGTAATGGTCCTTGAGAGATGCTCTATTTAAGTCTCTGAAATCAACACACAATCTGATCTCCCCACTCTTCTTTCTGACTGGAACCAAGTTGGCAACCCAACTAGAATGCTTGATTGGGAATATGATTCTTGACTCAATCAGCTTGTCCAATTCTTTCCTCATGAGAGGCTCCATGTGTGGATTGACTGGTCTTTGTTTCTGCCTGACAGGCTTAGTATTTGGATCCAATTCAATGGTATGCTGAGCTAAGTTGGGATTGAAACCTTTCAAATCTTCGTAGCTCCAAGCAAACACATCTGGGAATTCTTGACACAGCTGCATGAATTCATACCTTTCTTGTTCAGTTGTCATCTTTCCAATTTGCAATGGTTTGTTCTCTTCTACCAAGATGGATACTGAATCCTCTCTCTTGACCTGAATGTTTGCTTTCTCCTTTCTAAACTG
Source organism: Taxus chinensis (assembly GCA_019776745.2). Lineage (NCBI taxonomy): Eukaryota > Viridiplantae > Streptophyta > Pinopsida > Cupressales > Taxaceae > Taxus > Taxus chinensis. The sequence continues at coordinate 3,658,914 of CM034152.1, read as the reverse complement.
ATCATTGGGATTAAAAATGGACTCCAAAGTGATAAGTCCCTTGGGCAGCTTGTTAGTTCTCAGCTGTACCACCTGGTCACCATACTGCTGTTCCAACTTTTCTTGATTCTTAGCTGAGAACTCAGCTTCTTCTTGCAAGAAATGGATGATTTGCTGGTCATTCTCAAACACTTGCCAACTGACATTGTTATCTGGCACTGAAGGCCTCACAATCACGTGGATGTTTGGCTGTACCTTGTCTTTTTGAATGCTTTCCACAATGTCAAAGGCTGCCCCTACTGCTGCAAGCCTGTCAACAGCTTGATTCTCTTTCCTAGGAATGGATTTGATGCCAAAACCCTCAAAATCTTCCATGAGGTCCCACACCCTGTTCTTGTAGCACCTGAGTAGATCATTCTTGGCAGCATGCTGTCCCTTGACCTGATTTACAATCAATTCACTGTCACCAAAGACTTGCAAGTTCTTTATTTTCTTCTTGATTGCCCAATGCATCCCTTGCACCAAGGCTTCATATTCAGCAGTGTTATTGGAGCATGCAAACTGAAATCTAAAAGCTGAATAGTACTTTACTCCTTGAGGTGAAACAAGCATGGCTCCACCTCCTGCACCTTGTCTACTCCTTGATCCATCAAAAAATAGCTGCCATACCTCATTGTCATCTTCATGGTTTGGCTTGGTGATGCTAGGAATAGGCTGATTTTCTTCATGTATGCAATAGACCCCTAGCTCAGATTCTTCCACTTCTTGATAAGGATCAAAAGCATGTACCTTGTTTTCCCATTCATCAAGAGTTAGATCCGAGATGCTTCCAACCTTGGTGTCAGCTTCATCGGTGCTTGGGTGGTCTTCTTGATCAAATGCTGAACAATTGGCATTGATCTGACTTGGAGTGTAAGGCTCAATGTGGAAGTTTGCAATAGGTTCAGACCTGATTGTAGCCTTAGTTCCATACCTCGTTCTGAACAGCATGTGTGACCAATCAGCAGACAAATATCCCCCAATCTTGGCTGTGAAGTCCCTTGACAAGCATAGGGCAAAGAGTGGTGGAAGGTCTATGACTGATACATCTTGTAAAACAACAACATTTGGACATGCATGCAAGGTAAGACTCAAGTTTCTAATCACCCCAACTGTTGTTACTGCTGTCCCATCCAGCTGCACTACCCCTTTGGATATGGTTTCATACTGGAGCCCTAGCTGATCAGCTATTTGTTTAGGCATCACTGAGCTACTTGCCCCGGAATCTATCATGCAATTGTGCACTAACTGATTTCCAATGATTAATGAAACATAGAAAGGAGGGGGCTTCAACATTTTACCTTGCTGTCCTCCATGATTTCCCTCAGGCTGGGCAGCATTTGTGAGCACTTTCTCTTGCATCTGAACTTGCTGATTCGAAGTTGGCCAGTCCTTCATGGCAGCTTGTAACAAGTCTCTTTGGCCTGGGATAGATAGGGATTCCCACATTGATATATTAACATTTGTCTTCTTCATCTGATCAATGATACTGAATGGTGATGAAGGATCTCTTTGCTGTCCCTTTGCTTGTACATTCACTCCTTGCACGTGGGCAGCAATAACTGGTATTTGAGTTGGTCTAGGAGCTGTTCTTGGCTGCCCTTGTGCATTTGAAATTGGATTTTGCTTGCCAACCATTTGTGGAGCCATGGAAGGTTGTGGATTGGTTGGAGCTAATGGCTGTTCTTCACCCAAATTCCTTCTTTTTGACCTTGTGTTGGCTGCAACACCTTGAGAAACTGCTTGATTCATGCCACAGAAATCTTCTGCTTGCCAGTTTACCAATGTGGTGTCATTTGGGGCTGATTGCTGTTGGAATGTTTCTTGTTGTTGGTTGTTTCCTTGACTGCCTTCACCCTCCACACCAGTAGTTGTCACCATTAATGCTTGATTCAAAGCACCATTGAAGCACATAGATTGGTTATGAGGTTCATTGCATGGAAAACACCAATCATACTCTTGAGCAACGTTGTTTTGTGTTGGCACCAATGCCTTAGAGGCAGATATGGCATTAGGATTATAGGGCTGAAATGGTCTATTGGCAGGAGGCCTTGTTTGATTTACATTTGCAGCTGGATTAGGAGGTCTTTGTGGTTGGTATGGCTGCCTGTTAGGCTGAGCTTGGGGCTGGTAAGAAGGTCTAAAACCTTGGGCTTGTTGCCTTTTGAGAGTAACCAGCTCATTGCCTAGGTTTTGCAATTGCTTCATGACTTCTTGAAGCTCATTTGGGGCACTTGGAGATGAAGTAGAAGCTTCATTTGAACTCTGATTTCTAGGAGTGGGAGAAGGAGCCAAATTAGGTGCTTGATTGGTATTTGGACTCTCTAAACTTGGAAACAATGGCATGGGAGGTCTAGGGGCTAGTTTGCCAGCTTGGATCAAACAATTTTCAGCCCTAATGGCAATGCTATAAGCCATAGGGATAGTTATGCCTCCCATGGACTGAATCAACATAGAAATATCAGAATTTAGAGCTTTGAGATAATAGAGAAAAGCACCTTCTGCTGTTGGCCTAACTGCCACTGGAATTCTCTCCCAAGTCTTTTGAAATCTGAAGTTGAAATCGGTCAGCTGTTCATTGGGAGCTCTCTTGATGGTTGTCAGCTGCTCCAAAAGAGACAAGTTGTCTCCCTTCTCTCCAAATTGCTCATGAAGTGCTATACACAGCTGATTCCAATTTGTGATAGAACCAGCTCCAAGGCTTCTAAACCATTGCAATGCTTTCCCCTTGAATGAAGATGCCAGCAACTTGACAGCCACTTGCATCTCATTGATTTCATGAATTGCACAAAGGTTAGCAATATCCTTAACATGATCACCTGGAGTAGTCTGATTTTCTCCAGTGAAGTATGGAATGTTCTTCAAGGCTACAATAGGAATTGGATGTTGTGCATTGAGGGCAAGTGGGCTGCTGCCTGTGAAGTTGACATAGGGGTTGTTTTGTGCCATTCTAATTGGTCTTAAAACCCTTGTTGACTGAATGAAAGGCCTACCAGGTGGAGGAGTTGAGAGAGTTCTGTTTGGTGGAGATGGAGACCTTTGAATCCTTCTTCCACTTTGCCTTACTCTTGGAGATAACTGCAGATATTCAAACAACACCTCTTCTTCTCCAGCTCTTGACCTTGTAGTGATTCTTCTCATGAGTTTTCAGGCCTGCACTGCTGAAACCAGTTGATTCTTCCCCTTTGGAGTCACCAGATATGCAAATTATAGCTCTTTTCAAGCAAGAAAATTGCAGCAGATGCACATCAACTTTGCTGCAATAAAAATGAGACCTCTAAGGTCCCACCGGGCGTGCCAAAACTGTTGTTGCAAATCAGCAGCACCCCTGGATGCAAATCAAGGTTCTAAATGATGTTTAGAGCATCCAGTGTGATTGCACAACATGGAAACCTCTCTCCAAGTGTGGGACTTGTGAAAATGAGAGAGGAATCTCCAGAATAGAGGCTGGTTCCTCAAACTCCTCTGATTTAGATCTATATTTTGCACAACTACAGAGGTTCTAATCCTAATTCTACCCTAGATTGCAAGGAGACAGGGATAAAAATGCAAAAATGAAACTAAACTAAAGATGGTGATGCACCAAAAGGAGTGGTGAAACATTTTTTGCCATGTAAATAGACACAAATTCATGAAATGCAACAAGGGAAAACATACACAAGCTGATAGATGTAATTAGAGGTCTTAAAATGAAGTAAAACAATACAAACAGAGGACTGAAAGCATTCACAGAGTTTGCACTGTCAATTCCATGTAAAAATCTCTTGCATTCCACCATCAAAGAGGTATAAACCTGTTACAAACTGTGAAAAAGGTCTGATTCTTACAACTATCACTTGCTGGAGGTGAAAGAAGAAGTTTTCAATGCCAAAAAGTGTTCAACCATGAAGAAATGAGCCAAATCTGGCTTTTACAGTGCATGGGTCGAGCCCAGGAGAGAGAAAACATAAAAAACATGGGAGCCCATTCCTCATTGATGGAAAATGCATTAAAACAGCATGGAGGACCTTACAAACCCATACCCTATCATTTTTGACCATATTGGAGAAGAATGCGACCCATTCTGTATTAAATTTGGTTGTTGAAATGTCATTTCTGGCCATGGACACGTACCAGAACCATTTTTGAATTTTCTCTCTCCAAACTGAACCAAAATTAGAAATTGACCATGGAATCATGTAGATAATTTTAACATATTTCCAATGATATAAAGAACGTGAAAATCTGAGCTCTGGATCAAAAGATATGATCGTTTGAAGATTTAGGGCAAAAACGGCCCAAAAACGGATCGGCGGGAAAAATTTTCAAATTTTACCTCTTTTTTGTCTTTGGAAATTTTTTCAAAAATTCCCTGCGCTCCACTGGTCAGATGCCACGTGGCAGCTTCCTATTGGCTGCGGGCCTCAAATGGGAAAATTTTCCACAAAAACTCCGCCGAGCCATAACTTGAAAAATATAAGGAGTTAGGAGGCAAACTTTACCTTTCTGGAAAGCTGAGAGAGAGCTCTATCTGATGGTGCCATTTCCAGAAAGCCTTGAGTGCCTTAAAATCAAAAAATGTGGACTGAGGCACAAGAGAGGCAAGAACACAAGGAGTTAGCCACAAAAAATGAGCTGGGGCACATTTTGGAGAGGACATAAACACATATCATAGTCTGAAACGCACTTACACACTCATTTTCATTAGGCACAATTAGAAAAGGGACTTGTAAGGGACGTAGAAAATGCATAAAAAACAATGCAAGGGAAAGGCAAAAAGATGCAATAAAATAAAAATAAGGGCAAAGATAGCCACAAAATATGATTCTATTACTTTCAATAAATGCATAGTCGATTACAATGGTTGATGAAGCTAGTATCCACATGTAAAGAACCAAATATGAAGGCCTATAACTTAACATGAAAAACACAAAAGCTCTTGGAAAACTAAAGGAGTCCAACCTTTTACTATGAACATTGTTCTTTAATTTATAGAAGAAGAAGGAGAGAAGAAGAGGAGAAAAAAGAGGGAACTCAGATTCAAACTTCCAACCACTAATAACTCACAATGAATGCCTACAAATCCACTTGTAATGTTGTCAGTTGTGCCTCCCTATGTCTATTTTACTTATGGAAGAAGGAAAGAGGGCGAATTGGATCAAAGTTGGGTGGTTGAGCCAACTAAATATGTGCATTAATGGTTGAAACATGTTTCCCTGATTCTTACCTACCACATCGAGCCAAAATATGATTTTGAATGATCTGGAGTGTAGCCCATGTTAACATATTTCCAACAACATAAAAAGCACCTAAATATGATCTTTGTAGAAAAATTTACGAAGATATGAAGTCTACAATGTAAATTGAACACACAAGACATGTGAGGCGCTATGATCGGTTTAAGGATTCAGTTGACTATTCATTTTTTTGTTTTTTCTTCGACGTGTTGTGCAATAGTTCGTTGCAATGATCCAGGGCCCAGTTGGTGCACTTTTATAGGTTATGTGTGACACACTCAAACTGACAAGTTGCCATGTGGAAAAATAACTTGGCGCAAAATACTGTAGTTGGCGTGTGCACGAGTGAGGGGCGTAAGAATGTAGAAGATGGGCATGCAAAAGAGATGTGTGCATAAGTGGGAAGATAAGATGCATACCTGAAAGGATACAAGTATGCAAGTAGAGTGCAGTATCCAAATGAGAAGTGCACATTGGTAAGAAATGAAAGGGTCGCATGGAGAAAGCATGTAGGGTACTTAGATGAATTAGAAGGAAAGTCAAGGGATGTGTGTAGAGGGTGCATGAACTATGGGAAAGAAGGTGGGTGTGCAAGGAGTGTACCCAAAGGGAGAATGGAAGAAGATAGAGGAATGGGGAAGGAAGGTGGAAGTGCGTGGAAGGTGCATAGGAGGGAGTGAAGGAAGAATAAGGATCAAAGGAGAAGTAGAAGGGTGTACAAAATACTACAACTAAGAAATTTGCTAAGGAAACCACCAGATTGAGCGTGCAAGTTGGATTCTTGAACCTTTGAGTTAGAATGAAGATGTAAGTTGTTAAAATAACTAGGGGAGTTATTTTGGACAACAGACTCCTTCAAAAATTTTGAGAGCTCATCATCACTTTCATTTGAGGAATATTTGTTTTGAAACTTGATGAGACAACTTAGAGAGATTGATCCATCATCCCAAGGCTCATTGAACTTCACTACCTCTTACATATGGGAGGATTCATCATCAAAGAACTCAAGGAATTTTATTTCAATATTTTCCTCATAGAAGTAATCTTATTCTTCAAATGGGAAAGAGAAATATTCACTTTCATCAATGCATCCATTAATCATTAGCTCAGGAGAGACATCATATTGTTCACCTTGATAGAATTCAACATGACCAATTTTTGAAGTGGTTGAGAATTCAGAATTAGATTCATACTTGTTTTGCAAATCCATGGCTTGCATCAAGAGCTCGAGACTGAGATGAGGGTCTTCTGTTCTTCTACAATTCTTAGCATTTCTTGCACTAATTCTTCTTTCAAACCTTTCAAGGGCTCATTGTAAGTTGAATTTTATTCTTCATGGAAGACCTGATCGAGAAAATATTAATTTTTAAACTAGAACAAGAACACCTCCTCATCATCAGTAAACACATTAACTGATTTCTCCTCTTAGAACTCATCAAGAACCATTTCATCTCCTCATGGATCAAACCATCCAACAACTTGGGGTTGTCATATTGCAACTCAATATTTTTCCACACTTCTTCATGATCAATACCACATTGAAAAGGAATGTTTGGTCCTATCAAGATAGGAATCTTATCCTCTTCTTCGGATGTTATGAAATGATTCATCTTCCTACTATCTTGGTACATGATGTTAGCTTCTGAATTTCCTAAATTTTTTACCGTATATCTTATCTTCTTTTCCGGAAGAAAATTTTCCATATCTATCTTAACCAAAATGGTTATGGAAGATGAATTCATTTGGGTCTTTCCTCCGAAGTTTCAACATAATATTCTACTTAACAACATTCCAAACGAAGCCAAAATTTCTGCTACCAAGATAGTCATTAACACATTCTTATCCATAAATTAAGCAAGAGCCACATGTACATCATTGATATTTCCCACAAGTGGGAGTTACTTTGACTCTATAGAGTAACAAGAGCCAATGACTCATGTTAAGGTAAGTCTGAGAGCATTGGCAATCTTTATGGGCATTACATTATCAGAAGCACTAGAATCTAGTATGTAGTTGTTCAACTGGTATATTCCAATAAGAAGGGAGACATAGAAAGGATCAATATTATCAATATTTAATGCACTCATAGCAATCATATTATGTGATGGAGGTGTAGGTGGGGTTGGTAGTAGTCCTTAGAACTAGGAGTCATAATATTGGGTTTGGAACTAACACCCTTGATATGACTGACAAGCTTCTCAAATTTTTCGAGATGAGTTTGCAAATACTCATAATAAAAAATATGCACTTTATATTTGTTCACATGTTCTATAATATCAAAAGGAGCATATGTAGACAAGGGGGATGATGGCACTACTTTTGAAGTTAGGATAGGCTTGGAAGTGGGAGTAGAGGTTCGGGAAAAAGTGGCTAATTTTGAAGGTAAATTAAAGACTCTTGAAGGACTATATTTTGTAGAAGTAGACTTAGAATTAGAAGGGGCATCAAAAGACTTACTTGGAATAGTAGGTGATCTCTTACTTTCCATTCAACCAAGTTTCTCCAATGCAGACTATATGGAGGGTGGAAGGGAAGATCCTCGACTGATTACTTTATTTCGTAGAGTCGCCATAGGAGGATCTTCAATCTTCTTCTTTTTCACAGCAATGGAGGAAGAACATCCTTTTTGAGGATGATAATGGGTGAATAACACATATGAAAAACTAGGTGTATCTTTGTCGTCATCTTCATAACCTCCGTAATATTCATAGAATTTGGTTTGTACATCATTATCTACTTCTTCAATCTCTAGGTAATCATTATCACCACTTTGTTGTTCCAGTCCTTCTTCATCTTCTAAATCTCTACAAATTGCATTAATAGGTGGATCCTCTAAGAAAATCCTTTGGGGTACTCTTTTAATCTAACATCTGCTATGAATTTGATGGAGCATTTGTTGAGAAACCTCTCTCTTCAATATTATCAATTCGTTCCCAATTCCTGCAACAATGGATTTATTTTTTTTATCTTTAGGATGCTGGGATTTATCCTTCCTTGAAGGATCCTTGATCTTTCTTGATAGGATGAGGTCATCTTATACTTCAATGGAAATTTATTGAGCTTGTGTAAGATCTGTAGGAAAATATGTTTGGAGGATGAATCCTACCTTAAGTAATTGAGCATTGATGAAAACTATTTTCACATTGTCATCAGAGGGAAAAGCTTCAAAGGGTATCCATTTGAGAGACATGTTATAACGAGATAAAAAATCCCTCATAGTCTCATTAGGTCCCTTTTTCATTCAAACCAGCTGCACTAAGAGGTCTTGACAATCTTCAGTGGATTTGAACCTTTCTTAAAAATTGGTTTCGATGTCATCCCAACTAGTAATGGATCTAGCCAATATGAGATAGAACCACTTAAGTTCCTTTTCTTACAAAGAATCTATGAAAAATCTCACAATAACATCTTCATGTTTGATTCCAAGAATTCTGTATGAGGTGATGAAGGCAAAGATGTGTTCTTTAAGAAGTTGTGTATTGTCACCTTTGAAATTTGAAAAGTTCTTACAAGAACTTGTTGGTAGATTATGAAGAGGAGGTGCAAGAGAGAGTGGATTTGTATTCCTTCCCCATGGAAAAATGGGTTGGGGTATTTTTTCTTTATCCACCATTATTTCTTTTGCTTTAGCTTTTGCTTCTGTAAATTCTTCTCCCGATTCTTCTTCTGTGATGCACTATTTTTTAGCAAAAACTTGAAATGGTCATATCTTTTGATCAGGGTGTCCATTTGAGTCTATTTTTTCTAAACCACTTGGTTCAAAGAGATGAACACAATAATCATCTAGACATACCAATTGGAGCCATTTGTGGTACATTTTCAGGCCCGAAATCTGTCATCTAGGGGCCGAAAATTAGGATTTAAGTTATAGTTCAATTTTTTCCAATTTTAGGGCATTAGTTAATATTAGTCTCTTGAATGCATAGTAGGTTAGAAAGTTAGAATTTCCTCTAATTTATTCATGTAGAAGATGCATGAAAATTTTTGTGCCCGTGTTGGGCCCCTAAAATATTGGCTAAGTACAAAAAGGCGCATGGGCGTGTAAGGCAAGGTTTTAGGAGGGTTTTAGAAGGGTCGTGTTGTGCACCGAAAGACAAGGTCTCGGGACTTAGTCATATTTGGTGTATCAGATAGGACACAAGAAAAGCATGACCCGACTGCATATGCAGAGTGGATAAGGTGCCAGCCTAATGACAGGCTGGCCTAGGAAGGAATATGCCATGTGATGGAAGATTCTAGAAGACATCATGGAAAAAAGTGGAGAGATCAGGCCTAAAGGAGCATGCTCCCATGGACGAACACATTCAGACACTTGGTGCCAGATCTAAGGCCGCAGAAGGATGAGTTGGCACTTTTGGATGCCTATATATACAAGCATCCTTAAATGAAAAGTGTGGTGGGATTGTGGATAGAGAGAGAGAGAGAGATCAGTAGAGATAAGAGCTCTACAAAAATGCCACAAGGAGTCATATTGGGTTGGGTAGATGAAATATAGGAGAAGGATGTATCAAAGGCTTAGAGTTTAAATTTATTTTTGAGAGCTAAATGATATGGATCCAGTTATGATGGATGACTTTGGTCTGCCATAATGTGGTGATTTGTAGTAAGTTTAATGAATGTAATGAGGTTACCAAGTTAATTGAATATGATCCTTCTTGGTTCGGATTCATACATGATTCTTCATAGTTCCTTTTCATGTATGTTTATAAGATGAATCTAAATTCCTATGCATTTTCCTTTCTGGTTTGATTCAGTTCTTTAAATTTGTTAAAGTATCTTTGTTTGTAATGAATGCAATGATCTAGAGCTGTTTTGAGCTCTACGATGTTTGCATGTCTCATTCCCATTCACTTCCTTTAAATTTTGGATCATAGATGATGTTTTCCCACTAAACTCACATAAAAGAGAGACTCAGCACCAGCGTGTGCCTCGAGTGAGCACCCAACGCCCGCTGGGTGATATGCTGGTGCTCATGGGATTCCCTTGTTCTTTAGTGGGTGTAAAAATGAATACATCTTGGTTCCATTTCCGGGACCTCTTTTCGAAGCACTGGACCTGAGTTTGATGCATGTAGATGGGTAGAAGAGAACCTCTAACATGATTTGTATGAAACTTTTTTCTGTTGCTTCCTAGTAGAACTATATGAATGGCTCTTGACATATGCATGTAGATCAAGTTGGTATTATAGATCACGTGCGTGGACCTAGTAAGAGTACCAGAGGCTGAAAAATGTAGATCTGACGTGGACTCACATTGTGGATCTTGGTGGAAAGGAGTATTGGCTAGCTACGCTCTGGAGTACACAATTTATAAATATTCTTGTCTGGAAGTTACTGAGTTCAAGTTTCTTCGGGAGCCCAGAGGATCATTTCTACGTGCTATCCCTCTGATAATGAAGATCTTGATTATTACCTTGAGTTTAGAGGCATTTCTGATGGTAGGCTAAACCGTGCTGAGCACTGGGCGAGGAAGCTAGGGTGGAGGAAGATGGCATATATTGCGATGGAGAAAGAAAGGGAGGAGAGACAAATCAAGTATATTTAAGTGCATGAAAAGGATATTTCTAGACAATGTGAGGTTGTATGTGTGATGGATATATGGAGGCAGACATTGCAAGAAGGATTTGAGGTTCACTCAGAGGACGTGGAACTTGAGCAGTCTGTGCTACACCATATTGGAAAGAGTGTAAGAGATACCCCTTCGGATTTTAATGAGATTTCATCATGTGGAGAGAGAAGAATCATTGGTACACATCTAAACCCACATAGTGACCAAACCATGGTGCTTAGTTTTCCAGATCAAGGAATGAGTATTGCTGACCCAGTTTGTATTAGTGGAAGTGACAGATCTGTGCCCAGGAGATACAATTTCTCATTTCCCACTTCTATGACTATGCATACTATTCCAGTATTCAGAGGAATTTTTGGACAAGGAGAAATTACACAAGCCTTTGGTCTTGCATATGGGAGTAGTGTGGGGTACACTAGTGGTAGTGGGGCATTATCATAGATCATAGGCACACAATTTAGTGGAACTTTGGGGACCCTTGGAATGACCACTACAGGACCTGATGGATTTGGTGGGTCATGAGGAATAAGACCTAGTGGATCTGGTGGGTCTGGAGGCATAGGACCTGGTGGATTTGGTGGATCTGGTGGTGGGGGAAATGCTGGAGGAAACCAAGGCTCTGGATCGGGAGGACAAGGGCCCCAACCACCTTCTCAAGTTTTCTTTGAGATGTCTTTACATTTTCTAGATTATAAAGGTACTGAATATGCTACAAAACATGTTCACAAGTGTGAGATGCTATGGCATGTGAAAGAGATCACTAGCTTGGAGTGGAAAGAAAGCCAGTTTGCAACAACATTGCAATGATGCGCACATAGATGGTATAGGAAATATAACCCTCATCAAACGGTGGTGGATTATACTGCTTTAAAGAACACCTTGGCAGAATTCCACATCCCTGAGTTTGAACAGAAGAGTATCAGTGTCCTGAAGGAGATTCAACAGGGAATGGTGGAGTGTGTGGGAGTATGATGCACGGTTCAAAAGCATCCTGTCAAAATTATCATATGACATTCACCCTTCACAACATACTCAATGGTTTGCTGGGGGGTTGATAACACCTTTTCAAAGATCTTTATCTCATAATATTTTTTTAGACTCGCGTAAGGAGTTAGAAGTTGCTTTGTGCGCCAAAGATGTTGGAAGTGTTAATACTGGTGTTAGCCCATTTCTGGAGGCTCAAATTGTTGCTATGACTAAGCAACTAGAGAAGTTGTTTGGGAACTCAACCCATGAGACTCATAGTGGTATATGGTGTATAGATTGTGAAGTATAGGGGCATGTCAAGGATAGTTTCCCTCAGAGGGTAGTATGTGCCGTAACAGTATACTATGAAATTTTTCATGGGGACCATGATTCAAGTAAATGTCCCTTATTATGATGCATAATTCAAAAGAACGTGTCTTGCTACTGTAAGATATGCACCTCTACAACCCATGATACTAAGGATTGTAGGCTTATTGACCAGATCCTTGAGGCCATTGATCATGGGGTGTGCTAGACCAACATTTCTAGTAGTTCTAAGAATGGTGGCCACCATTATGAGGAATGTGCAGATGGAGACACGCATGGAAGGGGATTTTGTGGAGGATTATGTGGTTGTGGTAACCATGGAGGAGGAAGGAGTGAGTTCCTACGTGGAACCTATTTTAATTATGGGTCTATAGACCACTACAAGCATGAACGCCAAGATTTATTGTAACGCTCATGGTGTGGGAAGAAGCATAAGTATGAGGAGTTCCCTAAGTTATTTGAGCATATGAATCAGCAGCACCAGAAATAAAAGGGCTATGTAATGGTAAGCATTAAAAATACTGACACACAATAGATGCCACGGGTGACACGTGATGCATGATTGGAACCTATTATGGTAACAATAAAAGTAGAGGTAGCGCACACAAAGGAAATACCAAGGTAAAAGAACCTGGTTTCAAAGGAAGAAGTGGTACATGGGAAATACCCAGACCCTGTGCATCAAAAGGAGGTATATCAAGAAATCATCGACATCATTTAGAGTTTACAAGGAGAAATTTAGTGTCTAAAGGAGCAGTTCAGGAGGGAGGAGCAAAGAAAGAAGGTCAAGGTGCCAAAATATGACCTGGATGAGGTCAAGGAAGTATGCAAAATGCTAAGGCAAGAGGATATTATTCCCTTGCTAGTAGCATGGTTAAGAAAGAAGGTACCACATGCCAGGGAAGAGCATGAGAGGAAGGTCTTGCATACAAACCTTCCCCCTCACAACCTTGACTATTATAGGGAGATCACGTTAAATGCGGTCGTGGATGGATGGCTCCTTAGTAATATCCTCATTGACACAGGTGCGGAGGTCAATGTTCTCACTTTGGATGCATGGAATTAGATGGGAAGGTCTATATTACATCCATCTTCGAATGTGCTCTATATGAAAAAAAATGAAGGCAATGCCCATCAATGTCTTAAAGGATGTAACTATCACCATTCATGGAGCTAAGTTTACTGGGGACTTCAAAGTCTTGGCGCTCGCCGAGGCAGAAAATTTCCCAGCCCTACTTGGGCACCCATGGTGCTATAAGAACAATGCAGATCTTTGGTTCAACAAGGGATACATAAGCTTTGAAAATGAGGATGAACGGGTCATCATACCCCTAGCTGATGGGAAGTCAACACCCTATATTGAAACTTTGGGAGAAGAGGTCCTGGATAGAATATATGTGTGCTGAATCAGAGATCCAGAGATAATTCATCCCACCAAAGGAGTTATACATTTTGAGGATGCTCAGTCCCTAAGTGACACCACCAGTATAACATCTAATAATTGGGCACATGGAACCTATGAGTTAATCGGATGACATTTGAGAGGATTGGTGACAAAGGTGACAAAGGCATGTACGATTTGGCACCTAGGAGGAAAGGAGCTATCAAAGTACTCAGGAGGAGCCTTCCCTAAGGTATTTTTGTAGGATATGGAAGCTTAGTGGAAGGAGGAAAATGAATGAAGGGGGATGTTAATTTACGTCCTACTCGGAACTACTGCACGTTGGTAGGAAATGCATTGGGATAATCTCTTGGAATGGCACGAGGTGAGAATTTCCTTCTCTGTAAGGTTTTGCAGGAGAAACATGCCCACAACAATAAAATATTACCATGGTAAAGATATTTCTTCCTTCCATATCCAAGCATGTGAGACACCCTGGATGGGAAGTGCAGAAGCATTGCCACCCTCATTATGGGTTCACAAGTTGTATTCCACCCTACAAGGTTGTGTGCGCGCATGGTACATTCATTTTGAGACACGCTGCCAGAAAGGGAATTGGCAAGAGTTAACGACTGATATCATTCAAAAATTCGAGTATCAGAGTACAAAGCCCTTGGTGGATAAGGCATTACAGGTTGTCAAGCGCCTTACCATTAGGGATAGTGCCATGGTAGAAGATATGCTACTAGAGTTACTAGGTGAACCTGGCCTAGAGGTGTGCTTTGAGGAAGAAGAAATATAAGATATACAACTTGAGCATGTGTGTTTAGAAAAAGAAAAGGGGAAGATGGTGTATGTTGTTGATGGTGAAGAAGTGGAAGACTTGGATGTTGACCATTCTATAGGGATGCGCAAAGTCATAGACAGTGCTGATGAAAGGGCGCACGCCTATCATGAGCCTTTAAAGGCAAATAAAGTTAACATTGGCTCAAATGAAGAGCCTAAGGAGGCTATCATTAGAGACTATTGGTCGGAGAAGGAAGTCTCTAAGATCATTAATCTTTTACGTGAGTTTGAGGATTTATTCCTGCACGGGTATCATCAGCTTAAAGGCGTCCACCATTCCTTGGGGGAGATGAGGAAAAAGCTAAAGGAAAGTGCACGCCCAGTTAGGAAAAGACCATACCAGATGAATCCTAACATGCGCGTGAAGGTTAAGGAGTAAATAGATAAGATGATAGCATCGGGAATTATTGAAGTTGTTGAAGAGTCAGAATGGATAAGTCCAATGATAATTAGCATCAAGAAGGACAAAAGGATAAACATCTGTGTTGATTACAGGGAGTTGAATGTAGTATGTATCATTGATCCTTTCCCAACCACATTTACTTAAGAAATCTTAGAGGGAGTGGCAGGGCATGAGGTCTATTCTTTCATAGATGGATTCTCGTGCTATCACCAGGTAAGGATCGCAAAGGAGGACTAAAGGAAGACAACTATCGCAACTGAGTCAGGAAGTTTTTCCTATACAGTCATGCCATTTGGATTGAAGAATGTGCCTACTGTGTTCTTGCGCATTGTGGTACAAGCTTTCCAGGACTTTATCCATAAATTCCTTCAAGTCTACTTGGATGATTGGACATTATATGGGTTAGTGAAGGACCATTATGATAACTTAAGGCTGATGTTTGAAAGCTGTCGACAATTGATGATATCCCTCAACATTAAGAAATGTGTCTTTGCTACCCCATTTGGAACATTATTGGGGTACATCATATGTAAGGAAGCCCTACTAGTAGATCGCACAAAAGTTACAGTAATTATGGGATTGATGGAGCCTACTACTCAACGCACAGTGCACGGATTTCTTGGGCATACGGGCTACTACAGGAAGTTCATCAAGGGGTATGCCAAGATCACCATGCCTTCAGAAGAGTTACTTAGACATAAGGGTGCCTTTCATTGGGGACAGGCATAACAAAAGGCATTTGACACTTTGAAGGATAATCTTATCACCGCGCCCATCCTACGTTTCCCTTATTGGGATAAGCCTTTCCATGTTCATGTGGATGCCTCAGAAACGACCATTGGAGTAGTACTTGCATAGCTTGGTGAAGGGATTGTTAATCATCCTTTGTGCTTTACAAATAGGAAATTAACACCAACAGAGTAGAATTACACTACGACTGAGTGTGATGCATTGTTAATGATCTAAGTGCTTCATAAATTTAGACAATATTTGTTGGCAACCCCTTTTATATTTTACACTGACCATATGGTATTGAAATACTTGATGAACAAGCCTGTTCTACAAAGGCACATATGTCGGTGGGTACTATTGTTCCAAGAATTCGATTCACGGTGGTTGTCAAACTAGGAAAAAGTAATTCCGGACCTGACCATTTGTCTAGGATTGATTCAGGGGAGGACATGCAAATGTTTAGGTTGCGGCACGTGGCCTTGGATTTAGAGGATATTGCAGTATTTCTCAAAATAGTTGTGGCACCAGACGGAATGAAGGCCTTGGAAAAAAAGAAGTTGGCCATACGCACCACTCCCTACATGCTAATTAGTGGAGACCTGTACAAAATGGGTCATGATAAGGTTCTGTGTCGATGCGTACTAGAACATGAGCGCATTATAATTATGAAAGAAGTGCATGGTGGGATTACAAGAGGCCACTATATTGGAAATGCAACCGCGTGGAAGATTCTACTCACAGGGCTCTAGTGGGAGACCATTTATCAAGATTGCATTGAGTTTTGCAAAGCCCGTGACCATTTCCAGTGCCTTGAAAAACCTAGAAAAAGGTACGAAAGGCCCTTATGATGAATAGCTAGCGCGAAACCATTTGAGAAATGGGATATCGACTTTGTTGGACCAATCTCACTAGTGGCGTGAAGGACTGGTTCACGGTATATCCTCACTTGCATTAATTATTTGATAAGGTGGGAAGAGGCAGTGCCTACAAAGGATTGTGTAGCGACTACCGCTGCTAGATTTTTATGGGAAAACATAATCAACAGGTATGGATGCCCATTGAGTTTGACAAGTGATAGAGGTATGCACTTCCTCAATGAAATAGTTAGGATTCTAATATCAGAATTCATGGTGGCCCATCACAAAACTTCTCCCTATCACCCTCAGGAAAATCGAGCTACTGAGGCATTTAACAAAATACTGTGCCACATGCTAACTAAAATTTGTGATATTAGTAGACAAGATTGGGATGAAAAAGTATCATCTATTCTTTGGGCATATAGGACAACCTACAAGAGGTTGAATAAGGCCACACCATTTCAATTGGTGTTTGGTGTGAAGGCTATCCTACCAGTTGAATTCATGTTACCTTCTCTGTGTATAGTGTGCGTAGGAGGATTGGCTGATGAACAAGTGCTGGAAGTAAGAATTGAAAAATTAATGCAGTTGGATGAAAGACGATCACTCGCTAGGTGGAGCCAGAAGATGGAAAAAGTAAAACAAAAGGCATGGCATGATCATCACATTAAGAACAAGAAGTTTGAGGTTCGGCAGATGGTGCTACTATATGATTCTAAGTTTCTACGCCATCCTGGGAAGTTGAAAGTGCATTGGTTGGGTCCCTACATCATCTCATACATCCTTGATTCAGGTGCGTGCCAGTTATAAACATTGTATGGGATGAGATTTTTAGGACACTTCAATGGGAGTAGGCTAAAGCCCTACTATAAATAAGTCTACTTAGTGTTTGTAAATAAGGCAATATTACCAGTTAGTTTAGGATTTGCTTTAGTGCATTTTCTTTTCGTTTGATTCCCTTTCTCGTTGCTGTTTTGTGTTGCGTCTTGGGTGCCAGTAATCTCATTACTTTTTGAAGGTTATAACTATGTAGAGGAACACACATCATTTTAGTGTGGGGTGGAGAAAGGTGGAAGAAATTGGAGTGTGAAGTGCCAAGAAGGATTGCATTGGAAATCCTGGTTGAATGGCCCTGTGAAGGAAGTACATGTAAGGAAAGGTGAAAATGGATGGTTGGTGTCAGGTTAAGGCTACATTAGGGATCCACGTATAAGAGAGGAAGAAGTACAAACACAAAACGAGGTAGGTGAGAGAAAAAATCATGACAAAAGAACTACCTTCAGCACTGGTTATGCGTGTGTAAGAGTCTCTTGCCAAGATGGATTGGTTGAACGCCATAAGGTTGGGGAATTGGCCGCACAAGATTGGGTGCATGAGTTAAAGCGCTAAAGTCAGGTTTGTTTGAAAAATATGCATTAAGTGTTACAGTACGATGGTAGGTAAGATAACATTTAATGTTAAAAAGTGGGAAAAACTAAAAATAGAGGGTTGGGCACTTCATTATTTACTTTGTGAATACAAAGAAGGAAGAGATTTTGCAAACTAGGGTTTCTAGAGTTGATTCGTGTGAAGAAAAATTGGAAGATTTTAATCGTGAGTAACTAGTTTGGATCTGCAAACCAGGAGGGAAGTAATTCACAGGCGTGAGAAGAGTTATGGAGAAGCACCATCTTGTGAAAATATATTCTAGTTAGGGTTTGGCAGCTAGGGCACGAGTTGGAAAAGAGTATTCTTCGTAGGTTAGAGATTTGAACTTGGAAAAGATAGAAGAGAAGAAATATGAAGATAAGTTGAAGTGAAAACCTACACAATGGCACCCAAGAAACCAGAAATAACACATAATAAGTTCAAGGGCAAGGGAAAACAACAAGTGACTACCGTAAGTACCAACGAGGAATGGTATGTAGAAATGCAGTACCCAGATGGGGTTTCACTTGGGATGGAATGGGAATCCCAGTTGAGAAAAATGATAGTAAGTGACTAAAATCATTGCACGAACATGATTGAAAAGGAAATGGAGTTGGAGTTAGTATGCTCGACTAACCAGAGAACACCGAAGGGGTTACAAATTTATAGCGACGAAGTCAAGCTGAAGTTAGAGAAGGCAGGATTATTACAACTCTATGAGTTTCCCTACTTTGGAAAGCCAGAGCGCCTCTATTAGTGGCTAATGTTGCGCATACATGAAGAATGCTTTCACTTCGTAGGGAACAAGATGCACATAACCCCTTAACTAATTTCAAGATTCACATGCCTTATTTGTGAGGGATAAATTCTAGAGGATGACCTATGCGACAAGGAAGAAATCAAGGAAATAGTGGCCGTGCATGCGTATAAGAAGGGGTCAAGGTATTTTGATATCAGGGATATCCAAGACCTAATGGTGAGAATGGCTGCACGCCTGGTAACAAAATCAACACGTAAGAAATATGGATGTAGGTAAACAAGTCCTAGTTAAATGTTTGTAGAAGAATATCAGAGGGCACCATCTACAATCTGTCCACATACATTGTAGATGAAATTATTGCCAACACATAGGAGGGAGATAAGATTCTTTTTGGTAATGTGCTCTTAACCATTGTGTTCTTAGAAATTAGAGTACCAGATGTAATAGATAGGTTCATGTGTGAATACCCAGAGGAAGACCCCTCATCTACAAAAATATTTGAGAAATACACCTATGATAGCATGACGCATGTTCACAAGTCACATCTTAAAAATGGTATACGCACTTAAGGAATGCGTTCGGGGTAGAATGGAGAATATCAGAACAATTGCTAATGCTTACAGAAGGAGAAGTTGAGTTAGTTGTATACCAACACTTTTGTATTAGTAGGTTCAAGTTGAATAATGAGAACATGAGCCCATGGTGGAAGCTCCCATTCACCTTCACAGCTCAATACTTATAAGCAGGAGTTAACAGATTCAAGGAGTACAAAAAGTTAAATCTTGACCTTAGAATTCTGGAATGGGACCACAAGGAGATGTGCAAGACATTAGTCTACCCCAACAAATGCGCATACGTGGAAAATTATGTGTCGCATGAAGTCCAAATGGTGAAACCCCTGACTCTGAATATTGTAGGAAGGTCTACGACGTGTATATACCTTGGGATAAGGCCCAAGTTTGAGAAGGGCACTTATCTTGAAAACGAGATAGCTATACCTGAGGACCTAACAGGTAGGAAGAAGACCATGCCTAAGAAGAAGGAGATGGAGGAAATAAATAAGAAGGCACCAAGTGCCCAATATACACAGGTATTAGGCACCCCGGGAACAAGCGCTAGAACAATTACTTACACACACAGGAAGAGGTCTCTAGTCGAAGAGGAGGCACCAACACAAGAAAATCTTATCGCAGAGGAGAAATCACCAGAGGAAGAGGAAGAGAAAGTAAAATCTCCTATACTAGAATCTCTAGTTAGGAAGAAACAAAAGGTGATGGAGGAAGTTGAATAAGAGGAGATAGAGAGCTTGGAGAAATACATAGGTGAGAGGGATGACGATGAAAGAGCCACATGTTTTCAGCGTGCACGATTCATAAGAAGAGGGCGAAGAAGAAGAAAATGAGTTCCTTTTCGTGCGGTGCAAGGGTAGCTAGGAGGAGGAAGGTGCCCAGGACATGGAGAGAAGTGAAGAGGCTAGCATGTAAGCTCAGAAAAATCCAAGCCTCACAAAGGAGAAAGTAAATGAGGTGGCAGAAAAAGAAGCAATGAAAATCATCGAGGCCTTGGTAGAACAAGAATTGGAGTGCAATGTTGATATAGTGATGGAAGAGGATAAGGAAAAAAGTGCAGGGAAAGATCATGGAAGCGCGGGAGGCCCCAGTATATTGGTAACTGTTCCTAAGGGCATGCACAAAGGGGGAAAGTGCATAGAGATCAAAAGGAAAGGAATGAACTACATTAATGATCCCAACAAGGTGTTTCATGCGTGCTTCCAAAGCACTATCCCAATAGATCAACTCATGGAAATGAAGTTGTTTGATGAAGAAGGTGCATACCCTTGGATGAGGAAGATGCTCTCTTAGGAAATTGAGTCCCAACTCGATGAGCCAAAGTTTGAGGTAAGCCAGGGGCACTAATGAAAATGCCTGAGTCAAAAGGAGACAACCCCTTGGTAAATTCTCAGTAGCTTTTAGATGAGTAGTTATGTAACGTGCTTAACAAGGTCTCAGTTGAGGTTAAAGCTAGGATCTTTGAACGGAATGATAGGATAATATTTCTAGAAGTAAAACGAGAAAAGAAGGAGGGAGAGCTAGAAAAGAAGGAGGAAGTTATAGAAGAGAAGGCCAAGGATTTAAAGTAATAGGAGCTAAATAGTGCCCAACTAAAGCGTGAGCTCAGGGAAGAAAAGGTAGGGTGTGTGAAGTACATAAGAAGGTAGAATCCATCATAGATGCCATTGTTTTGAAGCATCCAGAATTAACTCCGCTGGCGCAAAAGTATGGATCTTCCCTTGAGTGCCTTGAAGACCTAATGAGCATTCTCACCATGGAGAGATATCCTATAGCATTAGAATCCATGGAATAAGTAGTAGCGTGCCTGGAGAAGGAGGATAAGTTAAAGGTAGTAGCAATCATGGCTGAATACAACAAAGTCCTCGTTGATGTAAATATTGCTACCCATACCGCTGAGGCTGCATATGACAACTACACAGACAAAGATAAAGTGGTGAGTACCCTGGTCACTAACTATGAAGTAAATCTTAAAGAGTTCCAAGAGAAGAACACAGGGAATAAAGTAGAGTGGGATAAAATCCTGGCTGAGGTTGAAAAGAAGTCAGAAGCTATTGAGGCCCTAAGGGGTACAATTAATAACTGACTAAAGGAGCTATACCCACAAATTACTAGAAGGATGGACATGCTTGAGGACATAGGGAAGGAGTTGGAAAAAATTGTTGACATTATGAATGCTCAAGGAGATGGAATGATTTTTTGGGAGGTAAGTGCAATAGTCAGTGACCTCTGCCAGAGAGCACAAAATGAAGTCGATGCCTGGAACAAGTTGGAGGCCGACTTGCAAAAATATTTTCCTAGCTTGTTACAATAATGCCTTCACTTCCCCATTCTTTCTTCTTTCCCAAATTCTGAATCCCATTATTCTCTTTTTCAACACGTAAGTCTACTGTAACTCTTTATTCATTGGAGAAGTGTTCTCGTGGACGGAGAACAGGAATAGTGTGGGGTGATGTTAGGCCCCTAAAATATTGGATAAGTACACAAAGGCGGATGGGTGCACAAGGCCTAGGTTGGAGATGCATGCACAAGGAGAAGGCATGAAAGGAAAGGTTCTAGGAAGGTTTTAGAAGGGTTGTGGTGTGCGTCGGTAGACAAGGTCTCAAGACTTAGCCATATTTTGCGTATCGGGCAGGACACAAGAAAAGCGTGACCTGACTGTGCATGTGGAGTGGATAAGGTGCCAACCTGGTGAAAGATTGGCCTAGGAAGGAATATGCCCTGCGATGGAAGATTATAGAATACATCATGGAAAAAAGTGGAGAGCTAAGGCCTGGAGGAGCATGCTCTCATAGAGGACCACATTCAAACACTTGGTGCTGGATTTGAGGCCGTAGAAGGATGAGTTGGCACTTTGGGATGCCTATATATACAAGCACACATAGAAGAAAAGTGTGGTGGGATCGTGGATAGAGAGAGATCAGTAGAGAGAAGAGCTCTGTAGAAATTCCACAAGGAGTCATATTGGGTTGGGTAGATGAAATATAGGAGAAGGATGTATCAAGGGCTTGGGGTTTAAATTTCTTTTTGAGAGCTAAATGATATGGATCCAGTTATGATGCATGACTTTAGTCTGCCATAATGTGGTGATTTGTAGTAAGTATAATGAATGTAATGAGGTTAGCAAGTTAATTGAATATGATCCTTCTTGGTTCAGATTCATACATGATTCTTCATAGTTCATTTTCATGTATGTTTATAAGATGAATATGTATTCCTATGCATTTTCCTTTATGTTTTGATTCAATTCTTTAAATCTATTGAAGTATCTCTGTCTGTAATGACTGCAATGATCTAGAGCCATTATGAGCTCTATGACATTCACATATCTCATTCCCATTCACTTCCTTTAAATTTTGGATCGTAGATGATGTTTTCCCACTTAACTCACATAAAAGAGAGACTCGTCTCCTGCACATGCCTCGGGTGAGCACCCAACGCTCGCTGGGTGATAGGCCAATGTGCATGGGATTACCTTGTTCTTTGGTGGGTGTAAAAATTACTATAGCCCGTATGAATAATCATGCAAACTTAATAAGAATAACAGGTTCTAGTAAATTGCTAAAAATAGTAAATTTTTCCACCTAGAGTAGATTTAGTCAAAAATAGTTAGAGTTTTCTTCACAACTCGAGTTGGGAGTTGTTTTATTTTTTATGAAGCTTTGCAATTCATGAATGAATAAAGAATAAGATGATTTATTTTCTTTGAGTTCAAGATATTTACAGTATATTGAGTGTGTGTTATAGTTTGGCTATATTATTCTGGTTCTTGTTCTTCTTCATTAGGGAATTAAATGTTCAATGGTGGTTGAAAGATGGGGGAATAAAGGGGATTTCCAGGAGTATCAACAGGGGTTTGAATAGGATTTCCATGTGTACCACTTGAAGACTCGGATGTAAATGAGGCTTGAGAGAAGAAATATGGGTTATCTATGATTTGATCATGTGGATTTTTCAAAGCTTCAAAAGCAGGATCAACAATTCCTCTCAACCTCTTCAACATGATATATCTTCTTTTAGTCAGTTTAGGGAAAATATTGCAATGAGAATATGAAAGGACACTGTGGAATATGAATGGTCACTTACAAGGATCAATAGTGGGTTTTTAGACATGGACTTTTAATTTTTTTTTTTTTTTGTTTTTTGGGGATATTTACGTTTTTTAGATTTTGTGGTTCGTATGCTAGGTGTAAAAGTGATAAATATTCCCCACAGTGGGTGCTAAAAACCATTTGTGGGAAAATTTGTCGATAGGAAAAATTGGTGGATTTCCGCCAACACTTTGGGACTAGGTCCCTCCACTTGAATTGGGAAGCTCCATTTATTAAAAAATAGGGAAATTATATACACTATTCTATCAACTGAGGGTGGTATTTCAACCGAAAATTACACAAGGGTACTACCCTAGACATGTGGAAAAGTGCTTGTAGAAACTACAAGGGAGGGAAGAGCTTGAAGGAAAGGTGTGAAGAGAATTAAAAGATAAGGATTTGAACAATAAATAGTATAATTGAGTTTATTGTTTCAAAACCAAAACATTATCTGAGAATTAAATGAGAAGGAAACCATGAGAATCACAAGGAACAAAACACAAAAGGCACAAAGTCTTAATGCATGACATTCAACAAGTACATTTCTCACGATTATAGTTGAGATGGACATGAAACATAAGCAAGAGAAATAAAGGAAATTTGATCACTTGTTTATAGAGAGAGTATGTGAGCTAGTAAACAAGATTAACCATCCCTTGAAATGAGAATGTTATCCCATTTTATAGCTTTACAAGTCATCTCTTTATCTACCCCCCATGAATTTTCATATTCCCATTACAAGTGACTTTTCACATGGAATTAGGAAACAAAAAATAATTCCCCTTTTTATAATTACAGAAGGGAATTTTACATTACATAAATATTTTATAATCACCTTAGTGAATAAGACAAAAAGTGATGATTTATTATAATGAATAATTAGAAAGGGGGTAGATAAGGGGAGAGAGAATGAAGAGAGAAGAGAAGGAATGCTCCAAAGTATGGATCAAGATGCCTCCACCGTCGATGAAGATTTGCTTTGAAAAATTCAAAGATGACAATCTGACCCCTGATGAATCTCCACACTAATGCATTGATGAAAAGCTCCATTGAAGACCATGTTGAACACCTTGTCTCTTTTGAAAACTCTTGAAATGATGAACATTTGCAACACTTCTTAAACACACCGAGAAGAGGAGTGATGAAAACCCAAGAAGTAGACCACTAAGAACACTGGAAGAGGACTCCCCTTATTGAGAAAATCCTTATGGTATTTGATACACTATCATATCTTCACGAACATCCATTCATGTGAGAGAAATTTGATTCACTTTGTTCACACAATCATGATCTTGGTTCTGCAAGTGTGAGAGTACTGATGATGAGTGATACACAAGATAAAAACCCTTTGATCATGAATAAAGGAAATTAGAATGACATAAAAACGAAGTACCTTCATATTTTTATGATGCCCTCCATGTGAAATGAATTGAAATAGCTTCTGGTATAAGAATAGGCATTTTCACTTTTCACACTTTGTTCAACACATTGGGAAATGTGGGGATTGAATTGAAAATTGAGCAGAGACCTCTGTGAGCATGAAGATCATTTAGGAATGTGTGAAGGACTGAAATGTGACCAATTTTATCACATTTTACCCACTTAATATTTTTAGCATGTTTCATATGGAAGCCCATTCTTACCAATTTTGCAAATTTCACCAAATTTGGCAGTTTTGAATGCTTTGCACTTGAAGGAGTGTCTTGAGATACCGGAAACCAAATTTTCCTTAGAATTACTATTTTCAGTAAGCTATGTGGTTGTAGACACCTAAATTCCTCTTTTGCAATCTTATTTCTAAAATGCACACAAATCACTCCCATTCTTACCAATTCTGTTATAATTAGTGATTTTCACTAATTAACTAACATTTCTTACCACTTCGGTCAATTAAAAAGCAATTTTTTGATAAAAAAACCTCTTTTTCATTCAAGATGCCACTTTACGATGAATCACAAGTCAAAATCCTCTTCAAAACAAACAATTAGCGATTATTAGCTAATTAAGCTTATTTTGCCCTTGTTGGTGTCAATATACCTTACTATTGACTCAAACCCCTCTTTCAACCACTCAAAATCACCCCATTTCCCTCCAAAACATCTCAAAAAGCTTTAAAAGCTTATCATATCCTTCTAGTTAACCCTAAATGGTTGATTAAGGCTTCATACCTCTTAATCACTTGTTAATTCACTAATCATGATTAGTAAAGCTTAATGATGATTAAAAATTATAATCTAATTTGAGTCTTTTTAGTCCCACATGCACCAAAATATTAGTTTTCCTCAAAGTGAAAACTATAAAAACAACTCACCTCATTCCTTTATACTTTACATCATGCTTTGATTTGCATATCATATAATAAATATGATTTATAACCAAGCTCAATCCTTGCCTAAAGCCTTCAATGTGGTTAGTAGATGGATATCCAAAATGACCATGTAGTCATTTGGAGAGTCCATTTCACCTTGTTTGGAGTAGCAAACATACCAATTTGATTTCCCTCTTAGGTCTATTTAGGCCCATGTTAGGTAATTGAACATATTAGTAGGCGTGTTCAGTTAGATTTTGAGTTGTATTCATGTTATTTTAGAATTCCTTTAAGCTTCTATCTTAACGTTACATTCCTAGACTTAGAGCCTTAGATAGAGGTGGAAATAGTTTTAGCCTTCCTTAGTTAGTCATGAAATTTGATTTGTAAAGTTTAGGATGCTTTCACTCCTAAATTCCACTCTTGCAATCTTATTGCCAAAACACACACAAATCACTCCCATTCTTACCAATTCCATTATAATTAGTGATTTTTGCTAATTAACTACCATTTTTCACCACTTTGGTCAATTAACAAGTGCTTTGTTGATCACCAAACCTCTTTCACATTCAAGATTCCACTCTACGATGAATCACAAGTCAAAATCCTCTTCAAAACAAATAATTAGTGATTATTAGCTAATTAAGCCTATTTTGCCCTTGTTTTGGTCAATATATCTTACTATTGATTCAAACCCCTTTTTCAACCACTCAAAATCACCCCATTTCCCTCCACAACATCTCAAAAAGCTTTAAAATCTTATCCTATCCTTATAGTTAACCCTAAGTGGTTGATTAAGGCATCATACCTCTTAATCACTTGTTAATTCACTAATCATGATTAAAAAAACTTAATCATGATTAACAATTATAATCTAATTTGAGGATTTTTTAGTCCCACATGAACCAAAATATTATTTTTCCTCAAAGTCAAAACTATAAAAATAAATCACCTCATTCTTTTATACTTTACATGATGCTTTGATTTGCATATCATATAATAAATATGATTTATAACCAAGCTCAATCCTTACCTAAAGCCTTCAATGGGGTTAGTAGATGGATATACAAAATGACAATATAGTCATTTGGAGAGGTCATTTTACTTGTTTGGAGTAGCAAAAATACCAATTTGATTTCCCTCTTAGGTCTATTTAGGCCCATGTTAGGTAATTGAACATATTAGTAAACATGTTTAGTTAGATTTTGAATTGTATTCATGTTATTTTAGAATTCCTTTAAGCTTCTATCTTAATGTTACATTCCTAGACTTAGAGCCTTGACTAGAGGTGGAAATGGTGTTAGCCTTCCTTAGTTAGTCATGTAATTTGATTTGTAAATTTTAGGGTGCTATCATTCCTAAATTTTGCTTTTGCAATCTTATTGCCTAAACACACAAATCACTCCAATTCTTACCAATTCCATTATAACTAGTGATTTTCACTAATTAATTAATGTTTTTCACCACTTTGGTCAATTAACAAGTGCTTTTTTGATCATAAAACCTCTTTCACATTCAATATTCCACTTTACGACGAATCACAAGTCAAAATCCTCTTCAAAACATACAATTAGTGATTATTAGCTAATTAAGCCTATTTTGCCCTTGTTTTGGTCAATATACCTTACTATTGACTCAAACCCCTCTTCCAACCACTCAAAATCACCCCATTTCCCTCCACAACATCTCAACAGACTTCAAAATCTTATCCTAACGTTATAGTTAATCCTAAGCAGTTGATTAAGGCTTCATACTTCTTAATCAATTATTAATTCACTAATCATGATTAGCAAAGCTTAATCATGATTAAAAAATTATAATCTAATTTGGGGATTTTAGTCCCACATGCACCAAAATATTAGTTTTCCTCAAAGTGAAAACTATAAAAACAACTCACCTCATTCCTTTATACTTTACACCATGCTTTGATTTGCATCTCATATAATAAATATGATTTATAGCCAAGCTCAATCCTTGCCTAAAGCCTTCAATGGGGTTAGTAGATGGATATCCAAAATGACCATGTCATCATTTGGAGAGGCCATTTCACCTTGTTTGGAGTAGCAACCATAACCATTTGATTGCCCTATTAGGTCTATTTAGGCCCATGTTAGGTAATTGAACATATTAGTAGGCATGTTTAGTTAGATTTTGAATTATATTCATGTTAGTTAAGCATTCCTTTAAGCTTCTATCTTAATGTTACATTCCTAGACTTAGAAACTTGACTAAAGGTGGAAATGGTGTTAGCATTCCTTAATTAGTCATGTAATTTTCTTTGTAGAGTTTGGGGTGCTTTCATTTGGCACACCCGGTGGGATAGTACCCCATTTACATTCATTTTAAAGCTTTTAAACTTAGTTTCAAAGTTTTTCATTTCAAGTTTTTAAATCAGTTTCAATTTTTCTAGTTTAAATTTCAAATTTTCTAGTTAACTTTCAAGCTTTCTAGATTACTTTCAAGATTTTTAGATTAATTTCAAAGTTTTAGAGTAATTTTCAAAGTTTAATAGAT
Organism: Taxus chinensis; assembly: GCA_019776745.2. Classification (NCBI taxonomy): domain Eukaryota; kingdom Viridiplantae; phylum Streptophyta; class Pinopsida; order Cupressales; family Taxaceae; genus Taxus; species Taxus chinensis. Next base: position 3,630,951 of record CM034152.1, on the reverse strand, counting down.
CAATATTTCAAGCTAGGTAGTTGTTTAAACTAGATTAGTGGTAAAACTTATGTTTTTATGTTCCTTACAGCATATAAGGAGGTGGAAACCCTGTCAAAATTCCCTCAAAATACCAAATATTTGACCTTTTATTTTCATGAAATCCTCTCAAAAACACATATTTTTGAGCACCTACAGGAAAAACGTGCTTGTGCTGGAGAACTTTAAAACCAAATGCGCTTACCATGCTAGGTAGAAAGTACGTTTGTGTCACATCCAAGAGAAAAGTGCACCCTTGTAACACTAGATTTTTAGGTTTGAATGTAAAGTGCACATGTGAATGTAGAAGTGCACCTATGCCTCAGTAGACATGCCCATGCATAATTGACCGTGTAAACGTGACAGAGGATCACCTATGCATTACTCTGAGTGCATGTGCACTACTGAGTGTGCCCATGTTCTACAGAGTGCGCCCATGCACTAAGGTTAAATTTCCTCAAAATTCTAAATTTAAAATTATGTGTTTTTGGGATGGCTATCATTTTAAAGGGTTTTTAGTTGTTGTTTTAGTCCATTTATTGATTTTAGAGTAATATTCCTAACAAAATTTCCTTAAATTTTGATAAGGGATTTTTGGTTAAATTGGCTTAGGGTTTGATGAGTGATTATGTTTTCATTCTTTGGTTGAGTTTGGAATAGAGTTTTGTATGCTCTTCTCTTACACCTAGTGTGATCTTGAGAACCAAAAGCACCTCTAAACCACTTTTTTCTTCTTGGGAGTAAGTAAGAATAATCATCATTCATTTTGTGCCTAAGAGAATAAAACTTCATTTTTGGCATGTGCTTGATCTTTTAGTTTAAGATCTTTTTCACTTGATAAATAATCAAGGATAAAATTTGTGTATGCTCTTCCCTTACACCTAGTGTGATCTTGGGAATCAAAATTAATTTTAGTCTTTCATTAAGAATCGCTTGGATTAATTGGGAATAAACCTTGTTTTTACAAAGTTTGATGGTAGTTAGTTGATTTACAAGAATTTTCATTGCTATATTTTTATGATATTTTTAATCTTGTTGAACTACTAACCATTTGTGTGAAGGACCTAAAATTATTTTCAAATAAATAAGGGCTCTCTTCATACCAAATTCTAATATTCACGTGTGGTTGTAGGTTGCCAAAAGGAGTGCGACAAAAACCACATTAAGTCTCAAAGATAAAAAACACACCATAATCATCACATTATATTTGTAGGTTTCGGTGAAGAGCTAGGGCTCGTCTGCTTAACTAGGACATAATCCCTTTGACATAAGCCTTAAGTTACAACTATGGGGGTGGTCATAGGAACCCTAAAGTAGTTCATGTAAGAGGTAACCTTGTGAAAAAATAGGAAAGTGCTCCACACTACCGAATTGACTAGTATGCCTTGGTGAGATTAGAGTCAAAGTTATCTCCATTATGACCTCAGTGATATTACACATGAAAACACTAGTTTCTCATTGTATTAGAAGGGGGTAAAGTAAAGTTGAGATACTCCTTGGGAAACCTTGGTAAATTGAGCTCGTAGAGATATCTTGTGACACATAGAGAGAGAACCCCTAGGAAGCTTGTTCGCTTGGATCCATTGTTTTTGTCTTAGTTGTTATACTTGAGAGCTCTCATAAAGTGAAAACTTTGTTAGATTCAAACTCTTATTTTTTGAACAAGTGAAAAAATATCTTGAATTTGAAACCTCATGATATTTCATCACGAAATCTACTTATTGTCATTTTGTCCTAGTTTTTCACTTGTCCTAAGACAAGGTGAAACTCTGCCAAAATAACACCAAGTTTATTTCAACACCACTTAGTCTGTACCCTTGTTTTCTTGTTTCCCATTTTTAGACAAAAGGAAAAAACATATACGGATACTGCTAGATATCACGTGTCCACCACTTTTGTATTCTACTTACACGAATAGGTTGCAATTTTGGAATGCAAGTGTTGAAAATGTGAATGGTACGTTCTCACATTCTAGTAGGTCCTCTTTGTCTCAAAACCCATATTGAGACTTATTATCATTTTTAGTTAGGTGATATTATCATTGTCTTCTTTTAAGTTGTTATGTTGCACACATTATAGCCATACAATTGAGATATTTACGTCTTGTTTCCATTTTGAAACTTGACCTAAATCTATATATTGTATTGTTACACTCCTCACACGCATAGTAATTCCTTGATATACTTATGCATAGTTTTTACATCCTAGCCTTGTCTTGAGTTTTATGAGTGTTGAGGTTACTCTGTTAGCATCGCTATAACACCATTTTGATACTAAATCTTGTTTTATTGTAAAGTTTGATTACATGTCCAAATAGCATTGTTACATTGCTCACATTTGTATCGTCCATTTTACAAGACTTAGAATTTGTTAGTGTTTAGAAAATGGTTGTAGTATATCTTTTTAAAGGATCATGTCAACATTATCTGAGCATTTAGGTCTTGTTTTTCTCAAAATTGACCTAATTGGTGATATTGTGTTGTTAGTATTTGGTTTCAAACCTATCTCAAAGAACATAGGGAGTAAATTTTTTGTTGTGATTAGATTGGAGTCTTGTACGTCATTGTATTATCCTAGAAATCGTGCGTTATATAGAGTAGATCATTCGATATTATTTATCTTAGGGTTTACGTGGATTTTTTGGATTCATGGTTATTTTATAGTCATCATTCTTTGTTGAGACAACTTAAGCATCGTTATGCTGTGAAAATGTATCTAGGGTCCATTTTAAAACCTTAGTGGAAACATTTCAGTTGTACCCCCTATTTCAAGTATGCCTGCTATGAGAATGGGGTCCTAAAAGTTAGGGTCCAATCCCTTTATTTTTGCCTAAGTTCATTACAATAATTCTACACATTTGTCAAACATTAGAAAAAACATCCCTTATCAAATAAATCTTGCATCAAATTGAACATAGGAAAAGAGTTTTCCCTTGTGTCCTTTGTGTTGCCCAATTTTGATCAAACATTTTGACATTTATAGCTACAACTTTTTTTCTAAACCTTATTGATTTTTCAAAATTGTGTCATTGCGATACCTATTTTCCTTATATTCTCTTTGGAAAAATTGCATTATCTAGGTCTAGGGATTTTCCAACAATGACTGATTATCACATGGCTCCTTATACGTACGACAATAGCGAACCTAAGTTTCAGTGTTCCTATCAAAGGATGCCCATCACGGCTAAGCCTTGTTTGGTTCTTCACACTAGAGAACCCATTCACGTACCCTATTCCCCACCTTCATCTCATAGTCGATGGTATGGTTTGGAAAATTCTGATCCAAATTATTATTTGGGTTCCTCCCACTCTTCTTCTGAATCTGATCCAAACTATTATTTTGATTCTTCAGATTCACCTCGATCTTCTAAAAATTATCATTAGAGCTATTCAATTCATTTGACTCTGAATTCAAAGTCATCCCTTTCTTCACAGGAATCCTCTTATCATTCACCTAAATGACATCTTCCTCCTTTGAAGATCCATGTGACTCCAAGTCTCACCAATCAAATATCTCATTTGGTTGTTGATTTGTGGTCCCCCCTTTCTTCACAGTACCTCCCTTATTCTCTACCTCAACAACCTCTTCCTCTATTGAAGATTTAGATGACTCCAAATTCATCTAATTCAACTCCCATGTGACAATCATAAAAGTCGACACTTATGTCACAATATTCTTAGTTGACTCCCATGTCACACTCATGTCGACACATATGTCGCAAACACCTTAGATGACTCCTATGTTGCAATCATATGATAATTTTCTACATGACCCTCATTGTTTCCTAAAAATATGTCATCTTTTAGGAAAGGCAACGACAATCAGTTCTAAATCTACATCTTCTTCTACTCGCAAGACATCTAGATCCAAATCTACTTCATCTCTTGAGTCATCATCTTCTCAATCTTCCACACCAGTTGGACCCATTTCTTCTAATCAACCTCCTATGGTCAAAGAAAAAATACCCCTACCAATCGATTCATCTCGAGATGAGGAGATGATTAGGAATTCTTGGGGTCACACGATGACATTCCCCTAGAGGAATACAATCAAGAATTTAATCTTGAATTCGATACACTTGTGTATTAGGAAGAAGAAATTGATTCCTTTTGTTAGAATACTAAGGAAGATCCTAAGACCATTGAAGAAGATCCTATCTTTTTTTCACATCCTTATTTGCATAGCATGATTCCTCAATCACAATATCACATTGGGTTACCAGCTGGTAGCCCATTGTATTCTCATATACGTGGGGCACCTCCAAGTAGCCCTTCATAATCTATGTGTGGCTCACCTCATGGCAGCCCATTTTCTTCAATACGTGGCTCACCTCTAGGTAGCCCCTCTTCATCTATATTAGGGGCACATCCTAGAAGTCCCTCATCTTTGATTCTTGGGCCACATCCATGGATCCCATCATCTTCTATCTATGGGACACATCTTAGTAGTTTTTTATCTTCAATCTTAGGGCCACATCCTTATAGTCCGTTATCTTCATTCTATGGGACATCGCCTGGTAGCCCATCTTCATCTTTGATTCTTGGGCCACATCTTGATAGTCCTTTATCTTCAATCTATGGGACACCTCTTGGTAGCCAATCCTATTCAATTCTTGGACTGTATCCTTCACGTCCATCATATTGTTTTTCTATCAATGATTGTGGCAAACCCATTGTTATTTCTCACATTAATTCTATTTTTCCACTTTCTTCTCCTACTTCTCAGGATCAAACAAGTCATGTAATATATTATAGGAAACCCAAATGATTTATTCATCAAACTAAGCTTAAAAATTCCAAGAGCTCCAAATCTTACAACAATTTAAATGATCTTAAAGTTCAAAATCAAACATGATTCAAAAATGCACATCAACAAACCCATCAAGTATGACATAAAGTGCAAAAACCTCTAGATAGGGACCTCAAGTTCCCACACACAACATCCATGTTTCACAATAAAGTGAATTCATCTATTGAGTATGAGCTCACTACGATCATTGAGATTAGGGATAATATGACTCTTGATAAGCAAACATGCATAGTTTTCCTTATCAAGGAAATCAATAACATTGTTGTTGGATCTTATCATGCCAAGTGACCTTGTTGGTCTCACCTTTTTAAAAAAATTCAAAAATAAAAAAAAATGAAAAAATATTTCAAAAAAATATAAAAGGGAAATGAACACACATTGCAATTTGGTATTAAATACACATGGATGTTCTTTCTTCCCTTTCTTGGTCTTCTTCTGCAAGTATTCATACCATTTTCATACCATCAGTGATATTTTTATTATCCTATTTACATGCTTTTTATGACATTTATCTCTATGGTATCTGTTTGGCCTTGGTCTTTTATCACCTTGGTAACTTAAAGAGTGACTGACCATGTAGAGATCCTATCACAATCAACATCTAAAAAAATTGTTACGAAGAAATTTTGGATATATTTGTTGAAACTAGTGAATGTTGTCATCATAATCACTTCCACCTCCTTCCATCTAGAAATTAGTGGTTCTTAACCCTTTGTCAAACAAGAGATCTGAAATAAGTTTTTAGAAAGTAAAAAAATCAATCAAATCAAAAATCCAAAGCTAAAAGAAAAATCAAATTGATATATAACTCTCTCTTCAGGTATTTCTAATAATCTCTATTGGGGCTATGGATGCTTGACTGACAACAGAGCAATGTTATGATTAGAATTAAATGTATCTCCATCGAGGCTATAGATGCTTGGTTGGAAACAAAGTAATGTACGACTCTCCTTCCACAATCCATTCAAAAAAACAATCAATTCTGAAATATAAATCATTCCTACACATTGGCTAAGGTGCCTTCACTTATTGTCTATCAAATCTTCCCTCCAAGAGGTAATAAATTTCCACGTGCACACACTGGATCTCTATGAGAAAACATGATTAGTATGTTACCAAGTGTCTTTTTTTGGACCTTTTCAGACTCTTACTCTAGTTCATATCTTGTCTCATGATTTGTGCCTTTAGCTAATCGCTTCTTCATCATGAGGCTTTTAAGCTACATTCACAACATTTATGTTCTTTGTCTACTTCATTTAGAACATCCACGTGTATAATATTACCTTTTTTCTAGGTTTGTCAAGCACCATTTTCCCCTTCACAAAAACAATCTTCCACTTCTTTCTATCATGTGCTTCTTGGCCAGCTTACACTGGGGGATCCTTTCTCCTTCCTAGCATGTCATTGGGTTATACTCATCATCATGTTGAACCTATCCATATTGGCCTTGATCCATCTTCTGTGTGTGAATAGTTTTCCTTTATATATTCCTAGCTAACACTAGGGAGAATTTTTTTGCATCTTCACTTTCTTGTGCATGCGCGTGTAGCATTCTGCCCTTGTACATCCCATCTGTTGCTGGGGCATCCACATTTCTTTGTTTCCTATACATAGCTTCAGAAAACTTCTAAAAAAAAAAAACATTCAAATATGTTTTCAAAAATTCCCAAAACATCCAAAAATATTAGTCAAAAAATGATAACATTTGGTAAAAAAAATCAAAAACCCAAATTTTTTGGTAAAATCATTAAAAATCCAAAAAATTGTAAAAATTCAAAAAATTTCAAAAATTGGTAAATGACATGCACACGCAGTTGAAGCTTGTATCAAATGCATTGTCCTCAAACATTGAAATTTGTCCTAAAAAAACATCTTTATAAGGTTGTTGCTTGTTCCAGTCTCAAATGACTTGCGGATCATCGTGATTTACCTCCATTAACAAAAGCTAGGCTGCATGCTATGTCGGTACTCCCATGTAATGGTGAGTTGTCAGAGACTATGTCGTAGTGCATGAAATCTTTTCCATAGGACTACTTGTGTCCTATGTTATTCCCCTCACATGTATCCTTTCTTGGGCACCATTTTTAACCCTTATCGTTACAACACGAACATTCTGGAACTGCAGCTTGATAACAAAAACATTGGTATCAACTGTCTTGAACGTTGTTGTTTGAGTATGTGTGATTGTATTGTTTGTCTTTTAAGTTTATCTAGTTTACTTTCTCCTATTTCATAGCATTATGTATGTTTCATGGCTTTAAGTATCATTTTACTTTCTCGTATTGCATTGCATTATGTATGTTACATGGAGTTACGTATTTTTAGAAATGAAAAAATGTTAGTAATTTAGCTTTTCATGTTATCTTACACTTTTATTTATTTCAATAAAGGTTGATGATGTAGACCTAGGGGAAAAATGATATAACTAGATTGCTTATTGAAAGGTCGGATATAAAGATTGGGCTTGTCCTATATTCTCCATTATCATGTCTTCTCCATCATCATTTACTATCACTACTAATTGTTCTTCCAAATAACCTGGGGCAATAAACAACCATGCTTATCCCTATCCTTTATTCCTTCTAAATAACCAAGGGTTTCGTCGCCCATTTCTATCCTATTTCTTCTATCCATTTTGATCATATTTTTGATCACCAATTGACTTCTTTTATAACCCCATCAACACTCGAGGAGGAATCCTTCATCCTACTAATTTTTCTTCAAAAATTTACTGTTTATGCTTGTCTACTATATTTGAAGTGAAGTCACTAACTTCACCTCAAATCAGGGTAAATGTAGACACCTAAATTCCACTTTTGCAATCTTATTTCCAAAACACACACAAATCACTCCCATTCTTACCAATTCTGTTATAATTAGTGATTTTCACTAATTAAATAATGTTTCTTACCATTTTGGTCAATTAATAAGTACTTTGTTGATTACCAAACCTCTTTCACATTTAGGATGCCACTTTACGCGACGAATCCTAAGTCAAAATCCTCTTCAAAACATAGGGAATTAGCGATTTATTAGCTAATTAAGCCTATTTTGCCCTTATTTTGGTCAATATACCTATACTATTGACTCAAACCCCTCTTCCAACCACTCAAAATCACCCCCACTTTCCTCCACAACGTCTCAACAAGCTTCAAAAGCTTATCCTAGCCTTCTAGTTGACCCTAAGCGGTTGATTAAGGCTACACATATAACTTAATCACTTGTTAATTCACTAATTGTGATTAGAAAAATTGTGATTAATCAAAGCTTAATCATGATTAGACAATTCTAATCTAATTTGGGATTTTAGTCCCACATGCACCAAAATACAAGTTTTCCCAAATGGAAAACTATAAAAATGGATTCACCTCATACCTTAATACTTTACACCATGCTTTGATTTGCATCTCATATAATAAATATGATTTATAGCCAAGCTCAATCCTTGCTTAAAACCTTCAACAAGGTTAGTAGATGGATATCTAAAGTGACTTTGTAAGTCATTTGGAGAGGCCATTTCACCTTGTTTGGAGTAGCAACCATACCAATTTTGATTTGCCTCTTAGGTCTATTTAGGCCCATGTTAGGCAATTGAATCATATTAGTAGGCATGTTTAGTTAGATTTTGAATTGTATTCATGTTAGTTAAGCATTCCTTTAAGCTTCTATCTTAATGTTACATTCCTAGACTTAGAGCCTTGACTAGAGGTGGAAATGGTGTTAGCCTTCCTTAGCTAGTCATGCAATTTGCTTTGTAAAGTTTAGGGTGCTTTCAGTGGTAGATAATTACTAAAAAATAAAAAAGTGGTCGTCCTAGTATTGTATTTGAATGAAACCACTTGAAAAAATTTACATAATTCATTTCGAAGCTCTGCTATAATTTTAAGGGGTCTTCATCCACTGGAACCTTGGGAAGTGAAGAGGTGCCTCACTTCCCTTTCACTTATGTCATGACAACCATTAATGGAGTCACTGATTATTTTATAGATTGCACTTAACCTCCTTGGATTTAAATTAAATTAGCTTCACCATAATAGGTTTCTCATCTGGACTATGTGTTCAATTTTTTAACTTGATCCGTTCGCTGGAATGATTGGAAATCAAAAAACGTAAACTAGGGCATAAAATGAGGGTTTTTTGCTATTAAAAATATAGAAAATCATTTAATATGCTATCACTTGCTTCTTGAAGGCGTTTGGAATGAAAAAAAACTGTGAAAAATTCATTTGATTTTGATCACCGGATTGGGAGATATGAGTTTTTCTCGTTCTAGGGCACATAGTCACTTTTGGCAAAATATCAGCATGGTGTTTGGAAAAAAATCATATTTCATGGTTAATTTTAATCTGAGATCATGAGGGTATGGAGGAAAATTGGAAGGAAGATAGATGGAAGAATTATTTATAGAAAAAAATCTAGTAGCTTTTACGGGGTTTCACATACACATGAAGAAGGGAATAATGAAAGTTTGAAAACATATAACTTCTAGTTTTTTATCTTTCCATGGGGAGGAGCACACTTCCCCCCCCCCATTTTCCCCTTGGGATGGGATGAAAGGGACATAGAAATGTGCCTTATCCCTATGATAGCATGTGGGGATCATTGATTTCCTGACGAATGAGGGAGAAGAACCAATTTTTAGCACCTGGGATTGAGTTTGGGTCATATGAGAGACCATGTGGGAGCAAGGGGTAGGGTTAATTTTTGTGTCCCCATTGTCCCCTTGGAATGAGAAAGAAGGAAAAAAAAATTGCACCTCAGCCTCATGATGACAAGTGGCAAGCTGAGGTTGCATGAGGCGGGGGCTAAAAACTTGAAAAAGGGCTGATTGAGGCTTCCCAGGGTCATATGATGGGTCCAAGGCTCAAATGGGCATGGGAAACATTTTTCTGTCCCCATTTTCCCCTTAGGATGGAACTTAAGGGGCATGATGGTGCACATTAACCTTGTGTTGACATGTGTCCACCTGAAAAAATTTCTAACTGCAAGAGTGTACCTTGAGAAAGAGCTTGAAGATGAAATTATCGGAGCTCCAAGGGAGATTTTTTGATAAACCTTTATATTATTTTGAATCTAAAGATCCTTATAAATAAAATGTGAGGGGTATCAAGTTATGATTATTCTTGAAACAACCTAAAAAATATCATTACTTCTCGGGATCACATGGTGTGTCTTCAAAGAATCAGATGTGGAAAGAAATGTTTGGATCTTGTGAAAATTATAAAATATCACCATGTAGGGAATTGAATCACATTTCCAATGGTATCTTATTTTTCCTCCAACTCATTCTATAGATCTTGAAATCATCTTCCAAAGCTCAGGTGCTCTTTTGAAGTGCAAATCTCCTTCACCTTCAAAAACCCGATTTCATTGAATTTGTTCCTAAACCTCCAAATATTCCCTAAAATTCTCTAAATAAATTTCAATATGATATTAGCTCCTTGATACCACTTCCTGATGAATTTGGGCCTTCAAATTTTCTCTGTAGGATGCACACCCACCTTATAAAGGCTAAAAATAGCCATTTCTAAGTTTACTGAAAAATATATCTTGAGAGACATTGTCTCACAGGAACTTCTGTTTCACCTTTTTCTTAGATTGTTTCTTAGAAGCGTTGATGAAATAGATAGGGTAACGGGCATAGGAGGAATACCTGTTCAAATGTCAGCTGATGGGTTGTTACATGCGTATGACTCCCTAATCCACAGCTGATCATGAGAGATTTATTTTGTCTAGGAGGAACTACCTGTAATGAAAACAAGACCACCAGAAAAGATTAAACAATATGGGCAGTGAACTGCCTGGCGTGAGTTAGATCCAGGAAGTATGATACTTCCTAGATGGTTGTCAGTCCAATGTTTTACAAAATTCAATGATATAAACAAATTAAATCCTATTGTTATTTTGAAATGATTTAGGTATCTCACTTAAAAACACAATAAGAAACAAATCTAATCTAACATGCTAAGCTAGGATAGAATCCAAAGGTCAAATAATTGGTTATGGGTCTTTGCAAGTCTGATAAAGGTCTCAGGTAGGTCACAGGTGGATGAGGGTGAGATAAAATTAGGTGGGTAGGTCTCTTTTCAGGGCTATGTGGGTAAACATAGAGACTGGTTTCAGTCAGGGGTGATCAACGATGGTTATGTATAACCGATGCTGGTTACTGTGAGATATGGAAATGTCACAAAACGAAATTTTGGTCTCCTTTGTGATTGCACAAAGGACTTTGGTTGGTCAGGATGGTGTATTGGGTGATTGGAGTAGGCTTTTGTGAGGTTTTAATGGGTCTATGGAGGTGAAAATATGGAGGGGGTCAATAGGGAGCAAGATAAACAATGGATGATAAAATGATGATGAAATGAAATAACCAGGAAAGTATGATGTTGTACTTACTTGGATTCCATTCCTGAAGGCCTGTGTGTGAGGGATGGAGGTGTAGATGATGGGTTTGAAGGTTGTAAGTGATCACCAACTGGGAAAAGCTTCTACATGGGCTGCATGTACACTCCTCTTTGCTTGGTTAGATCAGATCATGGCCGGGATGGTTGTGCAGGAGATGATGCTCAATCTCCTTCCTTGGATGCAAGTTTTCACTGGAATTTGCTCTCTGAAGGTGCATTATCTCTCTGAGATGAGGTATTGCTCATCAAATTTCTTACTTCCAAGCTCCAACTTCCAACTTCTAAATTCCAACCTTCAGAATAAGGTTGTTTTGGGTTAAAAGGGGTAACCGACGGCGGTTTGGCTTAATCGGTGATGATTAGGGGCAACCGACGTCGGTCAAGGCAATATTTCCTAGGTTTACTAAACTAGGGATATTCTCCTAATTTCCTTGGATCTCGTGTCGTTATCCCACGGATTAGACTCGAAGCTGCTTGTGAGCATGCAGGAATGTGGTTAGAGGGAATGTAGGCATTGATTTTTAGGGTTTGGGTAAGTCTTAGTTAGTTATGTGAACTTGCTAAGAATAGGTGTTAGGTTGAGTTGGCTTGGTGAGGTGTCTAAGTGAATTGTATGTGTAGATATTATTTAAATAAGATATTCAAATAATAAATATAGTGAGGATAATGCATTAATTTAATTTAATTAATTAAATTAATATTAGTGGGGTGAAGGGGGTCATGGCTAGGTAAATGTAATAAAGGGTGCTTATATGTCGAGAGACAAAAAGGGAGTGTGACCTAATTTTAGTGTCTAAATTTTGCCCCCTTTTGTTACGTAGCTTGTATTGGTAAGCGATGTGAAAAAAAATAAGGTGTGGTTGCCCGTTGTGAGGGTGAAGGTGATCCCCCTAAAACCAGGAACTGACAAGGCAACAGGTTGAAGCAGTGAGTGGTTTGATAAAAGGTAAATGTGAGGAAAAGGAAAGAGGGTACAGGGGAAAAGGGGTGAAAGGTCCACTTGGGAAATCTAGGTAATGGGTCAGGGTCACAGGTAGCAATAGTCAAATGCATGCACACATATAGCCTGCAGCACACTACCGGGTTGAAGAGCAGGAAAAATCTACAGCGTCTAAGGTCGATAGGTTTATCCAAACAAGATTGAAGTGAATCTGGAATCTAAGGTATAGGATATGGTTAGGAAACACAACATAGGTTAGGTGCATGAGCGTTTAGGTATGTTCCGGTACACCAAAGTTAGGGTCAGGATAAATGGTCATGACAATAGGCTAGGTAAGGTCATTAGGTCAACAACACAGGTAAAAATGCTGCAAGATATAGTGAACACATGAGGTCAAAGGGCACTAACGATGGTCTAGGTCCAAATATCGAGGTCATGGTGTGGGTAAGGCCAAGGTAGGGGTAAAATAATGAGTCCTTAAAGGAGGACAAATGAAGGTAGTAAATGGGGAGGTTAGGAAAGGTAAGGTAAATGGGTAGGGTAAAGGATTAGGGTGAGGGGTGGGGTAAAAGGGGCTTAATTGAGGGAAATGTGTAGGTGTGGATGACCGATGACGGTCATGGAAAACTGACGTCGGTATAGGAAAACCGATGACGGTGAGGTAGGGCATGCGACCAATGCCGGTCAAGGGTAACTGACGTCAGTTAGGTCAGGTTGGTTATAAAAACAAAAAATCCACATTTTTATTATTCATTTGTTATTTGAGAAGTGAGAAAATGACAAAAAGGAGAGAAAAGAGAGAAAAGTGTCTGAAGGAAATGGGATAGTGAGTTGGTAGTGTGATTGGACGAGGGTTGGGTTGGTGAGTAGCAGGTCCACAGGATCAGGGCAAGAGATTTGATTGGTTGGAGGTTACGAGTAGTTATTCTATGATGGTAGAGGCTGGAGAGGGATCAGGTGGACCACCGACACAGCGGCTAGACGTGCCACCAAGACGATGGCAACACGACGAGGTAAACATCTAACTCGATAGTGTGAATTAAATGAATTAGAAGTTGTGATAGTTATTTGTTATGGGTTTTGTGTATTTTGGGGGTGGGAAAAAGTTAAATCAGGTATGGAGTTAATAACAGGAAAAAAGGAGGGGGGGAGGGTAGTAAATTGGATAGGTGGGGTGGGTAGGGGTTTTGGGGTAGTGTAGGTCATTGTAGGTGGGGTAAAAGGGATAGGTGGGAGGGGGTTTGGGAAGTCACAGATTTTTCCACGATAGTGACCGGTGTGAATCAAGCTTGGCCGGTGTCGGTCAAGTAGAATCGGGATCAGTCACCTAACAAGTGACCGATGCCGGTTACGTGGTAACTGTGGTCAGTACAGTTGAACTGGTATCGGTCACCAAATAGGTGACTGATGCCGGTTTAAGGGTGACCGGAGTCGATTAGGATGAACTGGCACCAGTTAGGATTTCATGCAAAAGGGTCCAAAAAATGATGTAGGTTAGGTGTTTGAGATAGGTAGGGTAAAAAATAGGTGGTAGGTAATGATAAGTGATGAATATGGTTATGGTAAAGGTAGATTAATGTTGTGCTTTGGATTGGATGCAGGGGAGATCACAGTTACATATGCGGGATAGGGTTCCACCGCTACTGGTGACATTACATGGCTTAGCGAGCCATTTAGAGCTACAACACATGGAAGCAGTGGGCTTGAGTGGTATTTGGTGCTACCGACATGCTGTTCAGTAGCCTAGTTTGATGGTTGCACTCATCGATAGATGGGACTCCGTGACCAACATGTTCCACCTTACGATGGGTGAGATGACTGTCACCCTGGAGGACATGTTTTGTATTCTGAGGTTACCCATATTGGGGGCCTAGGTGTATTCTATCTCCTATGAGGCCTCAAAGGAGCTGATCGGGAAAGTATTTGGTGAGGGGGTGGCAAAGTTGAGATTCCATAGCACCAGTTTGAGCTATGACAAGATGTACCTATCCCATTCGGATGAGATGAGGCTAGTAGTTTTATTGATGGAGGCAGTGTGCTGTTATGCACTGCCCAATGCAGAGGGTGGATGCTTTCCCCAATAATTGATGGGGGTGCTCCACGATATGATGGTGCATGAGACACACTTCGCCTGGGCACCAGCATTCTTGGTGCAACTATACATAGAGCTGTGGGCATATGGGCGGCTGCATAGGTTTAGCCTGTGCTGTACATTTATACTACACTGCTAGGCTTATGGGCACATAGTCTGTGTTTGACCTATAGGGATTCCCTGAGTAGATGCATTCTTAGTGAGATCTATGTGGTTGGGATACAGGAGATGGGTGCTGGTTGTAGGAGAGTGGAGGTTGGATAGGCTGACATATGATGTGACCCATTTTCAGTAGTTGTTGGAGGGGTTGTCTCGGAGTGGACATTATCCGAAGACCATATGTGGGATTCCCCCTCATATAGGCACATGTATGAGGAGCTAGCTAAGCTCCAGCTAGAGAGGTGGGGACAAGGTCACCATGTCAGGGAGGATGAGATGATCCCGGTATACAGGGTCCGACGGAAGTTTAGAGCTCATACAGGATATTCTTCCGTCCTTCTCATAGTATTGGAGAGATGATGTGTAGAGGCCTCTACCTCTACCATAGCCTAAAATGCCTATAGGAGAGGAGGAGAAGCCAATGGATCAGTGGATTGATGACGTTAGATTCAAACATAGGTATAGGCAGTGGTTGGCAGCTCAGATACGAGCCATACCACCTAGACTGGGGTAGCCAGACTTAGCTACCATGAAAGTATAGAGAGATTCCCTACAGGGGTAGGTAGTGATGCAATGATCACGTAAATAGGTATACTAAAAAAACAAGCTGGAGGGGTCAGAGGTAGAGATAGCTAGAGCTACGCATACAGGTGGATAGTTTGCAGGCCTAGATGGCGGATGGAGGAGATGGAGATGGTCAGGTGGTAGCCCTATAGGCTCAGGTGACATGTTTACAGTGCTAGTTTTCCATAGCCCAAACATAGATTGGGGCCTGACTAGGCCCAGATATAGGCATAGGGATAAGGGACACCATCACAGGGACAAGGACAGGGGGCACCACCATAGGCACAGGGAGTTGGTCTTAGTTCACAAGCTGGCGCAGGGCAGGGACAGGGGCCGAGACCTATGGGACCACCATAGACTGTGCCTGTATCCAGGATACGGGATGCCCTAGGTGAGGCGTGATACTATCAGGACAAGATCATGGAAGCTAAGATAAACTTCCTCTCTTATTGAGAGTACAGGGAAGAACAGGCATCCAGTGCGAGGACGAGATCCCGCACACATAGTGTGGAGAGCACAGGAGGGCAGCGAGCTCCGAGGCCTAATTAAGGAGAGGCCACCAGCACATGAAAACCAAAGTGAGGTGACGTGCCTAGTAGGGGCACAAGAGGCTGAGGGTGCAGGTGACACAGAGATGGAGGACATCCGGTGAGATGTATGATATGCGGCCTCCCGATTTTTGATGTATACTAGTGATTATTTTTGATATATATGCCGGCCTGTGTGCCAAAGATAGTTGTATATATATATTTTTTGATCACATACCGGCTTGCGTGCCGAAGATAGTGAGGATGTACGAGTGATTTTATTGTATATTTTGAGCATATACAGACCTGTGTGCTGAAGATTTTTGGTATTGATTCATTCATTCTTTTTGTATATATGAGACCGACCTGCATGCCAATGACATTTTGTATTGTATATCGGCCTATGTGCCAACATTTTTGAGATGATGGCCATGATGAGACAAGCATGTATTTTGAGATACACATTTATTGATTTATATGATGAGATTCATGGGATTTTGTGATGCATTGATGTCTTTATGAGATATTGGTTTTATGGCTTTTGTTAGATGAGATATGGATTTGTTATTTTAATGTGGTTTGAAATTAGGTGAGTTAGTCATGATGGAGTCAGGTCAGTGTAGGTATGGATTGAGGCAGGTTATAGGCATGGATGGAGTTAGGTTGGGCATGGGTGAGTTAGGTTGGTAGGCATGGATCGAGTCAGGTTATAGGCATGGTTGCGTTAGGTTAGTAGGCATGGATCGAGTTATGTCTAGTTAGGCATGGATTGAGTCAGGTTATAGGCATGGTTGGAGTTAGGTCTAGTTAGGCATGGATGATTTAGGTTAGTAGGCATGGATCGAGTCAGGTTATATGCATGGTTGAGTCAGGTTGGTTTATGATTCTTTATTGTTTGCAATGAATGATACTATGAGTCATATGTGAAATGTTGTATAATCTATGCATAATGATGATAGAGAGATGGTAGGTGTAATAAATGTATAAAATAGGAAGCAACTTGTTATGGATGTGGCTTAGTTTCCAATTTTGTTAGAAAAGGGGAACTATGTGAAATTTTGATGTAAATGGTGCAGCTAAGCATGGTTGATGAATTGTTTAGGGTAGAAAATGGCCGAGCTAACCTCCAAGGGCCCCATGCCCTCAAAGTGCTGCCTATATAGTCCCAATGAAAAGGGACCTCAAGCCGATGTAGTTCTCCCATGAGCTAGGGAAGAATATGAGAATGAGTTGGTAGGTTTCTGGGCATGTAGTGGGTTTAGGTTTAATAGGTGTGGGTAGATTATAGGTAAAATGATGTAGGTGAAGGCAAGTACGGTGAAAGGGGAGGACTAGCTCCAAAGGTAAGTGTCGAGTACCAAGTCTTGTATAAGGTAATCAAAATGTAAAAAAAATATGGTTTAAAAGATAAGAGGGGGGCAATAGAGCTACTTGATTGGGTAGGATTATACCGAGTAGATCATACCTTGGAGGGGGGTGATGAACACAAGACCTGAAATGTATTGCACAATTAATGGTTCTACGGTGAAAGTAGTCATACAGGATCACCAAATGTCAAAATTACAAGATGTCCCTTGAGGTGATTTAGGAAATGAGAGTGGAAATGGTAAAGTGGCCAAAAGGTGGTTAATTTTATATGT
The DNA here is from genome assembly GCA_019776745.2 of Taxus chinensis. NCBI lineage: Eukaryota > Viridiplantae > Streptophyta > Pinopsida > Cupressales > Taxaceae > Taxus > Taxus chinensis. The sequence continues at coordinate 3,613,798 of CM034152.1, read as the reverse complement.
TTTGAGTGACAAGTCTTTTGGGAAAGAGGTCTGAGGTCACAATGGGAAAGTCCATGACTAAAAGTTTTTTGTTGTTGTGATAGAATGATCGATGTGGGAAGTCTATATGGGATAAATAATAAGGTACTCCTTGAGGTCTTCATGAAGCTGATCGATGAGGGAAGCTTCAATTTCTCTCATTTTTTTATCTTTTTTATTTTTTATTATTATTGTTATATTTTTTTTGAAAGCTTAACATAGTTGTCCTTCGAGGGAGCAGTCTATTTATAGTAGCAATTTTTTCAAGAGGAAGATGTCCTTTGGAGGGAGTCATATTTTCTATTAGAAGTTTGACTCAAGGAGTTTGGTCCCATTGGAGGTCTTTGAAATCAGGGACAAGACCAAGGTGAAGGATAGGACACTTGTTTCAAAAGGCAAGGTGGAACGACCATGAGATATCATCTAAAGATAGATCAAAAAGTATCCATGAGAATCATGCTATATGCAGTGCTGTGATACACATATTCAAGAGAAGATAACAAGTGATGGGTACTCGACATGATTCTTGTTTAATCATTAGGGAGGTGTATGAAGTGGATAGTCACTCAAGGGATGAGCTTGTAAAGAGACAAAGGGTGAGGTAGGACAATGAGTCAACAATAGAATGGTCGAAGATGTAATGCATTAAGGGTCTCAGGTTTAGGTTTATCGTCAAGTGAGGACAAACGACAGGCACCCGATCTATAGGTATGAGTTAGGATGTATGGTCTAAGCCAATTAGGAGTGAATTTTTCCCGTTTACTTTTTTCTACTTTGGTTACATGTTGATTTTATTTTAAGACAAGGTCACTGACTTGGAAGGTGTATTCATGAACATGTTTGTCATAAGCACGTTTGATACATTGTTGGTAAATTTGAAGGTGATCCAGAGCATTAAGATGATGTTCATCTAATGACCTCTAGTTGTGCTAAGCGGTCTTAACAAAAGTCATCATCAGTAAGCATGTCATGGAGAGAAATGTAGAAGTGAGGGGATTTGGACTTCGAAGAGGTAGAACAACCTCTATATCGTAGATCCAGTGAAAAGCGTGTGGCCACAGCGGAAGTGCGAATACTAGTGCAGTATGCCCATAGGGAAAAATGAATGTGCGTATGCTAATACTTCCCAGTATCGTCAACCACTGTTCATGAGAATTTTTGTTTAGGGTTTTGTTAGTGGATTTGGCTTGGCCATTGGTTTGTGGGTAATAAGGCGATGAGAAACTAAGTTGAATGCTGAAGGCATCGCAAAGTTTTTCGCAATATTTTTTTTTTGACTTGTTTTCCATTGTCAGTGATGAGGCGATGAAGGACACCAAAGTGGTAAATGATGTGATGGTTAATGAACTCACATATTTTCTCAGATTTTGTGGAGATGAGTGGTATGGATTCTACCCATTTTGTGTAGTATTTGGTAGTAGTTATGATCCATTGGTGGCATTAGGAAGAATGAGGATTGATTTCTCTGATAAGATCCAAATCCCATTGAGAGAAGGGCCAAAGGTCATGAGTGACCTTTAAGGAATGATTGGGTGTATGACGAAGGTTGGAATGTTGTTGGAATTTCACACAACATGTTTTACATAGTCACAACAAATCATGGTTAAGGGGTCGACCAGTAATAGCCTAGGCGAAGAATACGCTTAGTAACAACAAGGTGACTAAAGTGACCTCCACAGATGCCATCATGAACCTCCTTAATGGTATAAGGAATTTCAAAACTTGTGAGGAATCATAAGAGAATACCATCAAAGCTGCAAACTTATAGAGGAGTCCCCCCTAGAATGAAAAAACGAGAGACCTTTTTAAGGAAGGAACATTGTCCGTTATGGGTGAGATCAGGAGGTAAGATGGAGAGGGAAAGGTAGTCGGAGTATTATTTTTGATTGAGTAAACATCATGAGGTAAATAAGAAGGTGAATGGAGGTGTTGTATGGTGACAAATATTTTAGAATCGGCAGGGGAAGTGGGTATTTGGGAAGCTAAGCAGGCCATGGTATCAGAAAATTTATTGGTTGAACGTGGGATGGTTTGAACGGTGTAACGATCAAAGGTGGTCAAAAACACATCTACATGATGTTTATACTTTTGAAGTATCTCGTTATGACATTGGTACATACCATTGACTTGGTTTACGACCAATTGTGAATCACCAAAGATGCATATTGATTTGCAACATCCCTAAATGGTGTCAGTGCAGAAGATCATCTCGAGAGCTTTCCAACGACTGTGAGAACAAAAAACGGACATCGGGAGCTCTAGATATGTCCGGTCAAAGTTCGGTCAACGGGAAAGTCAACTCTAGTCAACTGGTCAATATTGGACCAATCGCACTGCGACACGTGGCGAAAAGGCAAAAGGGAGTTGTTTGTTGGTTTTCGATCGATTTTCCTATCGGGAGACGACAAGTGGAATATATACTATTGACCGAGTTAATTATTTTCATACCACATTACATGGGTCGAAATTATATTTACTTGGTAAGTCCACTTACAAATGCCACATATCACACACACACACACACACACACCACACACACACACATATACACACACATATATATATGTTTAAACATTAGTATAAACCGCCATCCACCTTTTATGCTAAGTCTACGTGGTGAAGGAGATGAAGCGGTGTAGGGGCAACTAAATGCCAAACGTGGAGATTCCCACATTAAAAATGGTGGGCAAGGTTTTAAATAAACCTTATAAATATTTACATCCCACACAATGTGAGATTATATCCACCAAAAAAGGGCCGCTCCACATGGGATTTATCCCATCTAAAATAAATGCTAAGCGCCCAAATCATGGGGGAATGCAAATATAGGTAAGGCTTATCAAAATCCCAATAAAATGGATCTAAGCCAATAAACCACGAGTATGCCTTACCATATAAAGCGCTCCCTTATCCATAATGCCAAAAATAGTGGATCTTTACCCACTTGGAGTAAAAACCGCGGAAAAATGATAGGAGGCGGGATTTGATCCCCTGACCTCATGGGTCTAAAGCCAATCTGCCAGCCAACCCGCCAAGGGAGCACAACAGGTTATAAAATGGGTCGCTTTAACTTATACAGGGGGAGACAGGTCTGTGTAAACAGCAGGAGGAAGATAAGGAGGAAGTTTCAGAAAATGCCATTTTTGAAGGCCTTGCACTCAGATTGGGACCTCAGAGTAAAAATATGAAATGAAGGAAATTCTGAGATGATTCCAACGATGTAAGATTTGATATTTTTTGTTGAGTTTTAACCTGTTTTTGGAAGCTTTGAATGCAGATTTTAACAGGGATCTACAAGACAGCTAGTTGGAAAACACGAATTTCAATGCACTTCTGGTCCGAATTGTGACTTGGTGTAAACATGAAAAGTGTTCAGAATTCAGAGATGATCTCAGATATATGATTTTTTTCATAGAATGTTTTTAAATCTCCATTTGTAGGTGTTTTTCTAACACAGTTGCAGGGAGATCACATTGTGAAAACACTGTAGGAGCCACAGATCGTTCTTGGGACAGTTTCTGCTATTTTTCAGAGTTCTTGGGACATTGATCAGCTCATTTGCAGGTTGTGATTCATTATTGGTTGTTTGTAAGAGTTATTGTACTTACATTTCAATATTATTAATGGATCGGTTCAATCTGAACCCGGGGACGTAGGAATTTCCGAACCCCGTAAACAATCTTGTTTGTTATCTGAATGTTTTCAGTTTTCTGATTATTTATTTGCTACACAAGTTTTCCGCACTTCTATGGATGCATAATAATCAGAATTTAATCAATTTGTGGAGTTTAGAATACTTAAAATTGGTTAAGAAAATCACGATCTTTGGAAACTTTTAAAAGTGAAAAAAATACAACACACGTTTTCAGATCAAGTTTGGTATCAGAGCAGTTAGATTGCCGGATTAGCTTCTAATTGTGTTTGGAATTTGGCTTCAGTTTCAGTATTGATTTCAGTTTTCAGTGTGCAGACATTTTGGGGCTTGTTAATCTTCTTTTGCAGTGTGCAGTTTTGGAAGTACAGGTTGTGTTTGCAGGAACCGAGGAATCATGGGCAAGTCATCCAAACAGGAGCAACTGGATGAGCTTGAAGCCATAAACCGCCAACTCCAAGAAGAAAACTCTTTCTTGAGAGATAATTTTTATTCCTTGGAAGAGGAAATAGTGTGGTTAAAATCTGAGCCACAATCCTCTATAACCAAGAAAGAGGAGTATGTCAACAAGATGCTTGAAGAGAGCAAGAAGTTGATGGGCTTTGTTAAAGAGTTGCAGGAAGAAATACGGACCAAGGATGCCCTCTTGGAAAAGCTGCAACAAGGTGAACACAAGAAGGAAATGCCTTCCAAATCAGATGCAGGTACTATGACAGAAGAATGCACTGTAAGTTGTTCACATTTTAATTCTTCCTCTCATTCAGTTTCAGATATTCCTTTGGGTCAGTTTGAAAAACACACTAAGGGAATTGGGTCTAAGCTAATGGTTAAGATGGGATTTAATGGAAAGGGCCTTGGTAAAAATGGACAAGGTGATGCTAACCCAATACAGGTAGAGGATCAGCCTCGGTTTGCAGGTTTGGGTTATTCTAGTGGGAAAATGGAAATTGGAGAAAGTTCCAAAGCAGCTGAAGGAAGACAAGCTTCCAACAGCCAAGGATCTATGCCACTAGAATTGCAGGATTCCACCATCAGGAGGAACAATGAAAGGTGTAAGAAAATAGGTAAAAGAGGTAATCAGATTCCACCTCCTTCCACTTACACTAAAAATAGCACTAAGGGAAAATCAAATCCTAAAACTTCTAATACACTCTTTCAGTTGGAACAATATAGCTTTGGTAGGCAGAAATATGCTTTCCCTTGCACATTTTGTGAAGGTACTAATCATTCTGTTGCATATTGTTGGAAGAGGAAAAATTTGATTAAGAAGTTAATGCCTTTTGTGAATGATAAGGCAGGTGCTAAAGACCAATCTCACCAAGGAAAGGTGAGAAATGGCAAGAATGTTACCTCTCCTAAACAGGGGAATCATTCTCGTAGACAGAGTTCTGAGAATGGTAAAATGGGTAAGACTCCTAAAAACAGGGAAGTTAAATTTTGTTCCCATTGTAATAGGAATGGTCATGATGTTAAGGTTTGTTGGTTTGTTCCTAAACAACAAAATTGGAAAGTTGTTAAAAAGAACAGTATTGTAAAACCAACAGTGCTAAACCTAACTAAAACTCATTGTGGTACTGAGAAGGTAAAACAACCAAAACGGAAAAACCCAAGTGATTGGTTTGGAAAAACACTCCTCAACTTTATATTTGCACTACAGTAAATTGTTGATAGTAGGCAAGCAAAAAAATTTCAGAGCTATATTTTAGGGATTCCTGTTGATTGATAAGGATTTGTTCCTAAGTTGATATTTAAGCTTTGAAAATGAATGGAAACAGCTGAAGAGAAGATTTGAGTGATAGGTTCATCATACTCATGTTTTGTTTTCTCATATTGGTTGGTAGTTCCATTGTTGAAAACACTATGCAGGGATAGGCATCAGTAGCATGTCTAAATTTGAAACTTGCAGTTGTAATCAGCATAATCACAAAGTGTCAGTTGAACACTAGCTTCTGTTATAGATGGGTGTTATTATCTGACTTATTATTTGTGATGGCGATACAATGTTTTGGCATATTCATGTTGATTCAGTTGTTGACTATAGCTATTTTTGGGCGTTGATAGTCTATTATATTCTGATAGTGAATACTTGCAGTTGTTACAGTTTCAGATGGGCAGTGGGCACTAGCCTAATTGTGGGCAGTTTAGATGTCTTGTATACTGATCTGTGTTATGGAATTGTAATTTTTGGTAATCGGCCGTATCACAAAGTGACAGTTGAACACTAGCTTTCCGTAATAGAATGGGTGTTATTATCTGGTCAGTTATTTGTGATGGCATTACAGTGGGGTATGACAGTTCACAGTTGTGCGTAGAGTTGACAGGGTTGCAGCGTTTCAGTTGAACACTAGCTTAATTGGGTGTTATTATCTGATCGGTTATGTGACTAGCTAATCAACTATTTGCATTTATTTAACCTATAATGTTATTTTGGGTTCTTGTATGTGTTTGTGCAATGCAGGAAGAGATAGCATGTTTTTGTGGGTTGATACACAACTTTTTGTGGACAAAAAGCCTTTCTCAGTGGGGAGGTGTGATCAGGGGATCATTTTTGAAAAATTTCCCTAAACATCCCTAAATGGTGTCAGTGCAGAAGATCATCTCGAGAGCTTTCCAACGACTGTAAGAACGCGACAAACGGACATCGGGAGCTCTAGTTATGTCTGGTCAAAGTTCGGACAACAGAAAGTCAACTCTGGTCAACTGGTCAATATTGGACCAATCGCACTGTGACACATGGCGTGGCAAAACTTGTTTGAATTTTCGATCGATTTTCCTATCGGGAGATGACAAGTGGAATATATACTATTGACCGAGTTAATTATTTCATACCACATTACATGGGTCAAAATTATATTTACTTGGTAAGTCCACTTACAAATGTCACACACACACACACACACATATATGTATATATATATTACTGTTTAAACATTAGTATAAACCACCATCCACCTTTTATGCTAAGTCTACCTGGTGAAGGAGATGAAGCTGTAGGGGCAACTAAATGCCAAACGTGGAGATTTCCACATTAAAAATGGTGGGCAAGGTTTTAAATAAACCTTATAAATATTTACATCCCACACAATGTGAGATTATATCCACCAAAAAAGGGCCACTCCACATGGGATTTATCCCATCTAAAATAAATGCTAAGCGCCCAAATCATGGGGGAATGCAAATATAGGTAAGGATTATCAAAATCCCAATAAAATGGATCTAAGCCAATAAATCACGAGTATGCCTTACCATATAAAGCGCTCCCTTATCCATTGCCAAAAATAGTGGATCTTTAACTTGGAAAAAACCAGGCAAAATGATAGGAGGTTTTGATCCCCTGACCTCATGGGTCTAAAGCCAATCCTCCAACCAACCCGCCAAGGGAGCACAACAGGTTATAAAATGGGTCGCTTCCACTTATACAAGGGGAGACAGGTCTGTGTCAAAGCAGGATAAGGAGGCAGTTTCAGAAAACGCCATTTTTGAAGGCCTTGCACTCAGATTGGGACCTCGGAGTAAAAATATGAAATGAAGGAAATTCTGAGATGATTCCAACGATGTAAGATTTGATATTTTTTGTTGAGTTTTAACCTGTTTTTGGAAGCTTTGAATGCAGATTTTAACAGGGATCTACAAGACAGCTAGTTGGAAAACATGAATTTCAATGCACTTCTGGTCCGAATTGTGACTTGGTGTAAACATGAAAAGTGTTCAGAATTCAGAGATGATCTCAGATATATGATTTTTTTTCATAGAATGTTTTTAAATCTCCATTTGTAGGTGTTTTTATAACACAGTTGCAGGGAGATCACATTGTGAAAACACTGTAGGAGCCACAGATCGTTCTTGGGACAGTTTCTGCTATTTTTCAGAGTTCTTGGGACATTGATCAGCTCATTTGCAGGTTGTGATTCATTATTGGTTGTTTGTAAGAGTTATTGTACTTACATTTCAATATTATTAATGGATCGGTTCAATCTGAACCCGGGGACGTAGGAATTTCTGAACCCCGTAAACAATCTTGTTTGTTATCTGAATGTTTTCAGTTTTCTGATTATTTATTTGCTACACAAGTTTTCCGCACTTCTATGGATGCATAATAATCAGAATTTAATCAATTTGTGGAGTTTAGAATACTTAAAATTGGTTAAGAAAATCACGATCTTTGGAAACTTTTAAAAGTGAAAAAAATACAACACACGTTTTCAGATGATAACCTGGCTTTTGATGGACTTTTGGTGAATGAATTTGAGGTTCAGATCAGATAAAAGCATAAGCCATTGGATGGCATGCTGATTTTGATAAGGTTTGGCGTACATGAAGTGTAAGGGATTGGTGTTAGTCACGACATAAGTTTTGTGGTTGAGTAGGTAATGACGGAGTTTGGTGGCAACAAAAACTAGGGTTAAGCAAATATTTTTTGGATGGTTGTATCAGGTTTCATAGTCTAAAAGAGTATGGATTATGTAATAAACCGCCTGCTCCCTATGTTGTTCATCGTGATGAGTGAGCATGGCTCCCAAGGAATGATCCGTAGCTGACATGTATAGGTAAAAGGGTTGATCATATTTAGGTGGAATGAGTACGGGTGGTTGGAGAAGGTATTGTTTTAGGGCCTCAAAATCTTTGTGACAGTCATCATCCCATTTAAAGGAGACATCCTTCCTAAGCAGATGATGAAATGGTTGATACTGATCAGATAGTTGTGAAATGAAACGGTGAATGGACTGCAATTTACCTTGTAGGCTATGGAGTTGTGTAAGGTTAGTGGGCGAAGGAATTCCTAGAATGGCCTTGAATTTAGTAGGGTCAACTTCTATACCACAGAGGGAAACAATAAATCCCAGGAGCTTTCCTAAGAGAACCGTGAAGACACACTTTTTAGGTTGAAGGCAAATGTAATATTTAATGAGGCAGTCAAAGATGGTTTCGAGGAAAGCGAGGTGCTCGAAATGATGTTTAGATTTTGCCAAGAGATCATCCACATAATCTTCTAATATACGATGCATGATATCATGGAAGATGTAAGTCATAGCACGCTGATATGTAGCACCAACATTTTTAAGGCCAAAAGGCATGACTCGATAGTAAAAGGTTCCCCAAGGGGTAATGAATGTGGTCTTCTACTGATCTTCTGGGGAAATTTTTTTTTGGTTATAACCCGAGAAGCCATCCATGAGTGAGAGCATCTCGTGCCTAGCGGTGAGGTCAACTAGTTGATCAATACTGGGCAAGGGAAAGTCATCTTTTGGGCAGGCTAGATTGAGGTCACGGAAGTATGTGCAAATGTGAAGTCCCCTTATTGCTTTAGTAACAGGGAAAATTTTAGAAATCCAATAAGGATAATCAATGGGTAAGATGAAGGAAATGGAAAGAAGGCGCTAAAGTTCTTCTTTGACGAGAAGAGTAATACGAGGGTGCATTTTCCTCAGCTTTTGTTTGATAGGTTTGGCATCGAGAATGGTTACAATATTGTGGACCACTATAGTGGGGTCAAAACTGGGCATGTCTGTGTAAGACCAAGCGAAAGCATGGTTATGATCTCAGAGAAAAGAAGTGATGGCTTCATGTTCAGCAACATTTAAAGATTGTCTGATCTTTAGGATGTGTGGGTCATCCTGAGTATGAATGTTGATCTTGATAGTTGATTCATTCAACATGGTTTGTGTCGCAGATGGTAACAACTGATGAATATATGAGTCTTCTGCACCAAGGTAGGTGAGTATGGATTCATCATCCTGACATTGAACGATGTTAATTGTAGGTGTGTTGTCATCGATCATTTTAGGATACAGGAATGGGAGAGTGGAAGGGGCCTCACCTTCGTGTTGATAAGTCAAAGTCTCCAAGGAAATGGTGTTTATGAAATTTTTTTTTAGGAGGGATAGATTCAGGATCCATCAACTCCGTCGGCGAGGGTGGTGATGAAGGTGGAGAAAGGCTAGGGTCCTCAATGAGTTCAATGTGGGCCTATTTGGTAGGAGGTTCGGGGAAGCTAATATCACTACGATCATTATGTTTGTGGGAGATATAAGAAATGACGGTATGGTGGCCTTGTTCGTAAAAGCCAAAGCCAAATCCTTTCTGCACACACCAGTGGTGCAGGAAAGTGTGAGTGAAACAGTGATAGTTAGTGAGGGAGTGTAGAAGTCAAATGAAAATGGGCAGGGTTTGAGATGGAGGTTTCAGGAATGTATAGGTGGCCAGTATAAATTCCCCCATAGGTTAGATTAGTGCGAAGGATGGGGAGGTCCATAAAGGAAAAATGTTGTCTGATGCATGATGATCATAACTCGGGTGTTGGTGATAGGCTTACCATACTCTTGTAGGGTGAGGAAGGTGATGATATTATACAGGCAGTATTCCCCCAGAGTGAGGCATTGAAAAACACATTCTAAGGGATCAGTAGTTAGTATATGAGTAGCTGGTATAGATGATGATGTTAGAGGTCGATGCGGAGGTGGAGTTAATGGATTGGGAAGCTAATGGGATTCAGCCGTGGAGGTTATAGTAGTGGTAGGAATAGAGGAGGTATGTGCGGTAAAAGCAAGGTTGTACTGGTAGGTGGAGGTGTAGGTGAGGTGGTATTAGTTGCGGAGGTAGACGACTTGACATAGTATGAGCACATCATTGGGTCGGTAAAGCATGTTGCATGTTTTGAAAGGAAATGATGGGTCAGCTGGAATGGTATAAGTGTGTCCTTCATGTTCAAAATTTACACAACGATGCAAAGTGGAAGGAACACAACCCATGACATGGATCCAAGGTCTACCAGAGTAACAAGTTATATTGGAATTCCTTCTTCCAAAACATAAAAAAGTTCTAGGATAGTGCGGGTGCCCACGCAGACATGTGGAGGATGACAGTGCCTAGTGTAGAGGTGATAGCATCATTGAATGAATGCAACATGACCATATGTTTATGCATGTAATTTTCATGTATGCGCATTTGAGAAAATGCATGGGATGAAATGATGTTAATTCTAGCACTTCCATCAATCATCACATGGCGTACCCATATGTCATATAATGTGGACAGAGATGAAGAGGGATGGGTCCGGGTCATTTTTTTGGTGTGGCATGATATCCTCCTCTGAGAAGCTAAGGGAGGCCACTTGGTGAACAAGGTGAGGTGAGGATGAAGGTGGTAATTTGGTGAGAGAGGCTACATGATGGGGTGTGATAATGGAGGCTACAAGTGTAGGGTCATTGGGTAAAACCTCAATAGATTGAAGAACCTCCATGAGAGCTTGACGATGGGATTCCAAGGTTTGGATGAGGTCATATAAGGAAATTTTGAGGGGAGATTGGTGTAGTTTTTTGAGCATGGTACGATGTGTGACGCCATTAGAAATGGGGTATGCGGGGCCTGCGGATAGTTATTTTAGGTATGGGTGCAGAGGGTATGTTGGGTATAGGATTGGTTGGTGGGTCAGTTGCCTTTTCTTTGCCCTTCTGCGCACGATGTAGTGATGTGTACCATGTTAATTTGAGGGAAGTTGACAAATGGAGAAGGTGTAGGGTGAGTGGTATAACGATATGAAGGGAAAAAACCTACTAGAGGAGAAAATCCCTGTGAGGTGAGTTGGGCGCAATGACATTTAGGTGGTGGCATGGCAAGTTCTTATGATGCGAACCATGTTAATTTAAAATTTTGGGTGTGGCTTTAGGAGCTATGAAGGTGGAGGTTGTGGTTGTTGAGTGGGTAGTGTGGGAACGGGTGTTGGTGAAGTAGGATCCTCGTCGAGAAGGTTGTCGTCATCAAAGTTGGTTTCTGGTGGACACAATTGGATAAGGACAGTTTTCAAGGCCTTGCAGTTCTCCACATCATGCCCTGACACACGATGGTATGTGACAAATTTTAGTATCATCAAACCCTTTTGGCTTGGGTTTGAGGGGGTCGTAAGGTCAGAGTGGTGGTAATGTGATAACAGAAGTCTCAAGGAGGTTGGTTAAAATTTTGGCATAGGACCCTGCTAGTGGATCACAATGGGAAGTGAACGTGGGTTTGGGTGTAGGTGTGGTTGATTGTCAAGGAATTATTTTTGGAAGAGTAGGAACGGCTTGAGCTATGGGTTTAGGTGCCAGTGTGGTTTGAGGTCTTGGTCGGGTTTGTTTGGGTAGGGGTATAGTAGATGGAAGGGTAGGAGGGTTTGGGGTTGTTTTGACTATCCTTGTTATGGGGTAGTGGGGTTTTGTTTTTGGGTTACACCTTCTTGGGTAAAGGTGATATGGGTGTACGAGGTCTAGATGGAAAAGCAGATGGAGGAAGAGGGTGAGGTTACCCATGAGGATAACCAGGGGTGCTATGAAGGTAGATGAAGCGGGTCGTACTTGGGGTGTGAGGGACAATGACTAAAGTGTAGTGGGTAGTGAAGCAACAACTGAAGGTATTGGAGGTATTGGTGGTAAAGAGACTACAGGTGTGGGTAAAAATCATGTTGTGTGCCTCGGGTAGGTTAGAGGTATGTGAGGAAGGAATGGGTTGTTGTGTTATTGGTTTATGGATGGGTGAAGGTTGCTTGACCATGTTGGATAGCTGAGTTTTTAAGGCAGACGGGACAAGTGCAGGCATGATTGGTGTGGTAGGGGTATGAGGTTGACGAGTTTGTTTCTTTGGTTTAGGTTTCAGAGTAGGTGTGGTTTTGACGTTGGAGGATGTAGCTAAATCCAATTTAATTGGTGGATGAGTAAGGCTGGTGGTCAGGGTGACCCCTAAAGTGGTAGTAGGTTTAGTTGAGGCAAATGTTATGGGTGTGGGTTTGGGTTTAGATGTAGGTCAGATTATGGGTAAGGGTGTGGTGTGAGTGCTAACGGGTATCATGGAAGGGGTTGTGATAGTAGTGGTTGTATTTGGTTTGATGGGTGGAAATGTGTTCAGGTAGATAGTGGAGGTGTCAGCGAGGGATCTCTGCATCTGTGTTGAGACAGGGAGTAAGAGGTGCCCCCATAGTAAAGCCCTATCCACATAATCTAAGTGATCGGCCAAACGTGAGAATGACACGTCTGTGGGTGGAGTTGGTGAGGACCTAATAGGAATTCTCATAAAATGCATCTTAGAGATGGGGAATTGGCCAGCTTCAGCTTCCATGGGTAAGAGAGCCGAAATTAGGTCTATTGGATTTTAGGTAGCTAATGGAGAATGCTCATGCCAAGAGGCAAAGGTATTTCTAACTGGGTCTATGATGGGTGGAGGAGATGATGGGAGGTCCTCTATAAGTGGAGGAATGGATAGGTGCTCCTCTATGGGTGGAGGAGGTAATGGGAGCTCCTCTATGGGTGGAGGAGGTACAGTAAGTAAAGGTTCTCTAAGTGGAGAAGCTAGGGGTGAGATGGTCTCAATGTTAGCAGAAGACCCCTCCGTAGGTGATGAAGGAGATGAAAGGTGTTCCTCTGTTGGTAAAGGAACAGTGAAGGTTGGTTCCAATGTGGAAGGAGGATCTCAGGCTATGATTTCCTCTATGGAAGGGATGTGAGGTAATTGAGAGGTGACAGGTACCTTGTTAAAGATAGCGTGAACCTCACGGGTATGGGTATCATGAGTGGATGTCTCACTGGTTTGATTGGATAAAGGGGCATGGTTGGGAAATGGTTTTTTGAAGATTTGTAGATTTTGGTTGGGGGTGGCCTTGGGATTATCCATAGTTAACTCACCTTTCTTGAGCATTTCTTGGACAATATTCTTGAAAGTGATGTAGTTTCCATCACTATGACCTTTACTCGGTGATAGTTACAGAAATCATGCTCTTTATACCATGTGAGCATGGGGCGAGCAGGGTCAAAACTAGTGTGGGGTTTTATGGGTGGAAGGGTGATGGCTCCATCATTGATAAGCTTTTCTAAAATATAAGATTAAGGTTCCCCAATTGGGGTATATTTTCATTACTCTTGTCTGAATTGAAAAGCCTGGACATGTGATAGATTAGATGAGGGTGTAGCCTGATTTGACGGATGAGATGGGCCAGCCTTGAGTACCACTGCGTTATCGGTGCCCTTAGTTTTGGAATAATTGGTTTGTGGTTTGGAAGAAGAAGAGGTTTCATTCGACTTGAATGCTGAATTCTTATTTCGTAATTGAATTTTCTTCTCTTCGATGGCCCGATTCTCTAACTTTCGTGCCATAGTGAATGCCTCATCGAATGTTTGGAAGGTTTGGACCTGCAGGGTTAGGGAGATATGTCTAGCACAAGCTCATGTGAAGACCTCAATGAGTTCAGTTTGTGGTAGTTGGAAGGTAAGTTGATTGATCAGGCTGCACCAACGAGTGACAAAATCTGCGATGGATTCGTCCTCATACTGACGTGTGGAATATAGATCGGTCATGGTAACCTTCTTGACTATATTGATAGAGAAATGATCCAAGAAGGCTTGGGCTACCTGATTGAATGAGAATATAGAGTGTTTGGATAACCCACTATACTAATCTAATGCAGGTCTAGTGAGGGACATGGGAAAAGTTCTCAAAAGCAAGGCATCATCATGAGAAATCAGATAACACCTGTGTTTAAACAAGTGCAAATGTTGTTGTGGGTCTTCTTTACTATTGAAGCAGTTGAATTTAGGCATTTCCCAATGCACAGGGTATGAACGGATAGGAATGGATGGGTGAATAGGCTTGTTACAAATCTCTTCGTAGGTGAGAGTGTTGTGGGATCCAGAAATCGATAGGTCATTAGTGGGTTGTGATGATTGGATGCCTCCTATAGCATGAGGAGGTTGGTTTTGGGCATATAATAGGGGTGGCATTCCAGTGTATGGGGCTGCCATGTAAGGTGGTGGAGAAGAAGGAAGGGAAATAGGGGGTACATACCCAAAATGAATAATAGATGAAACAAGAAGTTGTTGGTAGTATGTATATGGGGGTGGAAGGGTCGTGGTAAACCTAGTGGCAATAGGGGCTAATGATTGTGGAATGGAAATAACTACGTTATGAAATGGGGTAGGGGTCACTGACACTGGAGGTGGGAATGTAGCTATAGGTATGTATGAGACATTAGGGGTGGATGAGGTTGTGTTTGGGGTAGTCATTGAGGGTATGGTGGATGTGATGGGTACTACAAAGGTAACAAACATGACAGTCATAGTGGGTATAAAACCTAACTACAAAACGACTAGGGGTAAAGTGGATGTGGGCAGCACGGAGCCAGATGGGGCTGATGTGGAAGTGGGTGCGAGAGTCAGGGGGATAGATACGGGCATGTCGTATATTAACTGACCCGAGGCGTCTTTAGTGGACGAGTGGGAAAGGTAAAACTGCAAGGCGACAGGGTTCTGGTCAAGGAGTCATGCGAACTCCTCATCTCTAGTAGTGATAGTAGTAGGCTAGATGGAATCCATGGCTGGTGATAAAATAGAAGGTGGTGAAGGACTAGGTGGGAGTGGTTTGAAATTAACATGGAACACGGGGGCGCTTGCTTGTCTTCGGGTCAGCACCATGTGAACCAATATTGATCAGGTAAGGCTGCTTCTCTGTAAATGATACAGAGAACAACACAAACAGGTGAATCTGGTGATAAAAATGGATGAAGTAACAAACAGTGGCTGGAATGTGAAACAGGCTAACCGATGTCAGTTAGGAAAAATTGACATCGGTCAGGGGTAACTGCTATTGGTCACTGTAGAAAATGGATAATGAGTAAACAACAAGGTAGAAGGTAAAATATGACAGGTATGCCAAATCTGGGGATGTTTAAAACATCAATGGGAATAATGACAGTGATAGAGACTGAAAAGTGGAAGAAAGTGGAGTAAAGTGTCCTTTTGAGTAGGTTAGCAAAAGGCCTTGGAACCGACGTTGGTAGGGTATAACTGATGGTAGTAAGAGGTAACTAATGAAGATTACTATGAAATTGAAACAATGATGAAGGAAAGTGGTTGTGAATTAAAATTTGATGTGGAATTAGACCCAAAATTCTGGGAATGATGATGATATGGCCTAGGAAAACTCAGGTGAAGCTGGAATACACTAGCTATGATGAGGAGCATGTAAGGATGAACAAAAGAAAGTGATGAATGTGATCTTTCACCTCAAAATGCAAGCCAAGAAAAAACTCTAAGAAAATGTGATCCTAGGAGTGCCTTTTCTATTATGTTTGTGTAGCTTATGCTATTTAGGGATGGACACATGAATTGTGAAATAGAGTTTTTGGTGAGGATGTCTTCCTATAAAGAAGGAGATCTAAAAGGTGAGGTTTTAGGTATGTTATGGTGGGGGTGGGCTTTGCTCTGAAGTATGACTCGACAGAGCAATGAGCTGGGTGCCCACTATGTTGTGATCATGTGATCACCTACAACATCTTCCTGGTAATATGTTGTTCAAGAATGTGTGTATTTTGAATTTTTGTGTGGTTTGGAAAGACTCAGAGAAAGAGAAAAGGATAGAAGTGCTTTTCTACTATTCGTTTGTCAACCATCAGCTGGTCATGACTTCCAGCATATAGGTTTCCCTCAATTAATGTGAGATAATGCAATAAAGTAGAATGGAATGCAATTATTTTTAAACCCAAATAAAAAATGTGGAATTGGATGACACAATAAGATGAAGAGGAAGAGGGATGCTCTTTCACTATAATGCAGAAAACTTGAAGAAATGGTTCTTTCTAATTGCACGAAAAGAAAAGTTTCCTTTAGAGCAAATAGAAAAGAGAAGCGGATTACCAGGGAAGATAATTAGTGTGTACGTTATTTTTTTTAGAAGGGAAACAAACACAATTTTTTTCTAGGAATGAATGAAATGTAAGGAACCTCAGATGGGTCCCACTGAGTGTGCTAAAATGTTTCACCTTTTTCTTAGATTGTTTCTTAGAAGCGTTGACAAAACAGATAGGGTAATGGGCATAGGAGGAATACCTGTTCAAATGTCAGTTGATGGGTTATTGCACGCGTATGACTCCCGAATCCATAGTTGATCATGAGAGCTTTCTTTTGGCTAGGAGGAACTACCTGTAATGAAAATAAGACCACCAGAAGGAATTAAACAATATGGGAAGTGACCTACCTAGCGTAAGCTAGATCCAGGAAGTATGAAACTTCCTAGATGGCTGTTAGTCCACTGTTGTAAACAATTTAATGTTGTAAACAAATTAAATCCTATTGTTATTTTGAAATGATTTAGGTATCTCACTTAAAAACACAATAAGAAACAAATCTAATCTAATAGGCTAAGCTATAATATAATCCAAAGGTCAAATAATTGGTTCTAGGTCTTTGTAGGTCTGATTAAGGTCTTAGGTAGGTCACAGGTGGATGAGGGTGAGATAAAATTAGGTGGGTAAGTCTTTGTTCAGGGCTATGTGGGCAAACAAAAAGATCAGTGTCACTCAAGGGTGACCAACGATGGTTATGTATAACCGGTGCTAGTTACTGTGAGATCTGGAAATGTCACAGAACGGGATTTTGGTCTCCTTTGTGATTACACAAAGGAATTTGGTTGGTTGGGATGGTGTATTGGGTGACTGGAGTAGGCTTTTGTGAGGTTTTAATGGGTCTATGGAGGTGAAAATATGGAGGAGGTCAATAGGGAGCAAGATAAACAATGTATGATAAAATGATGATGAAATGAACTAACCAGGAAAGTATGATGTTGTACTTACTTGGATTCCATTCTTGAAGGCCTGTGTGTGAGGGATGGAGGTGCAGATGATGGGTTTGAAGGTTGCAAGTGATCACCAACTAGGAAAAGCTTCTGCATGGGCTGCATGTACACTCCTCTTTGCTTGGTTAGATCAAATCATGGCCAGGATGGCTGTGCAGAAGATGATGCTCAATCTCCTTCCTTGGATGCGAGTTTTCATTGGAATTTTCTCTTTGAAGATGCATTATCTCTCTGAGATGTGGTCTTGCTCATCAAATTTCTTACTTCTAACTTCCAACTTCTAAATTCCAACCTTCAGAATAAGGTTGTTTTGGGTTAAAAGCGGTAACCGACGGTGATCCAACTTAACCGACGTCAGTCAAGGTGAGATTTCCTAGGTTTACTAAACTAGGGAGATCCTCCTAATTTCCTTAGATCTCATGTCATTATCCCACGGATTAGACTCAGAGCCTCTTGTGAGCATGCATGATTGTGGTTAGAGGGAATGTAGGTATTGATTTTTAGGGTTTGGGTAAGTCTTAGTTAGTTATGGGAACTTGCTAAGAATAGGTCTTAGGTTGAGTTGGCTTGGTGAGGTTTCTAAGTGAACTGTATTTGTAGATATTATTTAAATAATAAATATAGTGAGGATAATGCATTAATTTAATTTAATTAATTAAATTAATATCAGTGGGGTGAAGGGGGTCATTGCTAGGTAAATGTAATAAACGGTGCTTGTATGTCGAGGGACAAAAGGGGAGTGTGACCTAATTTTAGTGTCTACAACTTCATGAACTTGTTTTCATCTTTCAAAAAAATGGAAAAGGTTATTACAAAACATATGAGTGTTTGGAGGATTGAGATATGATTGGCATAGGGAGGAACTGATCTAGTGGAGTGCTCGGGAGGGTTTACAAACAATTTTTTTGACACTATGGTAAAGTTGTCATGTTTTCAAGTTAAATTTTTCCCTTGCAAAAAACACGACAACAAGAAGCTAATTATTCCTAGGTGATATCAATTTTGACACCATTAAATCATGCCATACATTATCCTACCATGTCACACTAACTACAAACTTCTTCTTGCACTCCTTCATCCTCCTTTATCATTAATGAGCCTTTTACATCAATGATAACTCATCAAGCACTCACATGCTAACAGAATGGACATCTACCCATTCTATTTATTCTCATACAATAATATGTATCATTTATTTTATATTTAACCTGAATTTGAATGAACAAATGCCCATTCTATTCACTCTCATATCATCTTTCTAATTATTGTGTATAATATGAGAATAAACATCTGCCCATTATTTTCTTTCTCATACAATCATGTTTGACTTCTCATTCATTCTATATTTAATCTGAATGTGAATGGATAGCTTCCCATTCTATTATTTATCATACAATCATATTTCTCATTCCTTTAGAATAAATGGGAATGAGCTGCTACCCATTCTATTCACTCTCATATAATCATCTTTCTCATTCATTCTATATTTAAACTGAATGTAATTCTCATACAAAAATCTTTCTCATTCCTTTAGGATGAATGAGATTGGGAAGCTATTGGTGTGAGTTATCCTATGTGTCCTCCACTCACATTTGGAGGGTCATCTCACATGTGTTAGGTTTAGGGTTTGCTTATGAGTCATGCACTAGGGTTACTCAACACCCTATATGTACCCTTTCATTTCTGATTTATGAGTATGCCAAGACACTTCGCTGTCTTTCTCTACATGTGCAAGCTTTGTTCTATTATGCAAGTTATTCAGCTGTTGATCGATTCTTCCTTGTGATTACGTTGGAGCCATTATTATTTAATTAGAGTACAACTTCATCTTGGTGCACAATTTCTGATATGATTTGTCAACTCTTTCATGGTATCAGAGCTGAGATCGGGTAAACGTGAACTTGTTTTTTGAGTTGTGATTACTCTTGTTTTTTCATTTTGTTTAACTCCTTATGCAAGTTTTTGATCATTATATTCTGGTTTTTCCTTACTAACATATTTAACAAGTTGCTCTTCGAAAGTTGTCATTTTGCTGTGTTCTTTGTGCATGTGTAGATATCCTCAAGTTTCTAAGGGATTTATAGCTTAACTTAGCTAGCTGCAGCTAAATTTAGCAGATAAAAAAGGAGGTTCTTCATTCTGATTTTAATAAATTAAAAAAAAAACTAGAAAATTTGTTAGATCCTTCTTTTGGTGTTTGTATGTGTGTTTTTTTATAGATATCCTTCACCAACAGTCAAGATATTTCATGATCTAAGTGGCCCTTCTTCTATGTGGCTATGTTTTCCCTTGGCTGCGTGGTCGTGGTAGTGAACTTTTCTATCTTGGTTGTGGGTTACAATGGCCTGCATGTCCAAGGTCGAGAGATATAATGGCCTGTGTGTGCGTGGTCAAGAGTTACAGTGGCCTGTGTGTGTAGTGTCCTGGGAGTTGTAGTGGCATGCGTGGACGTGGTCCCCCTTCAGTCTCCCCTCTCTCATGCCAATAGCCATCTCTCCTCCCAACGGCCATCTCCCCTCCTAACAACAGACTTCCCTCCTCCCTTCTGGTTATGGTAATGGCAACGTGGTTGAGAATCATCTCTCCAAACTACACGCAGGTTTCCTTCCTGGTCTGCAGTCTCGCTAAGTTCTTTTTGAAAAGTATCCAAATTGATAATATTGCTTTTTTTATTTTAAATTATCGTGAGTTTTTTAAATTAGAAATTAATTCAAGTTGTTAGATCTTACTTAGTTTTAAATCTGACTTACTTTAAAAGAAAAGGGAAAGTATTTAAAATAATTAATTAGGATTTAATTAAATCTTAATTAGTTTTTCTTATTTCAAATTAATTAGATTTAATTTAATAAAAATCTAGTTTTATTAATTTCAAGATTATCCTTCATTTATGATTAGTATTTATTTAAAATTGTCCTTATAAGTAACACTTTCTTTATCATTTAAAAAAAACTCCAAATGCTCTAAAATTCGCTAAATTGGATGTTTCTAAATGATAAATTTTAGTTGCAGTTGTCGATTTTTTTACTAATCGTGCACTCAAGTGTGCAGTGACACTCTAAGCATTCTTCTTGTCTTCCACATGCCTTTTCGGCATTCTGAAGATCATCAAAACTCATCCTGAGTTCATCTAAACATTGTAAATTGCCCTTATTATTGCTTGTGACTAGTGATCGCATCCGTCACAGTTTGCAGCAAGGGGGTATCATTTACGACGTGAGACGATTTTTCTCACAACCATGATATGATTTCACCCCCTTCCTAGTTTTTTGCTATTGTGCTTGTATACGGTGTCACTTTGCTGTGCTCCATGAAACACGATTATGGTCTCCTCTCTTACGCATTATTACACTAATTTCAAGGTGAGTTACCAAGTGTTTTACGATGCACGCTCAAACCCAATTGTATTCAATGCACTAAACTATAAAGTGCCAAAAGTAGGGGGGTTATTATATTGTCTTGGGTGGTTGTGTTTCTTTTCTACATTTCTTCTCTCTCTTTTCACTATGGATGCACTTTCAATTCCTTTGCTTATGCCGTTCAACTTTTTCGAATGGAGATCGAACATAATTACGAAACTAAGGGGTAAAGGGTTATTCCACATCACCATGGGAACTGAGACTGAACCAGAAAACGACCCTAAAAAATCTAAGTGGTTAAACCATAGTGATGAAGCTTTAGGTCTTCTTTGCATGTCTGTTTCTCCCGACTTACTCTTTCATATCGAGTCGTCTGAAACACCTAAATCTGCGTGGAAAATATTGGATGAAATGTTTGGACAACAAGATGACATGAGAGTGCATGAGTTGGAAAACAAATTACCAGGGTTAAATCCTAGTGATTTTGAAAACCTATAAGCATTCTTCTCTAAGTTTGTCCACACTAGATTTTTGTTAAAGGAATGTCAAGTAGAGAAGAAATATTCTCAACTGATCTTGTCGATTCTCTCTAAGTTAGGTTTTAGATATTATGTCTTTGTGTCAACTTTTTACACTACAAAAGCTGCCTTGGGAAAGGATTGGAATATGCCCTCCTTTGACTATTTTTCATCCCAACTCATTCAAGAATAGGAAAAAATCATTCAAATGGGGTCTCTCAAGTCCAACTCACATGCCCTTGTAGCAAGTACTAGTAAGGAAAAGAAGAAAGCAAAAAAGGATCAAGCTAAGAAGGAAACCAAGACCAAAACTAAAATTGACACAAACACTTTGATTTCTGAGCCTAGAGCACAGAAAGACAGGTATTTGTGTTCCTATTGTAAGAAGCCTAGTCATAAAGAGCATATGTGTATGCGAAAACAAATTGATCACCTTACTCATTTACTTGAGAAAAATCAAATAGGTGTTCCCAAGTCTATCAAACAAAATGCTGCGAAGCCCAAGTCTTCTACTACAAAAGGTTCAAAATCTTTTAAGAAGAAAGGAAAGGCCCTTGTAGCCAAAGTTTCTCCTTCATCGACGTGGATTATAGATTCTGGTGCCTCGCACCACATGGCTTCTTTGTATGTTGAGTTCACCAACATCGAGCCTTGTGGTATGTCCCAAATCACGATGGGTAATGACACGAAATTGTCAGTTTCCGATAGCGGATCAATAGAGATGGATGGGGGAACATTCAACCAAGTGTTGAGTGATCCTGATCTCTCTACCAATCTCCTATTGGTTTACCAAATTACTCACCTTGGTGAAGGAATGCAAGTGGAATTTGGTCCTAACTCGGTGATTATTCGTGAGCTTAACAATGACACTACAATAGTTGAGGGAAAGGAAGATCACCGTTCATGGTTATATAACTTTTCCCACTTTACTTCTGATTCTATGCTCACTTATTTGCTAACTCATGCAAATGAGGTTAGTAAGCTATGGCATGAGTGATTCAAACATCTAAATTATCGCTACCTTGAAAAATTGAGCCAAAACGAAATGGTCAACGGGTTACCACGCGTCAAGTTTTCTAAGGGTCTTTGTGAGGGTTGTACCCTTGGAAAGCATCCTGAAAAGAAATTTGACAAAGGAAAATCTTGGAGAGTTACTCATCCTTTAGATCCTGTTCACATTGAAATTTATGTTTCATTTCCATCTCCTTTGTTTACTAGAGCTCTTTATGTGCTGACCTTCATTGATGACTATTTGCGATATACCTGGGTATATTTTCTTAAGCTTAAGTCTGAAGTCTTTGAACATGTTCAGGACTTTAAGGCTCTTGATGAGAAACAAGCGGAATGTTTTATCAAGGTTCTTCAAACTGATAATGGAGGTGAATATGTAAATAATAGGTTCATGGATTTCTATACTTCTGAAGGGATCTCCTTACAACATACATTTGCATACATCCCTTCATAGAATGGAGTAGTATAAAGAAAAAACCATACTCTTAAAGAGATGGCCACTTGTATGATTCACTCGAAGTATCTTCCTCCACAGTATTAGGCTGAAGTAGTGAATTGAGCTAATTACATTCAGAACCGTGTTCCACACAAGGCAGTAAGAGGGATGACACCCTTTTAATCCTAGTTTTCATGCAAACATGATGTTGAGCACTTTCAAGTCTTCAGATCTAAGGCTATGGCTTGGATTTTGAAGAAGAAATGCAAGGATTTGGAACCATAATCCAAACCTTGTATCTTTGTAGGGTATCCTGATGGCGTGAAGGGATATCGATTGATGAATCCTACTTCTAATGAGCTATATATTGAGAGAATTGTTAAGTTTGATGAGTCTTCTTTGACTTCTTCTTCTCCACCTATTGAGGTTCTTCAACTTGCTGATTTGGATTCTGACTGATCAGATGATGATGCTATTGAGCATGCTCCTCTTCCTATTCCTCCTAACCATCAGACCTCTAAGTCTTTTGATTCTAACAGTAGTGATGATGAGGACTATGTCCCTTCTCACTCAAGTGAATAATCTTCTAACTCTGAGCCTGATCCTCCTAGTCCTCTTTGAGCTAGGAAAACTTTGCAAAGTGCTGGAAATTTAGTTGGAAATACTTCTGATATGAGATGTACTCGCTCATATTTCATTGGACCCCACTCTTTCTTCACCTCTGCTTCTGATCCATAGTCTTTTCGGGAGGCTTATGGTATTCGTGAGTGGGATTCTACCATGGATGAGGAGTATTCCTCTCTCATGAAGAATGTTACTTGGGATCTCACCCCTCTTCCGAAAGGAAGAAAAAATGTTCGGTATAAGTGGGTGTTCCAAACAAAGTATGGAGTAGATGGAGACATAAAAAATTTTAAAGTGTGATTAGTAGCTAGGGTTGATTATACTGAAACCTTTGATCTGGTTGTGAAGATGAATTCTATTAAACTGATCCTTTCCATTGCCGCAACAAAATGATGGAAATTCCTTCAAATGGACGTTAAGAGTGCCTTCCTTCACGGGGATCTAGAGGAAGAGATCTACATGGAACAACCTCCGGGTTATGTCCATGATCCCTCCCTCATTTTTAAGTTAAAGAAGTCTCTTTATGGCCTTAAACAAGTCCCTCAAGCTTCTTATACCAAGATAGAATCCTTCTTACTTACATTAGGGTTTACTAGGTGTCACTCTGATCCAAATGTTTATATTTTACGGTAAAATGATTTCATACTCATTCTTGTTCTCTATGTTGATGACTTGTTGATCACATGAATTTATTCCTCTATTATTGATTATGTGAAGATCACCTTGGCCAATAGGTTTTCCATGAATGACTTAGGTTTGCTTCATTACTTCCTTGGGATCAAGATTTCACAATCTGACTTAGGAATTTTGATTTCGCAACCTAAGTATGCTCTTGATATGCTAACTCATTTTCAGACGTCCAATTGAAAGTCTTCTCCTACTGCTTTTATTTCTAAGGTTAAGTTGGTTTCTAATTGATCTACTCCCTTGGACGATGGTACCCTTTATTAATAGTTGGTAGGGAGCTTGATTTACTTGACTCACACTCGATCAGATTTATCATGTGTTGTTGGGATCGTGTCTAGATTCATGAAGGATCCACATGAGCTACATTATAAAGTAGCTAAACATATCCTTCATTATGTTTTTGGCACCTATACTGATGGAATTCACTATCATGGAGGGGTGGATATTGAATTGATTGGGTTCACAGATTCTAATTGGGCCAGTGCCCTAGATCATCGGAAATCTACCTCAAGCTACAACTTCTCTCTTGGTTCGGGTCCTATTAGTTGGTCTAACAAGAAAAAGAATACAATTGTGATATCATCTACAAAGGTAGAATATAGAGGAGTAGTTAATGTTTCCACAGAAGCTATTTGGATACAAGGTATTCTGACAGAGTTTGGCATCCACTTTCAGTGGCCCACCATTATCTATTGTGATAACACAAGAACTATCTCAATTTGTAGAAATCTAGTTCAGCATCAATAGACAAAGCACATTGAGATCCATATGCACTTCATACAAGAGCTTATTCATGATGGTATCATTGACATTCAGTACATTCAGACAACTAATCATATTGCAGATTTATTTACCAAGCCCTTCATTGAGATGAATTTTATTTACCTATGGTCTCTTCTTGGGGTGAGGTCTTCTACATCTGCTCATCTTCTTCAGGCTATGTAGTCCTTCTTTTCTTCTTCTTCTTCTAGGAAGATGTTGTTTGTATATGGGCACCTTATCAGGCCTTTAGTTGCTGGTCCCCATTGACACATCTTTCTTAGTTTTTTAGGAGTGTCTTCTCTTTCCGTCTATCTCATCATAGCCGCTACCCCAGCTTCGATGAAGACGGGGTGTTGGTGTGAGTTATCCTATGTGTTCTCCACTCACATTTGGAGGGTCATCTCACATGGGTTAGGTTTAGGGTTTTCTTATGAGTCATGCACTAGGGTTACTCAACATCGTATATGTACCCTTTCATTTTTGATTTATGAGTATGCCAAGACACTCCACTATCTTTCTCTACACGTGCAATATTTTTTTTGTTATGCAAGTTATTCATTTTTTGATCGATTCTTCCTTGTGATTACATTGGAACCATTATGATTCAACTAGAGTGCAAATTCATCATGGTGCACAGTTTCCCATATGATTCGTCAACTCTTTCAGAAGCTACCCATTCTATTCATTCTCATACAATAATATTTCTCATTCATTATATATTTAACCTGAATGTGAATGGACATCTACCCATTATATTCTTTCTTATATGACCATCTTTTTCATTCCTTCAGGCTAGATGATAATTGATAACTACCCATTCTATTCACTCTCATATAATCATATTTCTCATGCATTCTATATTTAACCCTAAATAAGAATGAGTAGCTACCCATTTATTTATTCTTATACAATGATATTTCTCATTCCTTCTATATTGCCTAAATGTTTATAATGGACATATTATGCCGATTCTAAACATTTTCTATAATATTAGAATGGACATCTACTTATTCTATTCACTCTCATATAACCATCTTTCTCATTCATTATATATTTAACCTGAATGTGAATGGACAATTTTATGTTATAGTCTTTCTAATTAACCCATCTTTCTCATTCCTTCTATACAATTTCTTGAATGTTCACAATGGACATATGCCCATTCTAATCATTTCCTATAATATGAGAATGTGCATCTTCCTGTTCTATTCTTTCTCATACAATCATATTTGAATTGTCATTCATTTTATATTTAAATTGAATGTGAATGGACAACTACACATTCTATTCTTTCTCATACAACCATATTTTTCATTCCTTTAGGCTGAATGAGAATGGGAAGCTATCGATTCTATTCACTCTCATATAATCATATTTCTCATGTATTATATATTTAACCTAAATGAGAATGAACAACTGCACATTATTTCATTCTTATACAATCATCTTTCTCATTCCTTTTATATTTCCTGAATGTTTAGAATAGACACATACCCATTCTAAACATTTCCTATAATAAGAGAATGGATAACTTCCCATTCTATTCAATCTCATAAAATCATCTTTCTTATTCATTCTATATTTAACCTGAATGAGAATGGACAACTGCCCATTCTATTATTTCTCATACAATGATATATAATTTCCTGAATGTTCAAAATGGACATATGCCCATTCTAATCATTTCCTATAATATGAGAATATAAATTTTACCATTATAATATTTTTGATACAATCATATTTGAATTCTCATTCATTTTATATTTAACCTAAATGTGAATGGACAAATTCTCATTCTATTCTTTCTCATACAACCATCATTCTCACTCCTCTAGGATGAATGAGAATGGGAAGTTGCCCATTCTATTCACCATCATACAATCATCTTTCTCATTCATTTTATATTTAACCTGAATGTGAATAGACATATGCCCATTCTATTCTTTCTCATACAACCATATTTCTCATTCCTTTAGGGTGAATAAGAATGGCCACCTTCCAATTTTATTCACTCTCATATAATCATCTTTCTCATTCATTTTATTTTTAACATGTATGAGAATGAACACTTGCCCATTATGTTCATTCTTATACAACCATATTTCTTATTCCTTCTATATTTCTAGAATGTTTAGAATGGACATAAGCCCATTTTAAAAATTTCCTATAATATGAGAATGGACATCTACACATTCTATTCACTCTAATACAATCATCTTTCTCATTCATTTTATATTTAACCTGAATGTAAATCGACAACTACCCATTCTATTCTTTCTCAAACAACAATATTCTCATTCCTTTTATATAATTGTCTGAATGTTCAGAATGGACATATTCCCATTCCAATAATTTCCTACAATGTGAAAATAGACATCTTACAATTCTATTTTTTTTTCATACAATCATCTTTGAATTCTCATTCCTTCTATATTTATCCTGATTATGAACGGACAACCTCCCATTCTATTCTTTCTCATACAACCATATTTCTCATTCCTTATATATTGATTGAATGTTCAGAATTGACATATGTCCATTCTATTCACTCCCATACAATCATCTTTCTCATTCATTCAAATATTTAATCCGAATGAGACTGAGTAATTTTCCATTCTATTTATTCTCATTATTGTAATCATCTTTCTCATTCTTTATTTATTGCTTGAATGTCGAGAATGGACATATTTTGTCGATTCTAATAATTTCCTATAAATTATGGACATATTCCCATTCTATTCATAATATCTCATACATTCATCTTTCTCTTTTGCTATAAATAATATTCCCCTTCTATTCATAATAGCTTGATTATAATAATGATATTTAGTTAAACCTTATGTTATTGTTAGAATAATTTAATATGCTGCAAACTATACTTCTAGCGCTAGACCATTCTTACTTCCAACTCCAAATCTTTCATACTTCAAGCTTCAGATCATTCACCAGAGTTGGAAGTATAGTTTGTATACATTATGTCCATTATGAACATTATAGTATGGATGGTCTGGAGCTGGAGGTATAGTTCACACCATATTAGATTATTCTAAAAATAAAATAAGATTTAATTAAATATCATAATTACAATAATGCTATATCATTAAAAAAAATCTTCACAGAGTCATTTAATAATATACAATTAAATATACTACAAATTTAAATTTCTTGCAAATTTAAATATACCGCCAAAGTAAATATACTACAAATTAAATATAAATTATATTGTAAAATTAAATATTATACTGCCAATCTAAATAAACTTCTAAAGTAAAATATAATACTTTGTAAATTTCCAGAAAATATTACTAACTTACAATTAAATTTATTACAAATTTAACAATATTATGAAATTAGTAATCAATATATTTATAAAATGATTTAATTACTTAATAATATCTACTACTACTAATCATTATTAATAAGTATATCAGGAATGGACAGTGGTGGATCGGAAAAAGAAGGGTAATGCCAAATCTAAATCCCCCACCATTTCGGAAAAGATTTGATTCTTGTCTTTTTGGGCGCTATTATTGCTACATTTTGGCATATTACGCAGTTGCTAGGCAGCTGTGTTGTTGTTTTGTTGCTGTTTTTTTGCTGTTTTGTTGCAGCTGGTTTGCTTTTGCTGGTTCCTTTCTTGACAGTTTTTGTTGGGCTCTTTTGAGATGATCGTCTGGATGTTTTCTCCGTTAGTGGTCGGCCGGAGTACATTGTTATCATTTTTGTGGCCGGACCACTGCGTGTTTGCTGTTTGATCGCTGTCCAGCAGGTGTTTATTTGCTGTTGTGTTGTTGCTGGTTGTTTCTTTGCAGACTGCGTTCTGCAGTTGGTCCTTATTGTTATATCAGGATGTTGATCCTTTTTTTCGAGCTTTATTTTCCTATTATGGCTCCTGAGCCTTGCTGTACAAGGGTATAGTCCCTTTCAAAAAACTATTTGCCAATAATAAAAAAATAAGTATTTCATAAAATTGTTAATTTTAAAGTATAATTATAAATTAGTAACATTTTCTAGCATGGTAAAAGGTATTATATTTTAATCTGCATATTCATTAATTATATATAGAAATTGGTTTTCTTATTTTTCAAGTATCTAATACACGTTTTATTTTAGGCGATAGTTACTAATGAAACAAATATTTCAAAATTTTGAATTTAATCATATATTTAGAAAATTTAATAGATTTCATTATTTATTTTGCCTACATTCATTAGCGGTATAAATTCAAAATGTAAAGAAATTCACGTTCTTATCTGTCATGTATTCAATACAATATTCATTTTCAATAGCAGTCATTAATAGAAGTCAGATATATCAAATCCGTTGATAGTTCATTTTCAGTGGAAGCTATTAATGAATCACGTATTTCAAATTTTCGAAGTTAATTCATTTTTGGTAGTTGGATAACATTTATTATGGGTGGATTTTCAAATTTTGAAACTTTGAGGCTTTCATTTTGGACGACATTTGATAATCTATGAGTATATTATGTAATTTGTTTTTTTTGAATGATTCAAGTTTCATTTCTCAGTTCTCTTACAACCAGATGTTATATATATATATTGTGAGGATATAATTACAAATGTTTCTTATGTGAAGTACAATCCTAGGTTTTTTAACAGATAATTCAAAGGTTTCTGATGGGGGATATGTTCAAACAAGGATAAAATTACAGGCAAGGATATAGTTGCATGTGATTATATTGTGCTGATAAATCAAACATTTCTTATGTAAATTACATTCCAAGTTTTTTCAAACATCTATTTTGTATTCTCTACATTTCTAGTGAACAGAAAACCCTTGAACTATAAATTTCATTTTCAAATGAAGTAGTTACAAACGTTGTTATTTTCATTAAATTATTCAATGTGAAAAGTGCAAACAAATAAAAAGATGTCTATTTATTTTTATTTTTAATGAGATTACAAAATTTTGATAAGTACATGTATATGTGTTCAACAACTAATTAGTGATTGTTTTATATGCAACTATTGCGTCTGCATCTATTTCTCTCCAACTGTTGTGTTTACATCTCTTTCTTTGCAATTGTTGCATTCACATCTCTTTCTTTGATTGATTTTAAAATCCCTACATCCTCTTATTTCTTTTCCTATGGCCTAAAAAATAGTCGACAAGTAGTTCAATAGAAATGGAAAGTTTCTCCTTATAACCGATCCTAATTAGATATTAGATACATAAGAACTGAAATGATTAACATAGAAACAAAAGAACCTAAATGATTAATAGATAAATGAAAGGAAAAATATGGTATGCTTGAATTGCAACACCTGGTCATAAGAAAACATAGAAACAAAACATGAATCATTCAAAAAATACATTTATATAATGTACTGATAGATTAAAAAATGCCGCTGAAAACAAAAGTCCCAATTTTTCAAATTTAAAAATCCACCCATAATAAATGCTACGCAACTACCACAAATGGATCAAATTCAGTTTTTTAAAATAATTGATTCATTAATAGCTGCCGCCGAAAATTAACTGTCAGTGGATTTGAAATATTTGACTTTAATTAATAACTTCCACAAAAAATGAACAACACATTGAATACACAACTAATACGAATGTGAATTTCTATACATTTGAATTTATACCACTAATGAATACAAGCAAAATAAAAAATCAAATTTGTTGAATTCAAAATTTAGAAATATTTATTTCATTAATAACTGCTAACGAACAACAAATAAGACAAAGTGAATTAACACACTAACTTCAAAAATTTGAAATACCTTAATGATTTTATATGTTACTCGGTTAATTGATTTCAAATACCAAAATTATAAGAATGTGAATTTCTATCCAGTTTAAATTAAATTAAATTTCTAAATTTAATAATATATACTACAAATACATAATTTAATATAAATAGTAGAAGTATAATAATGTAAGCTTGAACTAAATATATGGAAGGAATGAGAAACATGGTTGTATGTGAATGAATAAAATTGGTAGATGTACTTTCTCATAAAGGCAATATAGAAGGAATAAGAATGATTATTATAGGAGAATGAATAGAATGGGTAGATGTCTACTCTCATAATATAAGCAATATAAAAAGATTGAGAAAGATGATTGAATGAGAATGTCAATAGAATGAGAAAATGTCCATTCTAAACATTCATGCAGTATAAAAGGAATGAGAAAGATGGTTGTATGAGAATGAATATAATGGCCAATTATCAATTTTCATTTAGGTTAAATATATAATGAATGAGAAAGATGATTCTATGAGAACGATTAGAATGGACAATTGTCTATTCCGAACATTCAAGAAATTAATAGAAGGAATGAGAAGTATGTTTGTATCAGAATGGATAGAATGGGATTATGTCCATTATCATAAAAGGAAATTTAGAAGGAATGCCAATGAATAGAATGTGCACATGTCCATTCTCATAAAGGAAAATTAAAAAGGAATGATAGTGAATAGAATGGGAAGATGTCCATTCTCATATTATAGGAAATGAGAATGAATGGAATGAGAAGATGTCTATTCTCAAATTATAGGATATGATTAGAATGGACACATAGCTATTCTAGTCATTTAGAGAATATAAAATGAATGAGAAAGATGGTTGTATAAAAATTAATAGAATGGGTAGTTGTCCATTCTCATTTAGGTTAAATATAGAATGCATGAGAAAGATGATTGTCTTAGAGTGAATAAAATGGGCATATGTCCATTCTAAACATTATGATTGTACGAAAAAGAATAGAATAGGTAGTTATCCATCTACATTCAGGTTAAATATAGAATGAATAAAAATCATAGATGATTATATGAGAAACAATATAATGGGCATATGTTTATTCTCATATTATAGGCAATGATTAGAATGGGCATGTGTCCATTTTGAACATTCATATAATTACATAGAATGAATGAATAAAATAATTGTATGAGAAAGAATATAACATACATATGTCCATTCACATTTAGGTTAAAAATAAAAAAATTAAGAAATATGATTATATGAGAGTGAATAGAATGGGTAGAAGTCTATTCTCATATTATAAGAAAGGTTTAGAATGGGAATATGTTCATTCTAAACATTCTGATAGTATAGAAGGAATGGAAATATGGTTGTGTAAGAATGAAAAGAATGGGTAAATATTCATTCTCATTTAAGTTAAATATATAATGAATGAGAAAGATGATTATATAAGAGTGAATAGAATGGGAAGCTGCCCATTCTCATTCAACGTGAAGGAATGAAGAAGATGGTTTTATGAGAAATAATAGAATGAGAAGATTTCCATTCACATTTAGGTTAAATATAATATGAATGAGAAAGATGATTTTATGAAAGTGAATAGAATGGGAAGCTGCCCATTATCATTTAGTGTGAAGGAATGAGAAAGATGGTTCTATGAGAAATAATAAAATGTGATGCTATACATTCACATTTGGGTTGAATATAGAATGAATGAGAATTCAAAGATGACTGTATGAAAATGAATAGAATGGATAGATGTCCATTCTCATATTATAGGACATGATTAGAATGGGCATATTTTCATTCTATTCACTCAAGAAATATAGAAGGAATGAGAAAGATAGCTGTATGAGAATGAATAGAATGGTAATTTTTCCATTATTATTTGGGTTAAATATAGAATGAATGAGAAAGACGATTCTATGAGAATAAATATAATGAGGAGATATCTCGTCTCATATAATTATAGGCAATATAGAAGTAATGATAAAGATGATTGTTTGATAATGAATAGAACGGGAAGATGTGTATTCTCATACTACAAGATATGATTAGAATGGGAATATGTCCATTCTGAAAATTCAAGCAATATCTATGGTCTAGAGTTAGAAGTATATATGGTCTGGAGTTGAAAGTATGTATTGTCTGGAGTTGTAAGTATGGATGATCTGGAGTTGAAGATATTGATGGTCTGGAGCTGGAACAATATAGGATATAATCAGAATGGGCATAATATGTCCATTATGTACATCTAAGAAATATAGGAATGAGAAAGATGATTTTATGAGAATAAATATAATGGGCAGTGTAGTCACCTAAATTCTAATTTTGTAATCTTATTGCTAAAACACACGCAAATCACTCCTATTCTTTAAAATTATGCTATAATTAGTTCTCTTTACTAATTAACTAATGTTTCTTTCCACTTTAGCCAATTAACACCACACTTTGATTCTGTAACCCCTTTCATATTAGGGATGCCACTTTACGGCAAATCGTAAGCCAAAATCCTCTTCAAAGCAGACAGTTAGCGATTATAGGATAATTAATCCTATTTTGCTCTTGATTTGGTCAATATACCCTAATATTTTCTTAAATCCCTCTTCCAACCATTCAAAATCACCCCATTCATCTCTACAATGTCTCAACAAGCTTCACAAGTTTATACTGGCCTCCTAGTTGACCCTAAGCAGTTGATTAAGGCTCCACACCTCTTAATCACTTGGTAATTCACTAATTGTGATCAAAAAGGCCTAATCATGATTATAAATTCTAATCTAATTTTGGGCTTTTAGTCCCACATGCACCAAAATTAAAGTTTCTCCCAAAAGGAAAACTATAAAAAGGGTGCACCTCATTCCTTTATAATTTACACCATGCTTTGATTTGCATCTCATATAATAAATATGATTTATAGTCAAGCTCAATCCTTACCTAAATACTTCAATGGGTTTAGTAGATGGATATCCAAAATGACCAAGTAGTCATTTGGAGATGTCATTTCACCTTGTTTGGAGTAGCAACCATAACCATTTGATTTCCCTCTTATGTCTATTTAGGCCTATGCTAGGTAATTCAAGCATATTAGTAGGTATGTTTAATTAGATTTTGTATTGTTTTCATACTAGTTAAGCATTCTTTTAAGGTTCCATCTAAATGTTACATTTATAGAATTAGATGCATGGCTAGATGGATTAAAATGGTGTTAACTTTCCTTGTTTAGTCATGGAATTTTCTTTGTAAAGTTTAGGGTGC
Organism: Taxus chinensis; assembly: GCA_019776745.2. NCBI lineage: Eukaryota > Viridiplantae > Streptophyta > Pinopsida > Cupressales > Taxaceae > Taxus > Taxus chinensis. The sequence goes on along the minus strand of CM034152.1, from coordinate 3,580,148 downwards.
TTTCAGGAAGACGTCCATTCTCATAAATTTATAGAAATGAATAAAATAGGAAAATTTACATTTAGAACATTATGACATGAATATAGAAGGAATGAGAAAGTCTATGATTGTATGAGAATGAATAGAATATGAAGATGTCCATTCTTGTTCAGGTTTAATATATATAATGATTGAGAAATATGATTTAGTATGATAATGAATAAAATGGGGAGATGACCATTCTCATACTATAGGAAATGATTGGAATGGGAATATGTCTATTCTAAACATTCAGAAAAAATAGTAGGAATGATATATATGGTTGTATGACTCGAATAAAATGGGCATATTTCCATTCTTATAAAAGTAATATAGAAGGAATGGGATAGATAATTGGATGTCAGGGGATCAATATATATTGTCTGGAGCTAAAATTATATATGGCCCGTGTTGGAGGTGACAAGGATTGGGGGGGTGGAACTAGTCCCCAATAAAACTTTCTCACTTATATTTCAATCCCTAAACACACAATCTCATGAAGCACACACATCAAAGCATATATTCTTCACAATGAAATAAAATCAATGCAAGGATCACAATATAAAATCAAAAACCACTTATATTGATTCTCAAATCATATCAACACACTTCTATTTATATTCATACTAGATTATAATGAATAATGTCTTCAATAATGATCAACAAGATACAATCATGATCTCTCAACACAATAACCCTCATCTCATGAATACATATGAAGATATAATACTTTGAAAATGATTACAAAATAAATATCATATCTAAATATGCTTATGAAACCTACAAATAACATCAATATGAAATGAAGATATCATCTAAACACAAGGATCCAAATTTTCCCTCTTTCTTCAACTCGCTCTCAAAGAAACATCACTATCTTTTCTTTGCTCAAATCCACCACATGAAGAATAAACCAACCACAAACCTAGAATGAAATTATAGGGGTTTTAGGCTAGGCCTAAGGGGTTTTTATTTTCAGAAAATGGTTATTCAAAAGATTATAAAAGGGGTTCCAGAATATTAGCCCCATTGTACCCAAAACATCATCTTTATAGCATGTCCTTGATTCAAATTAAAAAGAGTCTGGTTTCCCTCCACTTGCATGACCATACCAGCTTTAAAAAAATCCCATAAGAATCACTATAATATTCACAAATGACCCATATAGGTCGTCTTAAAAAAAACACTTCACTAATGTACCAAAAACCCCAAAAACCTTGCATTAGAATGACAAAATTCCCCTGTTTCTAGAACCATCCTTAGTAATGACCCAAAAAACACCATGTATGATTAAAATAACATTTAAAATCCATGAATGGTCACAATTGAGCTCAACCAATCAAATTATTTTGTTTAATGTGCCCAATACTCTTTGTTCATCTCAAAACTCATGTTTCCTACACCCTTCATGACACTGGAAACTTCATTATGCCATGAAATGACTTAAAATAAAAAACCATGCCATGTATCTATTTAATTCAAATGGAAGATCATGTAGAACATCTAAGAGCAACTACAGATTTACACTAAATACATAGTGATAATTCTTCTCTCTCAATTCATACGAGAACTCTTACAAATATATAGGAATAAATCATTCCTAAAAAATAGGAAACTGATATAATAACATTCCTTAATTACGTATTATTGTTTATAACAATAATACATTTAACTATCTTACTAACAACCAACTTAATAATACAACATATATGCATATATATTGTTGGTTATAACAATATATATATATATGACTAACCATTAATGAATAATTACTGACGTAATTATTCATTTTACAATAATCACATTAATAATGTGAACACTACATTATTTTCCTAACATTCACCCCCTTAGTGTGAACATTATTAATATCTAATCTTCACCCCCTTAATGTGAACACGACGAAGAACCATATTTGAAGAAATTGAACCACCTCCTCAAAGCACTTCTTAGACCAGGTACAGACTCCATAGATTATCTCTTTACCCTCGTAAAGGTGTAGTGTTGAGCTAAATTATGCAGGAATGCTCCCTTCCTCTTTGGGTTCCTGTGGGACTTTCCCTTCCTCCTTGGGCACCCGAATTCTGAATCTCCAAGATCCACAAGCTTCACACTAGCTGGATAACCATCCCTTGAATCTACCTCGAAATCTTCTCCTGCTCCCAAAAGTGAGTATTCTGAAAACATGACTCGGCCAAAAATTCAAAAAAGGGTTTATTCAGCAAACCATCACACTGCAAACAAGAACACTGAAACTGAACTGAAAATAGAAACCACACTGCACACATGTCACCAAACCATCTGTGCGGCCCCATCATTGGCTACTGACGAGAGGTCAATGAATGACCTCCAACCTCCATTTTCCTCCATCCTTCGATTATCTGAACTCAAAACAAGTAGTCTTCAGAATTATAATCAGGTTCATTAGTCACTTGTTCATCTTCTGATTCAAAAGATTCTTCTACAACTATATTTGCTTCATGTGGCTTCAATTTTCCACTGAGAAGATCTTTGGCTCGAGTCGTGCAAAATTTAGACATATGTCCTTTTTTCTTGCAATAAAAGCATTCTAAGTCCTCCCTTTTAAAGAACTTTTTGTATTTATTTTTCACATACATTGCCATTTCTTCTTCTATATCTTCTTTAGTCCTTTTTTCTTCAGAAAGAAGAGATGATATCATATCTTCCAATGAGTTGGAAGGCATCTGACCAAGAGTGAAAACAACATTACTGTATTTTGGTGGTAAACTATTCAGCAGAATAGCTTTTGCATCCTCGTCATCTACTGGAGCTTTTACTTCTGCAAGTTGTCTCAAAAGAGATCGTAAATTGTTGATGTGACTAGACATTGTATCTCCATCACTCATTTTGAGCTTGAACAACTGAAGTTTCAGGGAAAACTTTGCATTGACTGCTTTTGAACCAAATAATTTGCTCAGATTATCCCAAATGTCCTTCGAGTTTTTATCTAGATCAACATAATGTAATTCATAATCTGAGAGGGCAGGGCCAATAATGGATTTGGCTTTATCATCCCGTAGTTCCCATTCTGCCAATCTGGTCATATCTGAAGGTGCTGGTTCTTTTCCATCCACTATCCTCCAAAGATTTTTGTTCATCAACTACATCTGGATCTTGACTTTCCATGTGTGAAAATTGAGACCATTGAATTTTTCCAATGGCATTTCCATTGTAAAAAAGATACAACCTATTATTCACCTAGACAAAATTATAACAACAAGATGACAGTACTTGGAGACTCTTGAGAAAATAACTTAAATTCAATATGAAAAACAATGACAAACATTTTTTAATGACTCTTTTTTGACGACATTGACAATCTACTAATATAATTAAAACTACATTGACATGACTTTATAAAAATGAAACATATATGGGCATACACTACGGTGTTACATTGACCACTTTTTTTTAAAAAAATACTTTGATGACACTTTTATCATGCAAGACTTACTAGTAACTCTAAACAAATCTATAGTAAAAAAAAAACTCAACAACTCAAGACTATTAAACACCTCGTAAAAGACACATGAATGGCGTAGAAGAAGGAATAGAATGATTGGACCTGTGCATCGATAGGTATTTAACCAAGAGAAGTGGGACTCTTGATCTGGCAGTGTGGAATGTGGTCATGCATGGACTTTGAGAAACACGACTGCTAGATTAACGAGGAGGAAAGGATCTTTGGTGGAAGTTACAGAAAATGTAGAGAAACGTGTAGCATATAGATCAAAGATCAATGACCAATAAAGAATCATGCACATATTTGGACGTATGAAAAAAGAACAAAAAATGTAAATCTGATCATGGATCGCATAGGAGAGGACTTTTTGGCATCCGAAGGTACATATTTGATGAGTTTGCAGCAATTGAGCGCACTTTTGATTTGAATGATTTGTCTTTCCTGAAAGACATGCATTATGAAATTGAAACTCGAGATCTATTGCACCTTTTATCCAAGATAGAACATGTTGTTTGAAGAAGGCACAAACGTGGTAGATATTTTTCTACAGAGAATACCGAGTGAAAATTTATCTTTTCTGGCATCATTGGAGATTAGTGTGTGGTAGATCCAAATCGCAGATATGTGAACTCTATTCCTGAAGTACCAAAATGCTCAGGTACACAAGGGTCTTCTAGATCACAGGCTGAAACTACATGTTGAATGCAATCTACAAATCAAATTGATTCTTCATCAGAGGAACATGATCAGCTATACGCTCTGATACCACATCTAAGAGCAACTACATATTTACACTAAATACACAGTGATAATTCTTCTCTCTCAATTCATACGAGAACTCTTACAAATATATAGGAATAAGTCATTCCTAAAAAATAGGAAACTGATATAACAACATTCCTTAATTACGTATTATTGTTTATAACAATAATACGTTTAACTATCTTACTAACAACCAACTTAATAATACAACATACATGCATATATATTGTTGGTTATAACAATATATATATGACTAACCATTAATGAATAATTACTGACGTAATTATTCATTTTACAATAATCACATTAATAATGTGAACACTACATTATTTTCCTAACAGAACAATTATAAGAAATTTAGAAGCATTTCAAAACAATCACCTTCTCAAACCACATCCAATTTTGTCTTCACCAAATCAACCTTTCCAAAAAGCTGTTGTCAAAGGTTAGCTCATAAATATAGTTATAGGAACATTAAAGAAATATAAATGGATTGAATGAATGAAAAATTTACCCCTCTTGACATTCTAAGTGATATTAAACATCTCATAATCCATATCACTCTTCAAATAACTCAAAACTTTTAGAAAATCACATCTTGTTATGTGTTGAAAAAAATATTTCATCCAAAAACTAGCCTAGAAACCATATAAAATATAATTATCATGATATAAAATTCATCTCAATGGAAATACATCTATATATTCTTTTAAACACATTTTTAATCATATCAAAATTCCACCTGTAGCTCCAGATATGCCCATTTTTCTGAACACTACTTTTTACGGGCTCAAAACTGCCCTTTGACCAATAAACCTGAATGGAGATGATTTGAACATGTACCTATATGAAAATGTACTGAAACCTCTTTGGAAATCAATGTAAACTATCATACATCATGCATCATCAATTTAGTTCATACCTTCTTTGGACATCCTTGTCCCAAAACATTCTTCTTCGGAAACTGACCTGTTTGAGTGGGGCCCATTTATCACCATGACCTTTACCATACCTTTCTAGAAATATAAGAGAGTATTCTACATCATCCAATAATAAATTTTTATGAATAAATCAAAACAAGCTCACTATACTTCTTCTTCTGCAAGCTTCTCCTAGCTAGGGTTAGGCTAGGGTTTTAAAGCACTTTGTCTTATTAACCTTCATTCATAAAAAATTGACGATGAACTGACCTCATTATTTTTGTGAAACCTTATATATTCCATATATAACCATCCTTGAAATTCACAATTCATGGTGAGCATCAGAAGTTCAAACTCGAGCTAGAAATTGTCTTGTTCTTGATCCTGTTTTACCAAAAAAACCTCATAACATACAAAATAATCATCATGGAAATCTGATTTTTTTTTTCTCATAGAACAAGGACACACCCTAATAACATCTCCAATCATCATAAATTCATCACCATACTTCAAAATCTCTAGTAATTAAGACTTGCATAGCTAGCTCTTGAAGTTTTACACTGTAAAGGCTAGAGATAACTAAAACAACCTCAAAGATCATCATAGAAACACTCCAAATGGTTCTAACATACCTAATACATCATGATAAAATTGAATGTATGCATCCATGAGCTTAGATGGCTCGAAGACTCAATCTCACACCTCCTAGCCTCCATACTTGCTTCAAATGAGCACCTAAAACATAGTGAATTACATGTATCTGCATCATGCAACTAATGTGAGTGCCCAATAACTCTTCAAACCTAATATTAATTATTCCAACATGCTTCTTAGGCATCAAATAAGCTCCTACCATCATGTAGAATTACCCAGGCACCTGAATGAGCTTGTAAGAGCAAGCAATCCTCACCGAATCTCATTGTATCATCATGAACTCCCCTGAACTAGCATGAAAACACCATCCAAAACATCATCTAACTATAATCCATCATCCAATTTGTCATTAATTTAGTTTTTCATCAATGACAACACTAATTGGACCACATGTAGACAATCTCCCCCTTTGTCATTGATGGAAAACTACCTGAACTTCTCCCCCTTTTTACATTAATGAAAAAGGCATATCTGTAACAACATATTATTCACCTTCCTCATCATCATAACGATTTTTTGTTGTTGGAAACATCAACCAAAGGTATCCTTTAAGCCCAAGACCTGGAAATTTACACTCAAGCCTATTTTTACCTTGTTTTCAAGCATTCAACCACCATGCCCCCGTGGATCAAGAATATACATCATATGATCATATTAATAAATCATGAATAAAGTATCATCATACCTTGTTTGTAGCTAAAACATCATATTCCAACCTATAAGCATGTAAAATCAATGATTTTCAGCTTAATCCCTGTTTTAGGCTTCATGAGACAACTATATCAAACCAACATCTAAATAATACACTTTAAGAACATGCCAAAAATAGTATACAAGAGTTGATACAACAACCTTACCTTAATTCATGAGCTTGTATAGCTTGACTATGCACACATTTGCTTATTTTTACAATTTCTTTCTCTTTGCCTCACACAATGACTGAGATCCCTGAAGTTACTCTTTAGTGGCTTTAGGCCTAACTTTGACATGATTTCAAACATACTTCACACCATGAAAAGACACACCACTACTCCCCTTGGGCTTAAGAGCACAATATCTAGTAGAGAAGAATAATTTTAAGCAACTTACCTTGGTTACTTGAAAGGAAACAAACTTAGTCACTTAGCCCTTTCCCCAAAGCTTCATTTTAGTCTTTGAAAACCATGTTGGGATGAAATAATACATTCATGATTCATATCTTGTTTGTTCTTGGAGAAATCACTCAACACATATATTGAATGCTTTGAAATCATCAAACAACCTTTAAGAAGCATTCATTCATGCTCCCCTTTTCATCATAAAACCATGCACATTGCAAATACCTGAAGCTTCAATTCATCACACTTATAGCACAATTTTAGACATTGTGAGGTATCCACCATGCCTAAAAAATACTTATAGACTTTCTTCTTTTATAAAAACACCATACTCTACCTCTCATATGTATTTTACATTTTAGTATTCATTTGACTCAAGGTATAAGGCATAAATCAACTTTTTTATTCCTGAGGTCATCTTTACACTCTTCAAGTCCCATAACATCTTCACACGTGTCTAGATAAAATCCTTTAAGCTCATACACATCAAAATTATGATGTAAACAAGATTTCATACCTGTAGATGCATCAAATACTAATTTTTTTATCATACCTAATACTTGTAGCATGCTATAGATATTAAAGAATAAAATTCTAAGCATGAATTACCTTACACTATCACAACTGTAGCTTACACCTTTTGATACAAAAATTAGAGATTCACAGTCTTTGCTTCTTAAACATGTACTCATTATAGTAAGACATAATATATTGCATCTTCACATTTAGGACTTCTACAAATCACTTCATAGAAAAATCAAGTTTTGGATCACTTTAAATGATTATGAAGACCCCAATACTACATTGGAGAAATTTATTGATTAACAATATTGTATAGCACCATAGGATTCATAGGTCACTCATGTTCTTGCTGGAATCATTTTATTCAGATATTCTCATCACTATAGGTCACAATTTCCTTGCATATGACAAACTTGGGATTTTCTAAGCCTCCTTGTGTATCAATGAGCACTGATCCAGAAAAATTACCTGATACTTGAACCCCCATACTTGTTTTACCTTCAAAAAGACATCAAGTAGACAAATACACATTTATAAGACACCTTAATCCACTTTCAAGTCTGATTCAAACCATTGAGAAACTCAGAAACTATGAGGAGAGACAAACCAAACATCCATAGTCATCTACAGACCAATAGGTCTTCTTGTCATGAAAACACTATCTTTATGATTATGGTATGACATAATGCAACTAAAATATCCTTCTACAATTTTCATGAGACACATACCATAATTACCAAACTTGACAAGCATCTGAAGACATTGTCCATCATACTTATACAAAATTAGGGTTTCTAAGACTTCATCTATCCTTCATGACTTTTAAACTTATCTCAAACCAATGAACTTACTGTTGTTGCAAATCAACAGCACCCCTGGATGTAAATCAGGTTTCTAAGTTGATTCTAGAGCATTCAGTGTGATTGCACAACATGGAAACCTCTCTCCAAGTGTGGGACTTGTGAAAATGAGAGAGGAATCTCCAAATTAGAGGCTGGTTCCTCAAACTCCTCTGATTTATATCTATATTTTGCACAACTACAGAGGTTCTAATCCTAATTCTACCCTAGATTGCAAGGAAACAGGGATAAAAATGCAAAAATGAAACTAAACTAAAGATGGTGATGCACCAAAAGGAGTGGTGAAACATTTCTTGCCATATAAATAGACACAAATTCATGAAATGCAACAAGGGAAAACATACACAAGCTGATAGATGTAATTAGAGGTCTTGAAATGAAGTAAAACAATACAAATAGAGGACTGAAAGCATTCACAGAGTTTGCACTGTCAATTTCATGAAAAAATCTCTTGCATTCCACCATCAAAGAGGTATAAACCTGTTACAAACTGTGAAAAAGGTCTGATTCTTACAACTATCACTTGCTGGAGGTGAAATAAGAAGTTTTCAATGCCAAAAAGTGTTCAACCCTCAAGAAATGAGCCAAATTTGTCTTTTACAATGCATGGGTCGAGCCCAGGAGAGAGAAAATGTAAAAAACGTGGGAGCCCATTCCCCATTAATGGAAAATGCATTAAAACAACATGGAGGACCTTAAAAACCCATACCCTGTCATTTTTTGACCATGCTGGAGAAGAATGTGACCCATTTTGTATTAAATTTGGTTGTTGAAATGTCATTTCTGGCCATGGACACGTATCAGAACCGTTTTTGAATTTTCTCTCTCTAAACTGAACGAAAATTGGAAATTGACCATGGAATCATGTAGATAATTTTAACAGATTTCCAATGATATAAGGAACGTGAAAATCTGAGCTTTGGATCAAAAGATATGATCGTTTGAAGATTTAGGGTAGAAACAACCCAAAAACGGATCGGCGGGAAATTTTTTCAAATTTTACCTCTTTTTTTGTCTTTGGAAAAAATTTCAAAAATTCTCCACACTCCGCTGGTTGAATTCCACGTGGCAAGCTCTGATTCATTCTAGAATTCTCTCTCCTTCACCTCCTGCGGGTTTTCCTTTGAAATTTTGACATTTTTAGACTTTGGAAAAATTTTCATTTTTCCCCTGCGCCCCACCCGGCCGTGACACGTGTCGGCTTTCGAATGGCTGACAGGGGGCGCGGGCCCTTCTTTCACTTTTTAGTTTTTGCCGAAAACTTTTGCAAAATTTTCAAAAACCACCTCGAGCTCCGAATCTACCTTCCCCTTAGGACACGTGTCCTAATTTTACTCGTTGCGGGCTCTCCGTTCCATTCTTCCACTTTGGAAAATTTGGCAAATACTTAGCAATTTTTTTCATTCCGCCCCCCCTTGTGACACGTGTCACAACCTGATTGGTCCACAGGCCCCACAGGAAAAAATTTCCATTTGAAGCTTCTACCAAAATACTTGGAAAAAATTCAAATTTGCCTCCGACCCCCGAACTCCTCTGCCACGTGGCATCTTCCTATTGGCTGCGGGCCTCAAATGGGAAAATTTTCCACAAAAACTTCGCCGAGCCATAACTTGAAAAATATAAGGAGTTAGGAGGAAAACTTTACCTTTCTGGAAAGCTGAGAGAGAGCTCTATCTGATGGTGCCATTTCCAGAAAGCCTTGAGTTCCTGAAAATAAAAAAAAGTAGACTGAGGCACAAGAGAGGAAAGAACACAAGGAGTTAGCCACAAAAATGAGCTGGGGCACCATTTTGGATAACACTTACTCAATCAACATGTCTTAGCCTTCTGATCACTTGGAGTTACTTCACATTGCCTTCAGGATGAGTATTCATGCCAAAATTCCTTCATTCATGAAGAAAGAGATATTATACAATATTTTAGTTCTTGATAGCTTGAAATATGCCATCACAGACCACCAAAAACACAATTATGAAGGTATCTTCTTTTGAATCCTTTCATAGACTTGATATAGACCCTGGACTAAATCCTTTTGACATAAGGTAGTTTAGAAAAATTGTAGCATGCATTCAGTGGTTGAGTATTTTCAAAACTGTACTCAACTTCTTCAAGGATAAATACATAATGCATTACCAATCATCAATCATTTATTTTATGAAACATTATCATAGAGGATATAAAAACCCTGATCATGCTAGTAGACATTAAATGACATAATTTTACCTCTGATAGACTATCAACATCTCACCATTCAAATATTTGGAGCAACAATATTTCACATACACATATTTAGAGAGAAACTCATGATTGACTTAGCTGATTGTAAAGATTACTAGAAACATTGATACCCACAGAGATACATCCACATTCTAAAATGATGAAAACAAGACCTTCATGTAGACCAATCACATAAGAATCCTTTTGGTGAATTCTCAGCTGGGAAGCAATTCATTTGACTATAGACACATTGAACTCACTATGAAAGAAGAATTTTTCACAACCTTTGCATATTCACACATGTAGGATACGATTTGTAAAATTTTTCTTCTTGATGCACTTGGTATGAGCACTAAAGATTGTCGTAGATATTGACAAAATCATGAATTTATTCATAACTTTACACACTTTGAAGAACTAGATTGATGAAAACATAGTCACTAAAGACTCATAATCCTTGCACACCTTGAAGACCTCACATTAGTTCACTATGACTTGATTCCACAATCCTTTGTCAAGAGACAATCATGAACATTCAACTTAAGATCCTAATGATAACTTCACCACCATATAATTTTAGCATTAAATATTCAACCTTATCATGAATAGGACAAAATTGTCAATAAAGCCTGTATCTTTCATCACGACACCATATTCACAGTTAGGGTGTACACATACAAATTCTCATTGATATTTTCTAGGTTTTGAAAGATATGGACAAGGGGAATCAACCATCTTAGACTAAGAACATCATTTCAGGTTCATTGTACTCATTCTCAGCCATTTGGAAGACTTGGATTACACCACCTAGAAACACATAGGCCTATGATAAATCGACCATAGTATTGAAGCTTATAAGATAACATACAGGGAAAACCAATCCACATTTTGACCTTACACTATTCCATTTGACTCATTCATAAGATTCATACTGATACTCATGCTCAGAAGCCTTAATGAGTTCATGAAGGTATTCACAAAAACTCATTCATACTATCAAAAAATCATCCACAGTCTTCTAGCCCATGAAAAAACTGAGAATCACATCAAACTATTGATGAAGGTAGTTTCAAGAGAAAACCATACTAGTTACAGACACCCATTTGAACATATTATATTCTCCAATCACCCTGTGAGCTCATATCAACGAAGTAATTACCTAGTCAACAAGATACATACCTTAAATTAGGCCTCTTGACACTACCACTACTAACCTGAACACTGTCATGAATTGTAAGGAAGGAAGACTACCTCAGGACTTGAAACATCTTAAATCCTTTAGTTCATCATGTCTAGAATATTTTTTACAAAATTTTTGCCTTAAACACCATCATTTGGTCCTCATAAAACTACTTTCCATCCATATCACTCAAAATCACAGTCTAGGGTAGAGAAGTACTAAAAATACACAAAATTTCTCTTTTGAATTAAAAATTTCATCATCAACTCTTTCATAACATTCTCCAAACACTTGAGCACATATATACCTGATATGGAACCCTGTAAGGCATTTGCATACCTGAAACCTTCCTGATTTTGCCTTGTTTTAGCCTTCAAGATCACTACACATGTCTTCATCTTCACATTAAAAGATTTTTTCAACCCTCATGATAACACAAGAACATCTTCAAGAACTTGTAAAATACCACTTAAATATTTTGGGGCTCATGACACAAGACTCTATGACACATAGACCAACATATATCCTTAAACATCTCATAATGATCAAAAACAAACTTCTTCAAGTAAATGTACCCTCTAAGACTCTTGAACAGTCCATCATTCCTCTGAATCACTTTCATACATTTACATACACTATAAATACTTGGAAACTCTTGACACATTCTCTTGAAGCGCATAAAAACCTCTTAACTTGCCTTTTGACTCAGAATAGACAATATGATATGCCACATTCTTCTACTTAAGACAACCATTACTAGGACACATATCCTGACAAAATTTGGACTCTTGACATGGGTGTCATGACACAAGATACTACCTTTGAGATACTAACTTGTATCATGCACATTTTGATTCATTTCAGACATACCACTTTACTATGATAATGTAAACTCAGACTCTAAGAACTCAGACACATAATAAGAACCACAAGACATAGATTTTGACATTTTCAACATGACCAATCATTTTGAATCAAAATAACATGATAAATGAATTGAAGTGACATACCTCCAAACCATGAAGAATACATACTCAAAACAACAGATCTCCCCCTCACTCTAATGATTCATTAGAAACAATACACATCTAAGAAGCCTAGTAGAGGAATATATCATCATATAGGAGTTAGATGGGAGATCTAAGAAGGTATCAATCCTTCTTCTTACACCTTGAATGATTCCTCCTTTTCTAATTCTAAATTTATCATAGTAGACTCCACCTTTTGATCAGTCACACTATTGGAATCCTCTTGAGTACTTTTACTAGCCTCATCCTTATTTTTGTACATTTGAGCTTGTGGCTTGGGTCTTTGAGTCTATTTCTTCAACTGTCTTGCATCATAAAGCCTTGTAATGTGCCCTACTTTGTGGCACCTAAAACATTCCACTTATCTTATTTTGCACTCAAAAGCCCCATGTCTATAACCATTACAAGAAAATAAATATCCATTGAACTTTATTACATATCTTCTAGTGCTTGGTTGCTCATTCTTGCAATACTTTGCAAGATGACCTTTTTCATGACAAAGATAACATTCAACTCCATATCTTTGACCTGAATTTTACACTTTCTTGTCTTGACATTCCTCTTCATTATTTCCTTCACAACACTCCTTTTCTTTGCCATCATCCTTATTTTCAACCTTAGGACTACACATACTAGCTCTATGTCCATAAACACCACACTTATAGTAATTACCATGAAAAACACCATACCTATAAGAATTTGGTTTCTTGATAGATGATATTCCATGAGATGGAATCCTTGAACTCTCTCCCTTGCTTGACTTCCTTCTCTCATTAGATCCTTGAATTGAATATCCTTCATTATTTTTTGACTTGGATGAACCCTCATTAAAGCCTATACCTGTTATATCACCATAAACCTTTTGTCTTCCCAACATCTTACTCTGATTTTCTGAATTCTCTTGAAAATATAATAGCTTGCTTGTCATGGTGGATAGCTCTTTCTTCAGTTCCTCTTTCTTAGCCTCATGTTTGAGACAATATTATTTCTTGATCTTTAAATCAACTTGAGCCTCCTCAAATTAAGTCTTAAAAACCTTGAGTGATTCCTCTAAATTTGTACCCAATTTCTTTAGCCGAATTTCATAGCCTCTAATAAGCCAATAGGGATCCCCCATTATTTTCCTCAAAGATCTCCCTATAGATTATTATGATACTTTCATGGGCCTACTCTGATACCAATTGTTGGAGATGACAAGGAGTGAGAGACACGGGGGGGGGGGGGGGGTGAATCACTCCCCAATTAATTTTTCTCATTAATAATTCAAACCCTAAACACAAAATCTCATGAAACACACACATCAAAGAATATATTCTTCATAATGAAATAAAATAAATGCAAGGATCACACGATAAACTCAATGCAAGGATCACAAGATAAAATCAATGCAAGGAAAATGTGATGGAACAGGAACACAAACCTTCATAATTAGGATCAGAAAAATGTATTGATACTCGTGATGACTAGACACAGGTGCCTGGGCAAGGATAGGGCTACCCGCAAGCACCCAAGACCTCTGTGTAGGCGTTGGAGTCTACAGAAATGGTTGAAACCTAGTTCCAAAAGTGTTTCTAGGGCTTCAAAATTATTCACCTTTGGTCACCTTTATGTCACACTTGGATCACCAGGGCACCTATAAATCTACACACAAATATCCTCCTACAAAACCCTCAAAAAGACATTAAATCCTAAAAAAGAAAGATGTAAAATGAGGGGTCTGATGGTCCTCAGTTATCACATTGGTAAAATTATGATTGAGTGTTATACTACATATCATAACCAATGTAGTTCTATGTTCTTGTGTGTGAAATAGTGCTCCTAGGTTTCCCTTACGCCAATCATGTAAAGATAATGAGTGAAAGCAAGATAAAATGTAAATGTGTGGATGGAATTGAATTAAATCCCCTTCCTATGCAGTGTATATGAAAAGTAATGCACTCAAATGCAGTCCCTTGAGATATATAGATAGATATCCCTTGATAATAATTGCCCACCCCTATAATGGTATGTATGTCGTGCTTCCATGTATAATGGGGAAGGGAGTTTTACATATGAGGAAGAAAAATACATAAAGTTTACATGAACCTAAGAACATGTTGGGAAAAATATGTACCTTTAGAGCATAAAGTGCTACATACATGAAGCTTCCACATATTGAATATGATTGATTGATCATACCAAATATTTTTGGGAGTGTTGCATGGATCGATAATAAGGATAGAAACAAGTGATTCACCGTCAAATTAATATTGCATTAAGAATTTTCCTAGTTCAAATGAAAATTTTGATGTTTGTTTAAAAAAAATTCTCCTTCAATAATGCGGAAGTGGTGAAATGAAACCATTGGCTACACCACGCACTAACATGTGTGATCCTTGATTATCTCCTTTATGATATTTAAAAACCATTGATTCTTGAAGACTTGGCTCATGAGAAGTCTTAACCACTACGACACAATATTCTTGTCTCAATTTAACATTGACTACATTCATGTATGAATTGAAGCAAACATTAGGACTTACCTTTCTTAGAGATGAAGTAAAGGCATATAAAACCCATCAATAATGCATTTTGTAATAGATCTAATCCCATGATTTTTCCTACTAGGATCCACATATATCAATTTAGAAGAGTCATATACCTTTACTTGATTTTCTTGACAATTTGGTGTGAGAGAGGTTAGAATTCGAACATTGAACAATCTGTCATCATAATTTTTTACTTCCTCCATTCCCACATTTCCTATCTTGTTTAAGATAGCTTCAAGAAGACATTCATTTTTCTTTACAACATCAATCATGTGGATTTTAACTTCCAGAAGGTCATGATATCCATACAAAACTTGTATTGTTGATTTATTTTTAATTTCAATAGAGGACCCAAAAATTTGGAAACAAGATAAAAAATGGTTAAAAATAGTCTCATCTTACCTTTTATGTTTAAAGGAAAGATTAGAAGTGAGAAAACCATGATGTTTATAATTTTCAGAAAGTTCAATGCACTCATTAGCATTAGTAACCTCATTAGGATGAACATCGAGTCCATCAATTTTATCTTCTTCGATATATAATACTTATGGAGAAACAAAACTACAAAGGAAATCATTGATAATTACCTCAACACTTCTTTTTTGAAAAATCCCTAGCAAAGAATATGGATCCATCTTTGGTATATTTTCTTTAGTAATAACTTTAATGAGCATGGGATCACTTATTTCAAGACAAGGATCTTCACTTTTGTATATGTCATTTTCTCAAAACACTTTGTTTTAGGTTGAAGTGAAGCCATGAATGAAGATTCAATCTTCTTACTTTCTTCATTATCTATAACAATATCAATTTGACATTCATCATGATGTTAAAAAATAACACATCCACTAGTTAGATATAGGTATCACTTTGGAATATTCACTTCATAGTGCATATGATCAACAAGAACTAATTCTGATAGGTGCTTGTTATTTTTTTATTATGGATTGTCTTAATTTAATCCAAGGGTTAATATTCAAGCTGGTTTGACTTCTCACATGCCTGTAGCATTCTATATCAATTTTTCACCTCTTTCATATCATGTCGAATCTATCTATCCTTTCTTACAATTTTCTATTCTTTTCTACAGCTTGTATGGATATATCAACGACCTTATTTGTAGTAGGTGGAGTAGCATAAATATTTGGAAATGACCTCTTTTTTTCTATTTTTTCAACCAATTACATATTTTCAATCAAAATATGAGACCTTTGTGTTGTTTGCAAATCCATACCTTCGCAAAATTTTACAAAAATTGTGCTTGTTCTAGATCATCTAGAACTTTAAATTTTTGAAAGGGAAGACAATTTTATTCTTATCCATCACTATCACTGTCACTTATTGACATGAGGTGCCAATTGGTATTTGTAATTTTATTCTAGTATTTCAACCAAACTCAAAATTTTTAGCTTCTGTTCCAGGGGAGGTTCCTTGGTGTGGAAAAGAAATGTGACAAAAAATCGATCTACAACAAAGCCAATTTTTTTTTTGGCTAGATTTTATGTCATTGTATATATTCATGGTTTTCCCAATGAAAGCGCCATAAAATTAGCAATATTTAGGGAATGTCACCTATCAACATGGTGACATTCCTATACGTTTGAGAGGGTTAATTTCCTCCTATGATGAGTTTTTTTTGTATTTTTGGTGATTTTAACCGGAAAGCACAAAAGGAAAACAAAATTGGGAAGGATAAAGAAAGAGAGAGAAACTGAAAGAGGTGATAAAGGTACAATAGAATAGAATCATATAACTATTGAGATGTATCAAACAAAAAATGTAACCTCTCTATCTTGCATGAAGGGTAGAATACAATGATGAGTACAAAGATACAAATCACAAAGTCTTTATCACCTCTAGAATGCATGGATATGACACAAAGTCCACGTACCTTAAAAAATAGCAGAAATTCTAAATATTAGAGCGTCAAATACACCATGAAGGAAAAGCAACATCAATGACATCGTCTAATCATAAATAGAATACAAAAATTTACAATTGAGGAGTATTAATGTAGTAACAAGAAAAGTATTGTATTCATGAATTCAAGAGAAAAAAAATGTACACAAAGTTATAACTACTATTCTCCACCAGAGAGGAAAATAGAGAAAGTACAAAAATTCTTAGAGTTATCCCCTATACAATTACATGTCACTCTTTTATAGGCACATGATTTCAAAAGTATTTATAAAAATACTTTTAACCTAATCCACCCCTAACCTCAAGTTGACTCAACTTGGGTTTTATGCGATGGTTTACATGATCATAATATTTAATTAATTTGATGAACATATTAATTAAATACATTTTCATTTTAAAATTTTACAAACTTCTCAATAATCATGCTGAAAGCTATGAACCAATTTATAATATGTGGTTTATAACCATTAAGCATATGTATTGAATATTTCCATCTTGTAAGATAAACACTTGATCATTATGAATATATGCCTCATTGCCACACCCACTCTGATAATAACATGCAACCATCACATTTCATTCAATTAATTTTCTTTTAGGAATTTAGTCAAGCACATTACATGCTTTCACCATTCATAACCGTTTTTAATTTCTTTTAAATATATTGTACCAATCCTTGCACCAGAGACTTGAAGTGGAAATTCACAAGAGCAACATAGTTATTTATGGATGAATTTAAAATCCATCATTGTAATTGAGATTTACAACAAACAATGTGCCCCGTGCTCCATGCTTTATAGCTGAAGAATGTTATTATGTCCTTAAAAAATGAACACACTTCCTTTGCATTTCTATCTTGTTCAAGTTCATCCCATACGATAATTATTCAAGAAAACTAAGAAATATTATGACCATCCAAATATACTCTTTAGATATCAATAAGCTATAATAACATAGATGTCAATGACCAATGGAAATTCTATGCATGTTTACTGAGGATACTAACTATATTTCAAAATGTTCCCTAAAAAATCCATGTTTTCTTGCTTCTTCAAGCACTTAGGAAGCTCTAGTATTTTGACCCAACCACTACAATGTATCAAAATTTTCCTTATAGAACATTATGCCAACTCCAACACCTACTCTCGAATAATGAATTTATTTTATTCAACCTTGAATGCGTAATCTACATGACTGGGTTTCCAGAGCCAAGATGGAAATTTATACCTGCTCCTTATTTCTATGAAAATTCTAATTAGCTGATGATTTTTATTAATGTGGTTCCAAACTAAAACGACCTCATCAAATGTTTTTAACACAAAATTTTTAGGTTTATAAGGCATGGTCCACCACCATATCTCATCATATACTCTGACTACCTACCTATAATTAAAGTAGTGATTGATTTATGTGCGTCATGTCATCCTTTTGAGGAGAAAGATCTATGTTGGTGAAATAATTTGTTTTAGGATAGATTAGTGGTTTCCACCAATGGTCACGGGGCTTGTAGTATTTTTACTACCAATAATAGCTATGCATGGTGGCACTTTATCCACACAAGTCTGGAAGATCATCTGAAGCACATGCATCCACCAGGTCCCTCCTTGTTATGCCTAGAAAGATGTTAACATGCATGTTTATTATATTCATAACCAAAATAACCCTTGTACCAGAAGATACATCATACTATGTCAATTGAACAACACATATAAAAAGAAAATTCACTCAACATAAAGAATAATCAACAATATCTAGATTCCCATTATGCCATACTTAGATCTAGTGACTCTAGCAACCCATACACAATTATCCATTATAACCCATAATCAATTACATAACATGGAATTGGAATACATCATAGTCCATTACATTAATGCACAGTACTTGTGTACTCTCATACAGAATTCAAAATCCGAGACTTGCTGAACTCTAACTCAGATTAGAACTCTCATTAAAATAAGGATGCATTACCCATATTTATACTCGGTATGGAATTTCCCTTGACCGCCTACATGCAACCTTGCTAATAATATGCATGCTTACAATAACTTGCATGTTTTTTACTATTTGTGCTAATAATAAATTAAGATAAATATACATCATGCTTTAATCCACTTTAATCCTATTATTAGAATTCTTCCATGCGCGTTCTTTACACTGCTCTGTATGTGATTTCTTCTCTTTTGTTTGGTTTCTAAGTTATCTTGATTTTTTTCTATTTTTGGTCTTTTCTTTAGTGAAAGTCCAACCTTTCTTATTTCTATCCCTCTTGGATAAATTGGATAAGTCCTGATCTTCAACATGCATGCGCGTAGCCTTACACACTGACCTATTTTACTGTTGTGTGCACCCCTTGCATGCTATTATATTTTTACTTTATCTTTTTTGTTTGCATATCATTACGTGCAGCTCCTAACTCCTATGCATGGCTAGTGTTTAGCCATTTTCTTATACCAACATTACCCCACACTAGGGGTATTGCTTGTCCTTAGAAATACTTGTATTAAAAGAATGCTATGAAAATAATGAAAGAATAAATAATTGGGAGATCAAAGAATAGTGGGGTATGTATCTAATGAATCAAATAATATTAAAATTCATGGTCCATGCATTCTAATTATTCTTGGGGTGGCTGTAGTAGTTCTAGGAACTCCATCTTCATGATATTCTCTAATTCTTCCCACCCTGCAAGTTCCTTTGCAACTTCTTCAGGCACCAATCCAACAATGTCTGACACTTGTTCAAGGGTCATTTATTCACCCTTCTCTTTCAAATCCTTGATGAATCTAGCAAGTCCTAATGCCATCCCTTCCAAGGCATCCATCTTATGTGTAACTAAGGAGCCAAGTTCTTTGAGCCTTGTCTAAAGGGTGTCTCTCACATCCTTAAGCATTTCCCACTTCTGCGCTACTTCTACCATGACTTCCTCTTGTCTGACCTTGTTATCCTTTCTGGTTGCTTACACTTGTTTAATTTTGGCCTTTTCTTGAGTTTTGTGCAGCCTTTAGGATGGGTTCCATGTCTTAGAAGTTATCAAACTCACACCAAAATTTCTTCATAGAGTCTTTGATAATGGTGTTTAATACTTCATACTCCACTATCTTCTATGCAACTACTTCCTTATTCTTATCCTTCCGTAAGCATTCAAATATTCCTCCATCTTCCCTGGACACATAATTTTTATCATGTAATAACATGCATACTAAATCTTCTAGGTAGTAAAATTCAGAGGTATAATCATCTTGTGATTTATCCACTAAGTTGGGGTGCACGCAATCACAATGTACATTTATTATCTTACTCGGCCTTATTATAAACATAATTTACATGATTTTTTTATTCTTCCAATTCTTCAATGATTCATTTTAATTACTCCTCCTTATCATAACTATACTCCAGAAACACCCTTATTCTGATCACCCTTGTCTATATTACAGCATGCCCAAATTTGGACTACCATTTTTTTTAGAGCCTTGTCTTGCCTTCTCATCTGTCATCTCCATGGGGTTGAATATGCTGAGGATTGTGCATGGTTCCTTTCTTCATCTCAGGCATGGAATATTATTTGGTTAATTAATCTTGAAGCTCATGATCCTCCATATGATTCTGCATACTCCACAAAAGCATCTTATTTTTTCATATTTTCATGCCCTCAGGGTCAATTATCTTCTAGCCATAGAGTTATTTGATTGGTATTATGCTCTGGAAGATCACTCGCAGTACCTTTGTATGATCATTAATATAACTCATTTGTGGAGGTCATAAGATCTCTTCCTTCCTTCACCTTTTGACCACTATACCTTCCCTTGGGAACCTCTGTCTCAACATTCTCTTGCGCACTACTCCCAATTTAACTTGCAGTCCCTAGGCCTTCTCCAATAGGGTGCTTTTAATCACTGTTCCCTTGTTTCTCTTCTTCATTCCCCTTAGGGCCTTACTCATGCGTGTCACACATTTCTTCCTCATGCTAGAGAGTCTCATATTTTGGATCTTCTTCATCCTCATCTAAATTGTGGATGACCAGGGCTTCTTCATTGTGCGTAACCTCATGCCCCATACTTCTCTTCCTTCACTGTATGTAACCTAAACCAACTATCACCCTCTTTTTATTTTTATTCTTCTGGGCTTGGATTGGTTGGGGTGACTTTGGGTGGCTTTTTTGTCACCTTTGATGTCCTTATTCCTCTGGATCTATCCTTGAGCGCTGACACTTGTGTAACTTCTTCATGTGGCTATTTTTTAGCATGAAATATTCCTCCTCTTTTACCTCATTCTTTTCCTTTTCCTTTGTCATCTTCTTCCTGTCTGGAAGGTGTTTGTTTCGCGTGTTCTTTTTCATGCCAATGGTTTGTTTTCCCCTTCGGTTGCTTTAGAAGGCTAAGGTCCGTTTCATCAATGTAATTTCCATTTTTCATCTTGGGCATCAGATATACATAGACTCTTGCCACTTCCTTTCCCACTACAAGAGTTACAACAGTAACACACACACACACACACACACACACACACACACACACACACACATTTTCTGGACTCCAGTCGTCTTTACATAAGCTGACTTGGAAGGATATACAAACTTAGTGCATAATGTGTGGAATTCAAATTCTACCTTATCTACATAAAAAATTTACTTCTACGCATCCCCAATCATATTCATTGATGCCTAGAAGTACCTAGCTAGTGAAGGAAAATTTAATTTTTCACCATGGACCCTTTTCCCCCATTACTCATGTAAAACCTTCCTAGGCTGGAAGTGATGAGTGTGCTATAAATTCTACCTTGTCCTTCCAATATCAAGGGAAGCTCCCTCGACACATGCCACTTGTCCTCAAATGCTTCATGTATTTTTCCATACCAATTTTCCCCCTGGAGATTATATGCATCATTTATACCTCTATTACATGTATAATATACAAACCTTTGCATGAGGGGACTTGTTATCCATATGGATATATCCACACTTTTTCCTTAGCTCCATTCAAGTATCCCATATTTTCCAAAAAAACTATTAAAATAAAGATTAGCACCCCAAGTTATCTTCTCACCTTTGACTACTTGCACCTGCACCTCTTCTATTATGAACTCATCAATGAACCCCTCAATGTTGTACATGGTCTTTTATGACATCTTGTGCGCTATGTACAACCAATTTTTATTCACCTGTGACCACCTCTCATATGTGACCAAATTTTAAATGACAAGGTGTGTAGTGAATTTCATACATGGGTCAACGATACTTGCAACTTCCATTGCATGACCTCCCTTTTGATATTTAAGCGCAATGGCAGTGGCCTCTACTCATGTATCATCCTCCATATCTGGTTCTATTTCAAAGCCCAAAATGCACAAGCCTGTGACTGATCCAAAGGAAATTTTGGGAATTTAAGAGTTCCCTAAATCTCCATAAACCATGATAGTGTGGTAGAGAATTCAGAGAGCTTTCTAAAGGTACCAGAAATGATGGAAATGGAGTTTGTATGTTCTAGTTATTGCTAGTAAAATTTTGGTCAATGTTCGGACTAGACATGGTCAATTGGCCAATACGAAAATGATACGTGGCAAAAGTGGATTTTGGGAAAAGTGAAAAAAATTGGTTTTACAATGCTGGTCTTCGAAACTTGTGTTTGGATAGGTGGGCCCCACTATTTTCTAGCTAGGGCCCTCAAGTAGAATCGACACACTCTTTTAACGAAGGGGTGTTTTTGCCAGCATGTTTGAATTTTCCACCTGGTGGGTCCTCAAACCACCACGTGACCTACCACCACTATGCCAAATTATATTGGACCAAGTTATCCTCTAACTTGGTGAGCTCAAGATAAAATTCCGTGAGCTCACTAGTTAAGTCGATGAGTTACCACATTGTAGGGCAAGCTCATTGGTTAGTTCGGTGAGCTACCATATTCCCCTACATAGTTTGGGCCAATTATGCATAACAATCCATGTGGGATCTCAATGCCACCACCCACATATTAAGTAAACCACCCAAGCCATATACGTGGAAAAAAGGAGGCACGTGTTCCCCATGCCACATCTAAACAAGGGGGCCATGTTATATTTAAATGCACTTCCTCCCACCATCCTATCAATGTGGGATATACCCACAATGGTGATAGAAAGCGCTGGAGTGGTTGGGGAGGATCAAAACCTCAACTATCCACATACCAACAATAGGCCTTTTTGCCACACCACACGGGCTTGCTAGTGTATAAATAGATCATTTTAGTATTTTTTGTAAACAAGTCTGTGTTTGGGCCTTAGACCTATTAAGAAATTTTTGTAAAAGGCCATTTTCGAGGCACTTAGGAACATTTCTGGATCTCAGAGTAAACTAGAAAGTTGTCCATAATTTCGAGACACTCTTTATGGACATTTTTTTTCCTATTTTGGAGGTTATATGATGACATTTTGTGTTATAGAAGTCACTTAAGTGCCTAGATTCCATTTGGAGCCATTTTCAAAAGTACATCTCATTGGAAGGAAACTTTTGGAGATGTGATCTTCTGCACCAGACTTTTTAAGCCGTGTTATTGTTACTTGATGTCCATGGAGGAGATTATTGTTCTTCTGAAGAATAGTTTAGATTCATTATGAATCAACTGGTATTTGATCATCTTGTTTTCCAGTTCAGATTTATTAAGAATCAACTCGTATTTGATCATCTTATTTTCCAGTTTGGGTTCATTCAAATCAACCAGTATCATTTGATTCATTTTTGCGCATTCATCACTTCATCTATAAGTTTTTATTTAATTTAAAAATTGAAATTTTTAATGAATTAGTTCAACATTTGAACCCAGAGACGTGGGAAATTGTTTATCCAAACTCCATTATCAACCTTTTGTAGTGTGTGTGTCCTTTTTACATTGCAATTATTTAAGTTGATAATATTTTGAAGTAAATTAACAAGTTCCTAAAGGGGTCCTAGGACATTTAAATTTTTTGGCCGTATATTCGGATCAGTAACTCTTCCAATTAGTTATGTGGTAATGCAATTTCCTCTCCCTTTAAAATAATAGTCCTCATGGACGCGCAACATCAACCATTGGTACAATCATTTCAGCTTGCTGAAGAAAGGAAAATCATACGATTGGAGGAATCCCACACTCTCCAAGTCTTTCTACATTATTTCATCATAGACCAATTTCCCCTCTATAGTCCTCTGGTCCATTTTCTTCATTACCTCATTGTTTATTTTAGCTTAATGCACCTCTGAGCGATAATTGTCGTCGTTAATTTTGCACTTAGTCAAGTGCAACTCCCATGACTGCCCTATAATCACTTCATTAGGGTACTACATCTCCAAAATTTTTTATTTCAACACATCATCCACCTCAGGATTCTTATTTTTTCCCTTTTCCTTGCTTTTGGGTGATACTATGGGTGCTTTCTTTGATGCCATTGTTATCCTTCAAAGCTTATTTCAAACTTCAAACTTAACAATTAAAGAAATTGTTTCGAATAGAGGAGGTTCTCAGTTCCTAGAATAGAGTTGCTTCTATCCTTTCATTCTCTTGAGAAACAAATAAGGGTTAGGGCTAGGAGGAATACCTGTTGAATGTTTGGAGGGTGTGCGCGTACCGTAGAGAGAGATCAGATCAATTGCGAAGAACTCCTTTTTGTCTGGGAAGGACTACCTGCAAGTAAGAATACAAGACCACCAGATTCTAATTAGACAATAAATGAGGGAACTGCTTTGGGCCCAGGAAGTATTAAACTTCCTTTCGAAGGTGGTTAGTTCCCATGCTAATATGAATTAACACAAATTATTGCAAAATTACAATTTAATTACCTTGTTAAAACAATAGAGGAAAGGGCTAGTTTTGGTTTTGAATCACAGTGACCGATGCCGGTCACTATCATCGGTACCGGTTTCTGCTAACCGATATCGGTAGGGGCAGTGGTTTAGAGGATTTTAGTGAAGGTTGGCTATAAGGTGGCTATGGTGTTTATAAGGATAGTAAATGATTGGGGATAGGTAATGGGGTGATTGAGAAGACTCAGAGGGTATGGGAGTTGTTCTTGGGGTAGTGTAGGGGTAGAGGAATGATAGTTAGATGTAGGGTGTTACCGGGTAGTAGATCTAGGCATAGACTTATAATTGTTGTGATTCAGAAGTTCAAGAAATGTTATCAAAAGAACATACAAGATACTACTTACTAGTTCCTCATGAAGATACAGGTCCAAAGACTGTGATAACGAAGGCAGGGCTCAGGTAGGATGATCGGATAATCAAAGATGAGCTATCTTCTCTCCCAATGCTTGGATGAGTGTCACTGGGCTCTGGTTACTCAGTTGCAGTCTTGGGTATGATGTCCTTCTCTACAAACTCCTTTCTTTCCTTCACTTGTCTCTGCTTGGCCAAGTGAATTCCTGATCTTTCCAATGAATTTTTCTGATTCCAGATTCCAGGTCCTCTCTTTTTTGGTTGGGGGAGGTCATTTACAGGGAACCGATGGCGGTTACGTAACCGACGGCGGTCAAGTAGGAACCGATATCGGTTAAGTCAAAGTGGACTATTTTTAGTAAAGTAGCCAACTTTCCCTCCTTTTCTCTTGAGGAATTAGTTGTGGGCTTGGTCAAGTCATTATTAGGTTGATTTTGGTGCGGGTGAGGAGTAATTAGTCATAGGTGTGGATGTAGACCAAGTTATAGGTCTTAATTACGTTAGTTTAGGGTTAGGGATAGGTCATGATGAGGTGGCAAAATGTGGTGGTAGGTTTGGAGACGTGGATTTATTAATTATAAAGTAATTAATAAATAATTGTGCAAGGTTTAGGTGGTGAGGCTAGGTTGTGAAATGAGATGCGGGGCACGGGGGGTCATAAGACAAAAATTTGGTGTCTACATTAGCCCCTTGTTGTCGTGTAGCTTGTCTTGTAAAGCTGCACTGACAATAATAAGAAGTGGTTACTCCTGTTAAGGGTATAGGTAATCCCCCTCAAATATATCACAGATTGAGGTAGCGTGAAATCAGGGATAGGGTTGATAAAGGGTAAATGGTGTTGAGATGATGGTAAGATGGTGGGGTAGGTCCAAAGAAGCAGACACACGTTGAAATGCAATAGTGCGACCAGGGTACATGATTTGAAGAGCAAACAAGCAATTCATAGGCAAAGGTCGATAGTTTATCCAAACAAGGGTGATATAATCTTGGTATCCAAGGCATAAAATGTTTCGCACAGAGGAGGTTCTCAGTTCCTAGAATAGAGTTGCTTCTATCCTTTCATTCTCTTGAGAAACAGATAAGGGTTAGGGCTAGGAGGAATACCTGTTGAATGTTTGGAGGGTGTGCGCGTACCATAGAGAGAGATCAGATTGATTGCGAAGAACTCCTTTTTGTCTGGGAAGGACTACTTGCAAGTAAGAATACAAGACCACCATATTCTAATTAGACAATAAATGAGGGAACTGCCTTGGGCCCAGGAAGTATTAAACTTCCTTTTGAAGGTGGTCAGTTCCCCTGCTAATATGAATTAACACAAATTAGTGCAAAATTACAATTTAATTACCTTGTTAAAACAATAGAGGAAAGGGCTAGTTTTGGTTTTGAATCACAGTGACCGATGCCGGTCACTGTCACCGGTACTAATTTCTGCTAACCGATATCAGTAGGGGCAGTGGTTTAGGGGCTTTTAGTGAAGGTTGGCTATAAGTTGGCTATGGTGTTTATAAGGCTAGTAAATGATTGGGGATAGGTAATGGGGTGATGGAGAAGGCTCAAAGGGTATGGGAGTTGTTCTTGGGGCAGTGTAGGGGTAGAGGAATGATAGTTAGATGTAGGGTGTTACCGGGTAGTAGATCTAGGAATAGACTTATAATTGCTGTGATTCAGAAGTTCAAGAAATGTTATCAAAAGAACATATAAGATACTACTTACTAGTTCCTCATGAAGATACAGATCCAAAGACTGTGATAACGAAGGCAGGGCTCAGGTAGGATGATCGGATAATCAAAGATGAGCTATCTTCTCTCCCAATGCTTGGATGAGTGTCACTGGGCTCTGGTTACTCAGTTGCAGTCTTGGGCTGGATGTCCTTCTATGCAAACTCCTTTCTTTCCTTCACTTGTCTCTTCTCGGCCAAGTGAATTCCCGATCTTTCCAATGAATTTTTCTGATTCCAGATTCTAGGTCCTCTCTTTTTTGGTTGGGGGAGGTCATTTACAGGGAACCGATGGCGGTTACGTAACCGACGGCGGTCAAGTAGGAATCGATATCGGTTAAGTCAAAGTGGACTATTTTTAGTAAAGTAGCCAACTTTCCCTCCTTTTCTCCTGAGGAATTAGTTGTGGGCTTGGTCAAGTCATTATTAGGTTGATTTTGGTGTGGGTGAGGAGTAATTAGTCATGGGTGTGGATGTAGAACAAGTTATAAGTCTTAATTATGTTATTTTAGGGTTAGGGCTAGGTCATGATGAGGTGGTGAAATGTGGTGGCAGGTTTGGAGATGTGGATTTATTAATTATAAGGTAATTAATAAATAATTGTGCAAGGTTTAGGTGGTGAGGCTAGGTTGCGAAATGAGATGCGGGGCACGGGGGGTCGTAAGACAAAAATTTGGTGTCTACAGAAATATCATGCTCTAGGTGTTGAAAAAACTTACTCAATCCTTATATTAAAACCATCATGCATTCAACTCTTACAAATCCTTTCCTATTCTACCTTTCTCTCTGGTTTGCAACATGTAATTGCGTTCCCTAACTGTGGAACTTGGAGTTATAAGAATTCAATTTTCTTTAAACCCTAGCTCTGTGAATGCAAACCCTTGAATCTCAACCTTTATGTATTTTCAACCTTCACAACTTCTTTCCACACTCTTACTTCCAACGAAGGAGCTATAAATTCATCTGGGTGTATCTTTCTCTAGTTTGTCTCAAATTTACTTCACACAATATCTTCGTACTTGCAGACACAATTCACACTTATTCACTCTTGAATCATTTGAAATATTCAATATGCAAAGTAAGAATAAACTCACTCATGCTCCTTTTATAGTTTTCTAAAACTTTGACACATTACTTTATCCTTGCCTACCATCTCTCCAATGTATTAAATGCACTTTCTACTTTTTTCCGTGCTTTTTCCTACTTTCTTCTGTGTGTGACAGTCGTAACCTTCTGGTATGCCAATACTTCTAAGATTATAGACATCCTTGGCCACATTTCCCTACACCACAACCCATATTTCTCTACACCATACACCAAGTAGTCTGTCCTACTGCTAACTCCCTCACGTTACACTATGCAACCTTTGTGTGGTATTCATCACCTGAGTAATTCCCATTAAGCACCATCATTCCTAGTCCCCTGTAACACTTTCCTATGCTTTCACATATACCCAACTCGTATCCAACAAGCATCCTTCTTCCATATTGTCACACACACCTCTATACCAACTCCTATACAAGTACTAACACCACATTCTTCCTTTGCACGTGGTCATACCTATTTCACCCCATACTAAAAATATACACGGTCCTCTGTGCATCAACTAAATAAGTAGTAATCAACACCTGCATACAAATGCATTTACTATCGCAAAATAGAAAAAGAAAAACATGAAAGGGAAATCTAATCTAAATGAAAATACTACCTTATTACAAAAAAGAGGAAGCTTATTTATAGTAGGGCTTTAAATTACTCCCATTGAAGTAATCAGGAAACATAGTTCCATCTAGCACTTGCAATTTACATTCGCCTAATTATAGTATCTTGGTCACTAAAAAGGGTCCCGACCAATGGACTTTCAACTTTCCTAGATGGTGTGAAAACTTAGAGTCATACAGAAGTACCATATTTCCAACTATAAAATACTTGTTCTTGATGTGCCTGTCATGCCAAGCCTTCTGTCACACTTTTTCTGTCTTTTGACTCTAACACACAATGGTGCGCGGCTCATCTAAATGCATCAATTTTTTAATGCGATCACCAAATACCTATTCATCATCCAATTCTCCTACATGCACAATATGCAGGGATGGTAGCATAAATTCCATAGGTAATACAACCTCTGCTCTAAACACCAACTAAAAGGGTGTGGTCTTGTTCAACCATTTATATGATGTTCTATATGCCCAAAGAATGGTTGATAAATTTTCATTCCAATCCTTTCTTCCAACATCACATATATTTGTTAGTGTCTATCCAGATATATTTTTGAAAGATTCAGAAGTTCCATTAGCCTTTGGCTGATAAGGGGTAGTCTTATGGGTTGCCATCATAAACTATGATAGTAAAATTTTGATTGTCTCATTTAAGAAATGAGTTCCTCTATCAATCATTAAGATTAATGGGCATCCATACCTGCTGATGATATTTTCCAAAAGGAACCTTTCTGTTGTTATTGAATTACAATATTTTGTAGGTGTAGCCTCTTTCCACTTGGTTAAGTAATCAGTGCATGTTATTATGTAGTGCACTCTTGTCCTATGCATGGGTGGTACAATAGGTATTACAAAATCAATATCCCAATTTTCAAAAGGTTCCGTGCTTATTATGGGCCTTACAGAAATTTCATCTCTATTTCTAGGATTTCCAATTCTTTGATAGTGATCACATGATTTGACAAAATCCTTAGTATCTTTTGTAATGTCTCCCACCATAGACTTATTAAAAGGATCTTGCACGTAATAGACTCTCGTGCATAGTGACCTATGGCTATCCCTTCGTGAGCCTCCTCCATGATGGCTTCACACTCATGTTCCAAAACACATTTGCATAACACCTCATATCTAACCATTTTATATAGGTCTCCTCTAATGAGTTGATATGGTGCAGTGTAAATATCAAGTTGTTTCTTTTCTAAGGTCTTCATTCCTTCTAGTGCCAGTCTAATGCGTAAAAATATTGTTGTCTTTCAAATCAACTGGTGTGGATCAATTTGAAAAATTGTGCATCAGGCATAGTGTCTTCAATACTCTGATCTCTTGACCTCATATTTTTATAAAATCAACTTTTTAGATATGGGTTTTTTCTCTTCATGTCACATATGAATTTTCAACTTAACCCAATCTCTGGAACATGAAAAAATAAAATTCAAAAATTTGTGAGCGTCAAACTGGGGTTTTCTCATTGTAAAACATCTGGTCCATGCTGTAAATTCTTTCACTGGGTCTTCAATGTTCCTGGAAATGTGGATGAATGCAGAAAAACCCATGTTAATTCATGCACCGGTCTTCAAGATAGAAATTTTTTCACTTTGCGGTTATAGAGTCATTCTGATGAGAAAACATGCCAAAATCCTTTAAAGTTGTGTTTTATATGAAATTTATCTTGTATTGATCATGGAAACATGTGTGCAATGGATGAAAATTAAAAATGAGGGTGGAGGAATTCTAGAAATTTTCACCAGAGTTCTGGGTGAAAATGGAGAAATGTGGGGGGAATCACAAAAAATGGCTGTGTGATAAGTATAGGTGTGAGATAAAGATAGGAAGGGGGCACATATTTATGCCCCCTTTTCCCCTTTGGAATGGGATAATATTATACTAAAATTTCACCTTATCCCTAGGGTGACAAATGAAACACATGTACATGTGAGGTAAAATGAGAAAAGTGCTTAATTTGAGCTCGCAGGGGCAATTTTTGGTCACATGGGGGACTTGGTAGAAGAATGGATGGGGAGTGAATTTTTATTCCCCCCTTATCCCCTTGGATTAGGACATGGGGTCACCAAAAGTGGGCTTCATCATGTAGGTGACACTTGGCAAGAATGTAGAGCGAGGAGAGAGAGCTCAAAAATTGGCTGAAAGTAATTTACGGAGGTCTCCAGGGTCACATGGTGGAACTAAAAGGCCTAAGGTGTGGGATTCCCAGTTTCCTTCCCCCCTTTTCAACTTATAATGGCACATGAGGACACCAAAAAAATTCATCAGCCTTTGTGAGAACAAGTGGCAAATATGTGGAAGATGGAGCTGGGGCTAGAAAATTGAGGAAAGGTATTTATCTAGGATCCCCACGGTCATGTTGACATTCCATGAGGCTTAACGTGGGGGGGATGAATTTTTCTTCATATATTTTTCCCTTTAAGAGGGACAACAAGACACCAAAAGTGTGCTTCAGCCTTATGTTACCATGTGGCACTAGAGAAAAATACTAAGTATCGAACATGTACCTTTCGCGGTCACTTGAAAATGGCATATGTTGAGCTCCCAGATGAATGTTTTAGACACTTATCTATATAATTTTGACTATAAATGACATTTATGAAATTATTGTAGGGGTTTCAAAGTATTATTATTCTTACAACCTTCTAAACAATATTTTTTTCTTATCAAGACTGTCAGTTGTGCCTGTGAAGAATGAGTTATGGAACTAAAGGTATGGGTATAGTTCAAATTTTGAGATTTCCATCGTGTAGGAATTTGAATATTTCTATTTATATCCTATACGGCATCAAAACAATTTTGGATGTCCTAGAATCATCTCTCGAAGCTCAGCTGCTTCTTCATAGTGTAAGCTCATTTGGCCTCAAAAACCGGCTTTTGTTGAACTGGCTCCTAAACCTCCTAGGATCTTTCCATAATATTCCTAAATTATTTGCAAAATGATATCATGGATCATGAATAAAGTTTTTTGATGAATTTGGGACTTCTAAATTGGCTCCTGAGAATGTGTACCAACGCTTCAGAAAGGATATAAATAACCAGTCCTAAACAAGCCTTCCGAAACATCTACCTTGAAAGGCATTGCCTATGAAAGAATCCTTTAGGAATTATTTTCTTATTTTTGAAACGTGGGTGAGGCTAGAAACCATTTAAATTAAAATTAAATGGATTGGGGATATAGCATGGGATAGGGGATGCAGCTAACTTTCAGATGTGTCGCAGGAATGGTTTACGGTGAAATTTTTTGGACACTAGGGTACAGGTTGTCATATTTTCAAGTGAACTTTCTCCCTTGCAAAAACCCATAGAAAACAATTGGTTCTTTCACTTGGGAAATCATTTTTGATTGAATTAAAGTGAAGAAAGGATGAGAAGGAACTGCATAGATATCTCAGTTTGTATAAATTAGATGATTTCCTTATCCATTGAGCTTCATAGAGATTCATTAACAGATAGATGGCTAGAAAGGAGTACACACACATAACATAAAGGAAACACATAACATGTACAAAAGGGATAAGAACACACACAACAGTACAATGACAAGACACATACCTAAATCACCTAAAATACAATGCATGAGGGACAACCTGACTTTTACTGCTATGTATAATTTTCATATATTTTCCACGTTAAGGGGAAACACCAAATGATGTTCTATCCAGATAAGATAAGATAAAAAGAATATCTCTCCACAAATCTCACGAATCTCGAATGGTACGAGCCACAAAGATTCAAACTTCCCATTGGTTACCCTTTGGCTCTCTTTTCTTAGTCTCAAAACTAGAACAAGATATCTCCAACATTGAACTCTTGAAGTGTTTGTATTCATATTGAGTAGTAACTTAACCTTCAATTGGTTATATTTAATTCATTCCAACACCTTGAACCTGTGTTCTTCAAGCTTTTTAAAAAACAAAATTATTTTATCAATAACATCATAATATTTCCCATCATTTACTACTTGGAGCAACTTGAGTGCTAACATCTCCACCATTACTAAAATATATGCCTCTGATCCGATAGATAAATTGGAATGGATACATACCAAATTGCTTTCATCAGAGTTAATTATGTCCACCCACAAGGAATGCATCAGAGAGATTTTTATGCCAGTCCATTTGCTTCTCATCTACTGGCTTGTGGAATATGGTCACCATGTTTTTGTTTCTTGATTCCTCCTGAAAATTCACTTTTGGACAATAGTAAGATGTGTGCGACAGAGAGATTCCTATATCCATAGAAAAACTCAATTAGACTCCCTAGAAGAGAAATATATGGAATTGTCCACCAGCAATATTTTGAGGGTATACCATGAAATGAACAATTGATGTTATCCTTGATGAAGTTACACACCATTTCAGAATTGGATTTATTTTTTGAGATGGCATTTACCCATTTTGTAAAAATATTCAATTCATCGTGAGTACGCAGGTATGGATTTTTCTGGAGTGAGGATTTACAAGCACTCCAATGAAATACAGGCCCCACAGTTGGAATGGTTCTTCAATCACCACTGGACCTAAAGAGGGAGTAAAATGAAATCTGTTGTATCTTGACGAATTGTTGACATGCCTTGCATATTAAGAGACCAATTCCTAGGTATCTAGAAAAAAAATATAACTAGTAGTACCAGTCCACGAAGGATCTTGTGAGTTGTTACGATCTCCAAAAAGTGTCCTCTACATGCTTGATCATGACCTTCAACAACTATTCCTATTTCTCCTTATCTACATACTTTATAAAACAACCATCGAATCCCCTCTTGTAGAGCACATGAGTGACTCTATATGACATTTTTAGATGATTTCATCTTAAGGGTTCTAGAATCACATTTTATTTATAATCAAGGTGGATGAGGGACACTCACCATAGGTTAAGAAGGAAGCAGATGTCTACATACAACTCATTTTTTGTGCTCACAAATAAGAACTTGAGGGAATTCCTTACTGACACATTCGCAACATATAGATTCTCTAATATCATTTTTAGTCACGACTGCATCATCCTGCTATAAAAAATCTACACAATCCCATTTCCCCTGATTATGATTATAAGGATTTGATCTCCAAATCATACTCTCTAGATTCTTGTCACCCAGTTGGCCTCTTTTCGACTCCTGGGTCTTTTTGAGTGAGAATGGACTTGATAACTTTATCTTGGTACCACTCACTATAGTGTGATGAGTTGAGGATGTAGAAAAAAAAAATTCATTAATTGCCTTGACCACATACATAGGTATGTGTTTTCTAACTGGTTATACTTAAATTCTCATGATTCATCAAAGGTGAGCTCTTGAATACAATAGGATAGCTTCTAGACCATCTTTGTTCTTTTGTACTAAGATGTTCTTTAATCATGTTCTCTAAAGCATAGCAATATAAGATGAATTCGTCTATCAAATTCTGGTTACACAAAATTAGGATCCTTTACTATGGATCTTCTTTTATTGACCTCAAATGTCATCTTATCCATATCTTTTTCCATTTGAAATTATATTATGGATTCATCATGACAGATATTTTCTTGGTCAATTCGGTGAATTCTGAGACAATGTGTTGGAGGAAATTGACATTGATAAAGAATGAATGTACTCCATTTTTACTGGCTTAGAAGAAAAAAATATTGAATAGATTTTATTCTTTCATAGGTTAATATTTTCACCCATTCCTTGTCTCACAATGTTCCCAAGGATTTTTCCTTTCAGTAACCCCGAAAATTCACTTTTTGGGATTCAGGGATATTCCGTTGTTGCCTATATCTGATTTAGTACCTATTCAAGATGGTGAATATGGTCTCCTTGTTTATTTAAAAAGGACTGTGAGATCATCTAGGTATATTACAATACAATTCTTGAGGTCATTTGAATTCTAGGTACATTGTCCTTTGAAAGGGTTCTCCTGCATTGATCAAACCAAAAGGCATTATGCAGTATGCAAAAGTTCTGCAAAGTGTTGTGAAGATTGTCTTGGTTCTATCCTCTTCTATCACTTAAATTTGATTATATCTGAAGAATCCATCAAGTCAACAAGAGCATTCCATATTATGTGACCTCTTGCAATATAGGATCTATGATTGGGAGTGAGTAGTTGTCTTCTTAGGGAGGGCTTATTCATGTTGTGAAATTCTAAGAAAATCCTTATCTCCAATTTTTTCTTTCGCTTCATAAAAATGATCACTACCCACATGGAGTGGTGTATGGGAAAAATTATTCTTCCATTTATCATCATTAGTATATCCTCCTTGATGGTATGTACTATCATTAGATTGTAGGGAATTTTATTTTGCCTAAAAGGATTATCTTCAGACTTTATAGGAATAGATTGGTGCATTTCTTTTAGATGGAAACATTTAAGCTCGTCATAGAAATAGGACAATAAATCAGAGTATTTCTTAAATAGCGAGTTAAACCTTATTTTATCTTTAGGAGACAAACACTTGTAAATGTTCACCATTCTAGGTTACTCTAGGGCATCGATGTTTTTATCCACGAACTCAGGAATGCACCTTGATGACTATTTTTCCCTTTATTTAATGAATCGATTATGCTTATTAAACAATTCCTCTGGTGACACCGGGCATTTCAGAATCTTCTTCCCTTTTAGCTTGATTACTCCCTCCAAATCAAATCCTTTAATTCCCTCTTTTTCTTCTTCTGCCATGGACTCCTGTTGAGGATTGTTACTTTCCTCAAAATAAATACTATTGAATTTGTCCTTTTATTCTTAGAAAGTGAGGAGATGGCTCTCATTTTTTAAGACTTGGAAATGGTTCACATTTTCTGGTACTCTTTTTCTGAAAACCATCTCGATAGTCACCTTGTCCTTAGTCAAGGAAAAATGTGGAGTCACCAATGGCGATGAGACAATGAGTGATTTATCCTTTTTTGTTCTACTCGTGAGGAATGGATTTAATGGAGAAAACATAAAAATATTAAATGCACTCCCAAAATTTATTTCTATATATCCTGAGTCTTGTTTTTTTGACTTGATATTGGTCTCTTAGTTCCTTGACTATAATTTCAACATCTCTACGACCCTTGAGTTTTCTTGACTCCCATATATTCAAGAGCATCCATTCCAAAGAGGAGATCCTTATACTCTGTAGTATCATTAGTATTTTCAAATTACATGTTAAATGCAAATGGGAATAATTCATTTGAGGGAGAGGTCAAGAAAATTCCAACTCTGGAACCTAAACATGAGTGGATTCCATCACATTCCATGGTCAACAACTGATCCTCTTCATCTGTCAGTGAGGAGATGGTAGGTTGTAATCTCTCTCATAGGTTAGGAAATAATTCCCCATCCCACTATCTTGAAACAAAATGTTTGGCTCTTGGGTCAACCAAATTTTGAAATGTGTACTTCATTTTTCATACAGAGAGAAGAAATTATTCATTTCCCCATTTGACTAGAATGGATTATCACGGTGGAAAAATCCCTTGTGAATTTCATAAACCTAATCTCTCGAAAAATATTTCTCCTTAACAATCATACTAAAGAATATTATGATTGCCACCCGCCACTAAGATCACTGAGAAACAACTTTCTTCTCCAAAAATTACTGCCTAAGGATTCACTTATGCATCTTTGATCCTCCCCACCAGCATGAAACTTCTTTAGAACTCTCTAAGAATAATCAAGAGCCATTATTCGCATGTCATAGTAGGTACCTAATGCATTGAGATACTTTGATTGTCATGATGTTGTCAGAGGCTCTTGAGTCTATGATATAATTGTTTAGTTGGTAGCATTTGACTAGGAGGGATAGGTAGAAAGGATTCTACCTTATTAGTTTTAGAAACACTTAGTGATAACATGTTTTGTGTACATGGCAGGTACATGGTAGTGTAGGTAGTAGGACCTTAGGATTGTAATTCATGAATGTTGGACTTTGGGATACCATTCTAGATAACATTGAAAAACCTCTTGAATTGGTTCAGGTTGTGTTTGAAAATATTCAATTTCAGTGATCTATAATTTTTTTTTGAATGCATGTTTGACATAATCAATTGTAATGGAGCTAAGGTGGGTAAACCTTGTTTTCCATGGGATGAAAAAGGTTTTTTCATTGTAGAGATGGTGCTATATTGGGAGCTTCTGTATATCTTGTGGTTGATGTAGCTAGAATATTTTGAAGGAGGAAATGTGGATAGAATTTTGATTGAGCCTAAGAGGATTTTGTATGACTATAATTAGGTGAAGGATTATCTTTATATGGGTAGGTTTTAAATTAGGAGAAAAAAAACCAGAGGAATTACTTGCTAAGAAAGATGTATTATTTTTCACTATCGGGTCTAGTTTCTCTTTTGCTGACTCCATTGCTGACGGATTTTAAGACCATCTGTTAATGATTTTGTTCAGTTAAACTAGTACTAGAAGGCTCCTCCCTTATTCTTCTTATTTGCAGTGGCTTTTCTGGGAGGGAGCTATCCATTTTTAGACTGGGAGTGGGGAACACATGACATATGATAAGATTTGGTGCTTATTTCTTCATCATCATCCTCATCTTGCTAAGTAGGTACTTCACTGATGAGCAATTCTGAGCATTACCATCGACCTCTTCAATCTCAAGGAATTTTTCCACATTCAACTTTCTTCTTCTTATTGTAGTTCTTTTACCTCTTATTCATCCTCTAGTTTCTTCAGCATCGTAGGTTTCATTGATAAATGGGAGATTCAAGAGCAAGCCTAGGGGGGAGGTAGA
Organism: Taxus chinensis; assembly: GCA_019776745.2. Lineage (NCBI taxonomy): Eukaryota > Viridiplantae > Streptophyta > Pinopsida > Cupressales > Taxaceae > Taxus > Taxus chinensis. The sequence continues at coordinate 3,542,650 of CM034152.1, read as the reverse complement.
GATATCCTTGGCTTGTTCGGGAGATTAGTCTTCTTTTTGGCACATGTTTCTCATGGTAGTTTGAGAGAGTTGACTTCTTGAAATAAATTATATTTTTGGGAATTTTTTTAATCACAGGGTTCCATGAGAGCGGAGCTATAACTTATAACCCAATTATTTGCTCATCATTCGGGTTCTTTAATTTTTTAGTATAGAATAAGATCATCCTCCATGTTTCAATGGTGTTAGTCTTGAGCTTCCTTCAAATTTCTAGGTTGATACCTTCTTAAGAGTAAACCCAACTTTAGGCAGTTGAGAACTTATAAATACCATCTTTTCAAATTATCATGTGCATGGGAATGGATTCAAGAGGTATATCCTCTTGAGCACTCGATTATATCTTGCAATGAAATCCATAATTTCTTCATTACATTCTTTCTTCATATGCACCAGTTGTACCAAGGGGTATTGGAAGTATTTTGTAGACTTGAATATGTATTTGAAGAAAGTTTTGATATCATCCAAGTAAGGAATTGATCTAGCATGTAGGAGGTAAAACCATTCTACCACTTTTTCTTGTAAGGATTCAATAAAAAATATAGAAGATACATCTTCATGTTCAACACCTAACACACCACAAGCGATGATGAAGGAAACTACATGATCTTCTGGGAGTTGCGAGCCATTTCCCCTTAACTTTGGAAAGCTTTTTCTTGAACCTCATGGTAACTCATGAAGGGGTTGTGAGAGTGAAAGTGTGCCTATATTCCTACCCCATGGTACAATAGGTTGAGGTCTTTGTTCATCACCCATTACATCTTCATCTTCCGCTTTGATTCTTGATCTTTCTTCCAATTTGATTATGGATCTTGCTTCTCTCTTGCTTCTGCCTCAATATTATCTATTTCTTCTTCTTCAAATATTTCTTTAGCTTCTTCTCCTGATTCATCTTCAACTTCAATTTCCATGTCAGTTAAGTTTTCAAAATATTCACTCAGATTTGGAAACTCTATGTACAATGGGTTAACACCACTTTGACCACTAGTGAGGGCTGTTTCAGGATGAATGAAGGTCCTTGCATTTTTGATTCATTCTTTCCTTTGTTGAAGTTCTTAAAATATTGGGTTGGTATTTCCTCATTGCCTTTATAGCCTGGTATATATTCCATCAGACAACTTGTAGACTTGGGAATAAATTAAACTATTATTTATTGCAGTTGGCCTTGTATCGCTCTTTCTCTTTCTTTATCACGTTGCTCTTCATTATCTAGCACTCTGGTAGAAATTAAGTAATGTGCAAAATTTTCTTTGTTATGCCAGAAAACTTCCCTCAAGTCAGATACAATATCTTATTGGATGTGGAATAGCAATTCCAGCCTTTAGATAGGAGGGTTACCAGGGATAACCATGGATATGAGACATAAGGCTTTGTGACTCTTCAACTTCCATTTTTAATTTTTTTTTGGATATTTTATTTTTTTTGTATTTTCTTGTGATTTGTATTTTAGATGCATAATTTTGTCGATCTTTCCCCATGGTGGGCACCAAACATTGTTGACAAGAAAATTTTTTAGGTGGAGAAATTGATGGGTATTCGCTAACACTTTGAGACTCTAGGTCCTCTGCTTGAATTATGTAGCTCCATTTATTATGCGTGCATGAACTTAAAATTTGTGGTGGCCAAAAGGCAAGGGATATAATAGAAAAATTCCACTGAACCTATGGAAAAAGCTTGCATTGCTTGCAAGGGAGGAATTTGCTGAGAAGGTAGGGAAGGGAGTGGGAAAAAAAGAGGGGGGATTAATATCTCAGGTAGAAAATTATATTCCTGTAGACATCAATATGAGTACTTCAACACACACACGCATATAGAAAGAAAACTATTTTGTTACTTACATCAAGATAAGGTAGAATTAGGAACACAAAGTTTCAATAAATATCTCATAAAAAAATGCAAGAAACTCCTTTCTTCTTCATTGATGTTTTGGAAATATTGTACATAGTGAGAAATAAAAGAACATAAAGAGGAGAAAAAGAGAAAATACTTCTCTTTTGTTTCTTCACAAGTAGTAATCTCTCATGAGCATAAAAAATTGAAAACCCTTAATAATGAGGAGATTAACTAAAAATAGATAGAAATAAAGGTTTGCTTCTTATTTATGAGTTAATCTAAATAGAAACTAAATGCTATATTGAAACACTAGATCTAAATATTTTATTTTAATATTTGAATGTATTGAAATAATGGAAATAAGAGGGACATGGTACTAACCTTAATTTAACTTACCTCGCTACGTGTTGGACTGTAGCAGGCTGATATGCGGACTAGGAAACTATGACTGAACAAACTTAAGAAGTGAAGAATATGGATATTTTCCTGTACTAAGGCACCTGGAAGGATACTGGGGCACCCCGAGGCACCCTGGTATGTAATCTAGGTGCTGTAGACTGGAGAAAAGCTCGGACTTGAGTTTGGTAGTGTCACAATGTCTTTGTAATACCTTCATTCTTTTCACACTAGTGTTGCAATAATGTTTCCTGTGTCTTTGCAAGTGTTGTGTGAAGATTCACCACAAAACCCTATTCAAAGCATCAATTCCTAAAAATAAAAATACATATGAATAGGTCAAACTAACCTCATTTTCCAAAATAGTGGTCTTACGACTAAGCATTGTACTACATTTCAGACCTCTTGTAGTTCTATGTGTGTGTGTGTGTGTGTGTGTGTGTGTGTGTGTGTGTGTGTGTGTGTGTGTGTGAAATTTTATGCCTAGAATGCCCTAACGCTAATGACACAAAAGTAGGGGGAAATAACTAGATGTAAAAATGTAAATGGTGGATGGAATGGAAAGAATACAACCCTTTCCCCCTATGCTTGTGTGATGTAGATGTAGAAGATGCCCAAATGTAGTCCCTTTCCTTAGTAGATAGTTTCCCTTGATAGTAAGATGTCTGCCCATAATGTAGTGAGTATGTTATGTTTATATAGGGATCTCTTGTTCAAATTTCGACACTAGTGACCCAAAACTGCTGACTACAACCTAGGGGAATGCACATGGTGATAAAAAAGACCGACCTCGAACAAATAAATTAAGACCAAAAATTATGAAGACACGAGCACATAAAATCACAGACTGGGATGCCCTGGGGTGCCCCAGTGCAACCCTAGGCACCCTAACATAGACCTAGAGATAAAAAACTGAGCAAATTATGAAACCTGAGACTCCCTAAAAGACACCCAAAACTTCATGGACAATTGATGACTGAACCAGACAAATGAAAATGATGATTAACCAAATGAAAAAAAAACCAAAGGATGGGTCACTAGTGAATACTTTTATCACGCAAGATCCATATATAAAATAACATACCCGATGGTATAAATGTAATAGTAAGTGCATGATTTTGTGACTACATTTTCCCCCACTTTATGTTGGTGAGTGAAAATATCGATAACATAAAGTAGATAAAGATGTGTACTTGAGAAAAAGTAGGAGAATCCCATGTTGTAGAAGAAATCACAAATGTGTAGTAGAAGCATGTCGATAGAACTATAAAAGTGTGTCAAACCATGGATCAGTGAGTTGATCCATGTAACCTAACAAAAACGCGTAAATGTCATGATGAAGTGTGGTAAATGAAAGTGATGACTAGAATGTATAATGATTTTGAACGTGGTTTAACAATGAATAAGTGGGTAGGGAGTGATCAGTTCCCAACCCAAACACTTGTATGTGAATGGAATAATAAAAGGATTTGGGCATCCTGCCACCAGAGGAAGAGTGTAGGGAGAAAAGTGTGTTATTCTCCAAACTTTAACTACATCCTCAAGATCTAGCCACTGCAGATGGACTCAGATCAAAAATTGTGATTTTTGGATCCAAATGATTTTGATTAAATAGTTGACCCATATAGGAGTGGTAAAGGAAATACACTCTTGCCCCCACTCCATGGGTGTCACTGTAATTTGAAAGCTTCTAAGCTGGGTCATCTAGAAGTGAATGTGATAGAAAATGAGACAACTTCTAAGTTAGGTCATCTGGAAGAAAATGTGATATGAAAGAGATATCTTCTAGGTTAGGTCATTAGGAAGAAAACACAGAATGAAGGAGATGACTTCCAAGTTAGGTCATCTAGAAGTGAGCATAGAATATAGAATAAAATCCCAAGTTATGTCATCTAGGAAAGAAGTGGTGAATGTAACTCCCAAGTTAGGTCATCTGGGAGACTGCTTGTAGATTTGAATGATCTGATTTAACATGCATTGGTTTTGATTAGTTGATTGATTGTTTTGATTGGTTACTCATGGAGAGGTTTTTTGCTAATTGCCCCTAGGTTAGGTCATTAGGGGAAAGTCACTAGAAATTGATGAGATGTCATGTAAAATTATTTTTAATCACTTATTTCCCCCAAGTTAGGTCATTAGGGGGAGTTGATAGGTTGTAGCGTGTGATCGTGTTTGGGAAATGTTAGATGATTGTTGCCCCCAGATTAGGTCATTAGGGGGAATTGATGGTGAAATGTCACGGTATAAATTTCCAGGTGTTTGATTCATGATGTTTGAACACATGGTGATGTAAGGGGGATTATAGGGGACACTTAATAATATGCCCCTCCTTTCAGGGAAAGAGGGAGTGATGAAAAGAACGAACTCTATGTTGAAAATAATGACAAGAGGTTAAAACATGTATGTTGTAGATAAGATAGTGCAATGAAGAGATATAATTCATCTTAAATGTGTACCATACGGTGGTAGGTGGAATTATAAAAATAATTCCACAAATGAGGTGTAAATCGGAGTAAAAACACTCAAGATATGAGCAAAATAGTGTAGCGTGTATTAGTTGTGGTAATAAGTGCAAAATATGGACCATAGTAAAAGTAGTATTGAAAAGTGACTATAAATAGTAAAGTGAAAAGGTATCTTATCACTTCATTTTTCTTTTTCACGAGTGTGAGAGTGTGTATCGAGTGAGTAGAGATGCCTCAAGTGAGACCATTACGTCCTAGCTGATTTGAGAGAGTGGCGACTGCTGTAGCATCATGTACGATTCCAGAGTTGGTAAGTGCATTATTTTTGTAAAAATGTAGGGTGTAATAGGCATTTTAGTTGAATTTTTGAAAATTTGGGGTTTTTAACTTTCTTGGTGTTTTGGACCTAGACAAGAGTGGTGAGGATGCTAGTGACCCTTAGGACTGAAGCGCCTAGATCCGGGCACTAATGTCCTGCTTCGGAGTGCCCCAATCCTGCATCCAGGAACCTTGGTCCAACATTTTAGGATTTTATGGATAATCATAGAAAACATGTTTCTAGTATGTTAAAGAGACATGTTTGACTGTGTAAGGTGTTTTAACCATGTTTTTGTTGTTGTTTGGTGTTGTGTAGAGGGATATCCACTCGAGGGAGTTCTGTGGTGGCCATAACTTGAGTACATTACTTAGATTGGGGTTGTCAGATGATGAGTGGGATGTGATGGACCGTGTCAGCCTATGACATATAAAACGGATAGGGGATGTGCCCCATAATATGCCCATATTGACTACATTGTGTGAGAAATGGTGTGCAGACACATGCACATTTTGGTTGCCTACAAGGGAGATGACAGTGACACTGGAGGATGTATATCACATATTGTGATTACCAGTTGTTGGGGAGAGGGTACAAGTGATGGAAGTAGTGGATATGGAATGGAAAATGCACTCGATGTGGTGATATTTTGTAGGGGCCAAAGTACCTACTGAGGCCCATATCAGTTTGGATGTGATATTATAGTCTAGGGTTCCGCAGTTGCAAAAATTTGTCGCAGTGGTGATTGCATCATGTATAGCTGGAGGGAGGAGGTGTCATAATCTTATATAAGATGCATGACATATGTCAATGGATAGAGGAGGATGGGATGAGATATGCATGGGCATGGTGTGTGTTGGCCCATTTATACAAGGAATTGTATCGGTTTACACAAGATGAGCATGGTGGGGGTATAGGGGCCACCACACTGCTACATGTATGGGCATATGTGCACATAGCTGTATTGAGACTAGTTGTAGGGCCACAAGGAGAGTGGGCTCGGCCTGAGATATATGCTCGGTGCTGGGTTGATATTCACAATAGGAAGATGGACACAAATAGTTTCAAAGCACTAATAGATAGGATGGGGCCGAAGTTGGTTATATGGAGGCCATATCGTGATTATGGGGGATGGCCTAAGGATGCTACAAAGTTGTAATGTATTTGAAGGACCATATGGCTAGAGGTTTGTTTTCCATGTGTGGTAGATATTTTTCAAGTGGAGAGACTATGTTGACAGTTTGGTATGGCGTATGATGTGCCCCTAGAGCCATACATATGGCTGCAGGCTATCAGAGCCCCTAGGAGGGTGGGTACTAGGCTAGAGCCTATGATAGATCAGTTGATACAATTAGGGCTAGATGAGGCATACCTAGTGATAACAGTTGTAGATGGAGATGACGTAGGGTGTATAGAGGATTATCAAGCGTGGAAAAATGCATTGGTGGGTATTACTATACCTATTATTTGTCGGTGCTATGGAGTTACCACCTAGAGGAGCGGGTGAGGGAGGTGTCCCTGACCCTGTAGTGGTGGTTAAGGCATAGCATAACTATTTGGGTATGCTTATATAGTGTTTAATGAATTATCTATGTTTTTTTGTACATATTTAGCTAATGTGGGGTTGTATGTTGTGATCACAGGAGATGCATATTGGTCATTGATAGTGGACACATCGATCCACACCTTGACGTATAATGTGCTGAGAGACATGCTAGGTGGAGGGATATTAGAGCATGTGGACAATATTACAGGTGAGAATGCCCATATATTTGATCTAGTGGCCATAGTAGCGACAACCTATACGCTGCTGCTTAGCGAGAGGGACAAGGCACGTGAGGAGATGTGACATGCTTAAGAGGTAATAGGTGGTGGTCCCTTGGCCTAGGACGTGTTCACACGATATGTAGACCTGTAGTGTCATTTTTTAGAATAGAGTACAGAGATTGCTATATTACATAGGTAGGTGGAGAAGATTTGGGGCCACAAAATGAGGTGTCGCGTTGGTGGTGAGACATCTAATTCTAGGGCTCTTGTGGTACACGAGAGTGATAGTGATGATGAGGTTTGATATGGATGACTATATATGATGTGGGACCTTGCCCCTCAGTTATGAAACATGTTTTGGGATGATGATTGTATGAACAATATATGTATGGACACCTATTTTGATATATGTTAGATCGATGTTGAGGTGTTTTTCCATTGTGAAGTAATGGATATCGTATGATTGTATGATTATTGTTCTAGCATGTGTATTGTATTATATGTGATGAATATAAAATTCTATGATGATGTTAGTAATGGTAGATAAAATATGCATGGTAAATGATGATGTAGATAACTAATGTAATGTTATTGATGAGATGAATAAAGTATGTAGCGCGTAGGCAATGTAATGGTGATAATAGAATAAATGTAGAAATAGATGAGTGTATTGTAATGAATATGTGAAAATATAATATAATGATAATATGATAAGGTGATGAAAATATGAGGGGGGAGATTAACAATGACCCTAGCGTATGAATGAATAGGCTCATGTAATAAGACCCCTCAATAGTCACTTGGATGATCTGCATAAGCAAGAGTGTGTCATCGGGAAATGATTGAAGTGTGCTAGATTAATGAAAAAAAACGTGATGAAAGGTTCTTAGAACTAATTCCTCAACAATCCTGTAAGAACCGTAAGAACACAAGTGCATAATTGAGGGGTATGGTGATAAGAATCACCTACCAAAGACCAATACAAATGGTGGCAGTGGAAACATGTGGAATGGATGGAGCACGAGTGTATGAACCAAACAAAATGTCATGTGTAGTGACTATGGGGTATGTAGAAACTGACAGAAAACTGTGAGATGCAGTGACATGAAGTGGTGGATAATGTGGATGGAGCGGATGTAATGAATGTGATGGTAGAAATGTCAGATGATGTGGAGAATGAACATGTAGTGGTGGCTCATGATGAACAAAATGAGCACTTGATGGAGAATATGTAATTAGGGTATGCCTATTTTTACAGGGTGAAGGAGATAGTGAGTGCTCACGAGAGGAAAATGAGATGATGTTAGATTTCACTAGTTTTTGTATCCTCTCACATTGGGCAAGGAAATCACTATCCCTATGACCAAATATGTAATGATAATTGTAATAATTTTGATCACGTTGATGTTACAAGCGGTGTGGGGGATGATGTTGGTAAGAGGGTAACAAAATCAATCATTCATTGAGTAATATGTGAAGCACATCATGTGGTCAAGCGTGTGGAGAGAAATACAAAGGTTATTGTGAAGGAGGTGGAGTGGTGGAAGTAGGAGCTTGCTGTGGAGCTAGAGAAGAATGTAATGGTGGGAAGAAGAGGGTTGAGCTTGTTTGAAATGCACTTAGACAAAGCTGGAGATTGCTTTGGATACTCAACTAGCAGTGGGAGTGGAGGAGAAACGGATGGAATTGTTGGAGAAACATGTGGGGGTTCAACAACATGTGAGGATGAAAGATCTTGTGCTAGATTTACAACCTTATATCACAAGAGAATGAATGAATCACAATTTTCGTATTGTAACCTTTGTTTAAGCGGGGGAATGAGATCACGAAAAAAGATGATTTTTTTTTCTAAGTCACTAGGCTAGAAAATGAGCTGGTGTATACAAACATTGAACCGTAAAATATAATCCTATATAGGTTCAGAGGAGCCTTAATGTAATGTAGGAATGTGGTCATACGTAACCCTAGGGCCATTGTTAAGAATAAAGCAACAGAGGCAAGCATCCTCCATGTCATAGAAAGTTCTAATGGACCTAGAGGGTGAGTGGGTGTACCATTGTAGTGCCTCATCAGTAAGACTATAGTGGAATGCCTTAAGCAACAAGTGATCATTAGAGTAATCAGCCATAAGTGTGCGGTAATGTAGGATATGAGCACGCGGATCACTGGTACCATCAAAGCATGTGAAAGTAGGCATGAAAAAATCTTTAGGGAAGGTAGAATTATGATTCTTTTTAGGAACAAGATTGTCATGTAAATATTTTTCGTCAATAGAGGCAATATCCTATGAGGGGATGGTAGGAGATGGAAATAATGTATTAAGTGGTTGAATTTTTTCATTATGAGTGATTATACGGATGCACAAAGGTGATATAGTGGAGTCAGATGCTAAAGGAATAGTGGTAGATGGTGATGTAGGAACTACAATAGGACTAGTATCAACACGATCCCTAGTAGGTGTGGCGAGCAAGGAGGAAACCTCAATAGGTGAAGATGCAATAGGATAGGTAGGGGATGTGGGGATAGAAGAAGAAGAATCAATAACAATGGGTGACTATAGACACTAATAATTTAGCTTGAGCAATTTAAATACTTAAATTGTGCTAATTATACCCTTTTCTGCAAATTAACGACATATCGTCAATATCACACATTTTCTCTGCTATCATCGTTAATTAATTACATTACATTAGTTAATTAACTCTTCTATCCAACAATGACACCAATTAACGACCTTCCATTAATCAGCTCCCCTTTCTATCTCGATTAATTAATTAATTATAATTAATTAAGCTTCTCTTTCTATCTCGATTAATTAATTATTTATAATTAATTAAGCTCCCCTTTCTATCTAGATTAATTAATTATTTCTAATTAATTAATACCACTTTCTATCTAGATAATTAATTATTCTTAATTAATTAATTCTCTCTTCTATTTAATCAATAAATCTTCATTTATTTCATTAAAATCCTTTTATAACATAAATCATACTAACTATTCCTCTAAAAAGCTTCTATAAGCTTGCACACCTATTAAGTAATCACTTTGGTTAATTAATAAACCCCCTCAATCCCCATGAGTCAGTAAAAGACAAACTAAACTCTCCTAAAGTTAACTCAACCACTTCTAAACCATGTTTATCAACAACTAACCCAATCTCTCTATTATCCCACATGTAAAGGGATGTAGAAATTCTTTTATCCATTGGGCTATATAAAGAGTCCTCCTCCTACCTTTATTTTTACACCTAAATGAGCATAGAGCCAATTTATTATGTTAGAGCACTCTTCATTGGAGGAGCTAGCTATTTTCATTTCTTGCATTCATTCTTCCAAGTTTGAAGTCATATGGAGATATGTCAAATGGTCTTGTAGCCATGGATTGACAAGACTCCATTCTTGAAACCTTGGGATTTAAACATACAATCAAACCCTTTGATTGCTAAGGATATAAATAGGTTAATTTCATTAGTATTCAATTAGAGATAGAGGTTAATTTGTTTAGCATGTTAGTTTGAATCTTCATTTTATGTTCTAATGCAAATATTTTAATAGATTAACTCTGTTTAAGCTCTAAGAATGATGGTATATTGATCTAGTTAGAATTGTATTGAAGTTATTAGATGTTAGATTTTATTTCCTTTTATTTTTTAACTAATTCATGTACACATTTGGCACACCCGGTGGGACTTACTCCATTGTCCTTTGCACTTAATTTCAAGTTTTTGTAGTTAAGTTTCAATTTTGGTTATTGACTCTTTTTTTGCATATATTGACATAACTTGTTTTTCTTAACTTGTTTTATTGAGTTTGCATGTGTTGAGTCTTAATTGTAGGTATAAATCTTATATTCTTGAGAATGAGGTGAAGTGATGTAAAAATTGGATCTTGATGGGAAAATTTCAAGATTTCTCCATGTTTTCATTTTTAGAGCTTATTTTTTCAACATTCTACATGCTAGTTTTGTCAATTTCTTGAGCATGTAGGTTAGTGTTTGATAGTTCTGAGCCTTCTATTTACATAGTAATGTGGTGGGTTACTCTTAAAATTGAATCTTGGCGAGAAAATTTCAATATTTCTCCATGTTTTCATTTTTAAAGCTTACTTTTTCAACATTCTACATGCTAGTTTTGTCAATTTCTTGAAAATATTAAATTATTGAGCACGTAGGTTAATGTTTAATAGCATTGAGTCTTCTATTTACATATTAATGTGGTGGGTTACTCTTAAAATTGAATCTTGGTGAGAAAATTTCAATATTTCTCCATGTTTTCATTTTTAGAGCTTACTTTTTCAACATTCTACATGCTAGTTTGTCAATTTCTTGAAAATTTTAAATTCTTGAGCATGTATGTTAATGTTTAACAGCATTGAGTCTTCTATTTATATATTAATGTGATGGTTTATTGTCAAAATTGAATCTTGGTTAGAAGAATTTGACCTTTTTACAGATTTAGGGACTTTTTTTTTCACATTTTTTGAGTACATGTTAAGTGCATGCCCGTGAGCATAAGAGCATATGCGTAACCCATCTTTTGAAGGCCATAATTTTTTCTCCCAAACTCGAAATGAATCTGTTTATGTTGCATTGGAAAGGTATTGAAGTGAACTATGTAATGAAAACATAAATTTGGGATTTATAGTTATAGAAATTGTAGATTTTCCCTTTATTGTAAAATTGGTCATTTTCTAACATGTCTAATGTTTTGATGAATGTTGTATTTCCATGCTTTACTTGATTTAGACCAAAGATTGTGTATGCTCTGCTCTTGCACCTTTTGGTGATCTTGAGAATAAAAAAAAGCTTTGATCTCTAACTTTTTAACATTTAGATTAACTTGGAAATTTGATTATTCATTTTGCTTAAGGGAATGAACCTTTTACAAAGCATTTTTTATGGTCATTTGATTTGAAGTTTTCCATTTCTATCTAGTTAGGCTAAAGTTTTTGTATGCTATTATTTTGCACTTTAGGGTGATCTTGAAAATAAAATTCATATTTAATCTTCATTTTCTAGCATTTGGTTAATTGGAAACTTCATCTTTCATTTTTGGTTTAAGGGAATGAACATTTATCAAGATTTTTGTATGGTTCATTAATTGTAAAAGCTTTCCTTTACTTTTTAGTTGGATTATTTTTTGTATGTATTCTTTTTTCTTGAATTTTTGGATGATCTTGAGAATCAAAATAAACTCTTAATCCTCTTTTAAATAATGTGATTTTCTTGGAGAACCACTAACACTTGAGTGCAAGACCTAAAAATGCTTGTCAAATAAAGGAGTTCGAAACAAAATTTTCTAACTATAAGTGTGTTGCAGGTTTCCAAATGGTGAATGACTAAACCACATTAAGTCTAAAAGATAATAAAACACCACATTCAAAAAACTTGATTTACAAGTTTGGATAAGGGTATGCCCCGTCCGATTAAAACTAGGACATAACCCCTTTGTCATAAGCCTTAATCTATAATAATGGGGGTGGTCCTAGGAACTCCAAAGTAGTCCATGTAAGAGGGAACCTTGTGGATAAAATGGGAAGTGCTCCACATAGTTACTTGACTAGTAGACACATGAGATTTAACGTCAAAGTTATCCGTATCGCGACCCCAATGAGAGTACACGATGGACACATTTATTGCCCACTATGCTTGAAGGGGTAAAGTAAAGCCGTGATAATCCTTGGGAAACCTTGTCAAATTGAGCTCACTCTTATATAAATTTTGACACCTAGTTGAGTGAACCACCTAGGAAGCTATCTTTGACTAGGAGCCAACTTTGACCATTTCAAAACCAATTTCAGTTAAGATCCATTATTCATCATGAAACATGTGAAGCATTACTTTTTCTTAGTTTTTCACTCACCCTAAGGCAAGACGAAACTATGCCGAAGTGAGGCCAACATTTTTTACCACCAATTGATATACTTCCTTCGCTTTCTTTTGACACTATTTTGATTAGAATAAGAGTGACTACACTTGTGTTGCTAATTTATTGTATTCACCACTTTTGTGTTTGTTTATGCTCATACATGTTAGCGGTTGAGTTGTTAGACGTATAAAGTGCATGGAAACATTTTCATATCATTGGTATCCTTTTCTATCTTGACACACAAGTCAATATTTTCAATCTTAGTTAGGCTTGACTCATCATCTTTATTACCCTTTGAACTTGTTATCTTGTTTATATCAAGTCGTTACAATTCTGGTACTTATGTCTTGTTTCTTGTAAACTTGGGCTAAGTGTCTATATTGTGACATTACACTATACACACTCTAACAATTCCTTAATGTAATATAGCTTTAGTTTGCTTTCAATCAATACCTTGATTTTGAAAAGTGTTGAGTGTTACCATTTGTGCACGTTATATCAATATCATTTTGATATTAATACCTTACTTTTCTGAAAAGTTTGGTTAATATAGCTTAGTGGTATTATTGTGTCGCTCACAATCGTAACTACCTCTTTTTGAAATATAGGTCTTGATTGGATTCAAGCTTGCTTTTAGTATACTTTTTTTGGGGACCGTAATAAATTTTTGTTATTACTTACACCTTGTTTATATCTTTGAACTTGACATAAGTAGTGACATTTTGTTAATCATCTTAAGCACCAACTACCATTTGACTAATTGGTTTACCAAAAAATTTGCATAATTGTGTCTCGTTTGTCACATCGAATTATCCATTTTAGACAATCACTTTGATCCATTGATTCTTTATCATTCATTATTCTTTGGTCATTAATTTGGCTTTTTATTTTGAATTTGTGTGATTTTTCCTTGTGTTTATCCATCTTATAAAATCATTTCTAGGACAATCCTTTGGGTCTTTGATCCTCTTTATCTTCTTGTTTTTGCCTAATTTCATGATCATTTTGAACACATCTTTCAAACCTTGGCTAAAAAATTTCCTATTAAGCAAATTCTGCATCAATCAAACATAGAAAATATATTTCCTTTGTATCCTTTATGTTACTAAATTTTTGATAAATTCTTTAACATTTACGCATCCAAAATTGATTTCTAAACTTGTTGAATTATCAATCTTAAGTCATCATGATGTATGTTTTCCTTAGATTCCCTTTTAGAAAATCACACAAACATCCCCATATTTATGAAATGTCTAGTTGGTTTTCATTATGCTGCCTAAATCAACATGAAACCTTCTTCACTTTGAAGAAGTTTGATCATACAATCTAGGTTTAGACCTTTGAATGAAAAACATGCCCAAAATTATTGATTATCACAAGGTCCCTTATACATACATCAATAAGGAATTAAAGTTTCAGCATTCACATCAAAATATTCCCATCATGACCAAACCTCATTTGGTGTTCTCTCCCCACCTTCATCTCATAGTCGGTGTTATGGTTTAGACACTTCTGATCCAAATTATTATTCGGGACCCCCCCAATATTCTTCTGATTCTAATACAAAAATTTCCTCTTATTTTGAGGATTTCAATCCAAATATTTCCTCTGATTCTTCTGATGATTTGGATCCAAACTACTATTCAAATTCATCTCATTCGTATCCTAATTTGTGATCCTCCCCTTCTTCATAGGAACTATTTCATCATACTTATACTATGATTTTTGAGTCCCCCTTTCATTGCAAGACCTCGTTTATCATTCATCCAATTCAAATCCTAAGTCATGGTCCTCCCCTCCTTCATAGGAACTTCTTTATCATTCATCTAATGCGATTATTGATTCATGGTCCTCCCCTTCTTCACAGTACCTTATTTATAAAACATCTAATGTAATTCTTCAATTGTGGTCCTCCCCTTCTTCACATGACCTATTTTATCAGTTACCTCAATGAACTATTCCTCCTTTGAAGATTCATGTGACTCAAAGTCCTTCTAGTCAATCATCTAAGTCGACTCCTACGTCGTAATATATAGAATTTTGGATGTAAAATCCTCCTATTATTCCTCCATGACATCTTCTTATAGGGAAACCTATACCAACAAATTGTAAATCCACATCTTCTTCTACTCACGAGACATCTAGCCTCAATTCTACTTCATCTCTTGAGTCATATTCTTGTATCAATCATCATTCAACATCTTCTAAGTCTTCCACACTAGTTGGACCATTTTTTTCCAATCAAACCTCTGTGGTTAATCAACAACCCATACTGATTGATTTCTTTCAGAATGAAGGAGATATCTTGACCTTTATAGGGGCACATGAAGATTTACCTCTAACAAATTACGAGCAAGGATTATCTTTAGACTTTGATGCGTCCACGTATTTTGAGGAAAATGTTGATTCCTTTTATCAAGAAACAAAGGAAGAGCCTCAGATCATGGAACTTGATCCTCCTCTTATTCTTCCATCTTTATATACTTCATTACGTGATGAAACTCCTAGGTCTTTCATTGATCTAGGGCTTATCTTCTCATCACCCAATCACTCTTTGTCTATCATAATTCCTCAATCACAATCTCTTATGGGGTCAAGGCTAAGTATCCCTTCATCTTTTTCTAGGTGTGGGTCACCTTCTAGTAGCCCTCCCTCTACTATTTGTGGGACATTTTTGATTATTCCACTATATTCTATTCTTGGGGCACATCCTACTAGCCCCTTGTCTTCTATGTATGGGTCTCCCCCCAATATTCCATCATCTTCTATTCTTGGGCCACATCCTAGTAGCCCATTATCTTCCAGCTATGGGTCACACCCTAACAACCCTTCTCCTTCTATTTTGAGGCCACATCCTAGTAACACTTCATCTTCTATCTGTGGCTCATCTCCCGGTATCCCATCTTCTTCAATCTTTGGACTGTATCCTTTTAATCCATCACATTATTCTTCTACCAAATATTATGGCAAGCCCAATGTCATTTCTCACATCAATTCTAAAATTCCACATTCTTCTCCCACTTCTTGAGATCAGAAAAGTCGAGCATTATCTTGTAAGAAACCTAGACAAGTTTTTTACTGAGCTAAGACCAAAACAACGAAGAGCTCCAAAGCTCCCAATAACTCAAATGATTATAAAATTCAAAATCAAACGCGATTCTAGAATGCACATCAATGTACCCATCAAGTATGACACAAAGTGAAAAAACATATGGATAGGGAACTCAAGATCCCACATATGAAACCAATGTTTCAAAATAAATCACAATCATTTATTGATTGTGAGCTCGCCACGATCATCGAGATTGGGGATACTATCATACTTGATAAGAAAACATGCTTAGTCTATCTTATCAAAGAAATCATGAACATCGTTGTTGGATCCTATCACGTAAAGTGATATGTTTCATTCCGATAACCATAAAAAAAAATAAAAAATCATTAAATAGTTCAAAATTACAAAAAAATAGAAAACATTAAAACATTACAAAAATAAAATCAAAGGTAAAAACAACAAACATTGCAATCAAGTATTGCATACACATGGATGTTCTTTCTTCCCTTTATTTCATATTCCTCTACAAGTCATCCACCATTTTCATCCCTTCAATGATATTTTGGTTAGCTTATTTCGTACACATTTTACAACATTCATCACTATGGTATACATTTGATCTTTGTCTTTCATCACCTTGGTAAATTAAAAAATGACTGACCTCTCAGAGATCCTATCACACATATAATAAAATTTGTTTGGAAGAATTTTTGGGAATATTTATTGACACTAGCCAATGTCATCATCACAATCACTTCCACATCCTTCCATCAAGCCAACAATGATTCTTAACCCCTTTTCAAACAAGAGAGCTGAAATAAGTTTTCAGTAAACAAAGAAAAATAATCAAAATCAATAAATTAAAAAGCAAAAGCTAAAAGAAAAAACAAATTGATATATAACTCTCTCTTGGGGTATTTCCAATAATCTCTACTGGGGCTATGAATGCCTAACTGGAAGTAGAGAAAGGTTGTGATTAGAATCAAATGAATTTCTATTGGGGCTATGGACGTGTTGGTGAGAAAATTTGTCGAGGACAAATTGGTGGTTATCTTTCCAACGCTTTGGGAGTCTAAGTTCCTCTACTAAACTGGTGCAACTGCCATACGTGTATGTACAATTAAATTGTGAGTTTTATCCTGGTGGCCTTTCGGCCGAGGATCTAACAGGGGCACTCCACTGACTCTGTGGTAAATTCTTGCAAGTATCTATAAGGGAAAATTTTTCTTTGAAGGAAAGAAAGGGGATTAAGAATATTTAGAAAGGAGAAAATAATGTTGTAAGTAGAAAATCAGAGACTTCCACACACTATCCAGAAGTTTCAAAACATGAACTTGTATTTTAGAAGAAAACAAATCTACAAAAAAGAAATAAGACCGAATAGAGCTTAATGAACAAAAAGTTCCAATAAACTCCTCAATCAAAGAGGATAAAATTCCTTCTTCATTTATTGAAGCTTAAGTAGAATTTGCACATAGTGTGGGAAGTAGAAGATTTTTTTTAGTGGGAGAAATAAAAGAAAATTTTTATCTCTTGATTTCTTCACAAGGATTTCTTTCTCATGAATTCACAAAAAACAACTCCAACATTTAAGAATTTTTAGACGATAAAATTTGGAAGAAGTTAAAATGAGGAGCTTGCTAAAATTTATAGAAGAAGAGGCAACTCTTCATCTTCCTGGTGATTTTTTGAATACCTTAATATGACTTAAGACTGTTCATATTCCACTTTAAATATTTAAGTCCCTTTTATAATAACAACATGACCTAAAGTTACATTATATTTCTAAAGTCACTTAAGTCATATTAAAAAGTGCAACCCTCAACGTAAAAATAAAACATTGAGGAGAGAGAGTGGTGTATGAGTTGAGCAGAGAGAGAGAAAGAAGAGGAAGAAGAAGAAGAAGAATTATGTTGAAGGATGAGCTGTTGTGGTGGACTTGGCTCTGCTCTTTGACTACTCTCAACTTTGTGATCCTGAGAAGGATTCTATCTTTCTAAGCTCTTGTTTGAAACGAACTACTGCTGATTCTACTTTGTCGGCATGATGGATGCAAATACAGCTCAAGGTTTCAGTCCATCTGTCAATCACACTATTGATGTCCTTGCACTTCTTGAACCACGATGAATGATTTTCTATGATAAGTGCAATGGAGGCTCTGATCTCTGAGAAGAAGTCAAGAGTATATTTAGTGAAGGAAAATGGATTGCCCACCCCTTTCTTGACATATTATTTGAAAGGGATGATCAACTCATCAATAGTTGTATGTTCACTCATTGCAGGTACTCCAAGTTTCTAAACTTCTTGATTTATACTATCCTACAACTTGTATGCTTGTTCTTATTTCTCCTCTAGCTATGTGAAGGCCCAATTGATTTCTTCAAATCTGATTTCCAAGGTCCTCACCCATACATGTGTCAAGTCTTCTACAGGAGTTTTAAAGGCCTTCCTATCAATCAAATCCTAGCGATGGGTGTTGCTCATCTCACTCACTACTGGGCGTAGAAGTTCCCAGTAATATCTTTCTTTCCCCACATCCTCTTTGAGTGCTCACATTTTTTTGGCTGTGGCACACATGTTCGCAAATAGCTTGACTTCCTCTTGGAGTGCTAGCTTCTCTATTTCAGAGATAGAGTTGATCCATACATTATTCGCTCACTCCTACATCATGAGCTCTTGTGTTCTTCTGATGGATTCTTGATCAAAGCTACTGATGGGTGCCACTTTCTTGATAGGAAGTGTTGTAGTGCTTGGTTCCACCAGGTGTTGCACATACATTGAAAGATTTTGTACTTATGCCTCTAGTACCTCAATATTATCTTTATATTATTTTTTCCTTACCACTATGCGAGTAGAAGATTGTTGATATATGTGTAAGTCTCCCTCATGAATAGGTGGTCCCAATTGGATTATGCTCATCTCATAGTTGGTTGGTGTCATATCATCTAGTGGATTGATTACTTTTGGCCGAGCTACTTTGATGTACTAATTACTAGTCTCCCCACTGTAGAATCGTGATGTTGTATGTGTAATATTTCTTGAACTTTTTCATTTAGCTAATGAGAAAATTGTGGATAGATCAGGGGCCACTACTTATTGTATAGTGTGAGTGATGGGGGTGACCATTTCCAAAATCCATAGAAACATCTCATCAGATTCAGGCTAAATGATGGGTACACCAACCATTCTTTGTTTTGAAGGAGGGGGAAATTATTGAATCAGAGGGGCGTTGGTGTCAACAAGAGGTGAGACCTCTTGTAATGGTTCGAAGACTGGATCATGAACCATGTATTCATCATTCACCTATGCATTTACTACTAGATTTTTTGTTTGCATCACTAAGATCAAGTCTTTCTCATATGGTGATACCAACAAACCTTCTCCTTCCCTAACTTTCTTGGGTGTCTTCTTGCAGGGAGAAGATTCTAATTCCATGACCTTCCTTTTTGAGCTCACTCCAGAGTGTTTAGAGCTGGAAGTCACCTCTACTAATTTTGAAGATGAATGATGTGAAGCTTGCTTTTGGCTTAGAGAAATTCCTCGTGCCTAAATGATCATAGTCCTATTCTTCTAAAACTAGTTCCTCATTCTCCTCACCACCTTTTCAGTCCACTCTAATATATCTCCTGATTCAAAAATATGCCAGTTGATTTAGGGCATTGGGGACATCTTGACTGCTGCGTACTCAGGATCGTACATCTCTGTCCCATCATCATGCAAGATTTCTTCATACCAAGAGAAATTGAATTTCTTCATCTCACTGATTTTCATCTTCATGTGGTCCTTTTCATGTACTTTGAACTCATCAATACAGTTGGCCTAGTAGTCTTTGACATGTGGCTCATGTTGCAATTTTGGGACATAGAACAAGTCGCGCTCTTCTCAGATGTCAAATTTGGTCCTGGTGATGTAGGAATGCAAATTAAAATGTGTAAAAGTTACCACCAAGTGAGATGCGTCATTTGAGATTTTTCACTTGAACTCCCCTAGAGATATAGGGAATGAAATCAGTTTCTTTCTCCTACTTCTGATCTTGTTATTCACCTAATTGATCTGCCTACAGAGCTCAAACAATACAATTTGGTCACTGATGTACTTATGTAGTTTCAATGGAGCTTGGTTGAAGCCAATGACTCATATGTAGGAGAATGTTGAGAATTGTTTGAAGTACAAGTTGTATTCCTTGATGAGGGATGCCTCTTTTGGTGACATCCTAGCTTCAAGATCCCCATTTAAGCTTCAGACCATGTATATGGTGAATGTATCATTCACATGGGTGAAATTCCTGTTGCTCTCCTCCATTACCAACTATGGAAGTTTCTTGGATGCAGGTACCTTAGAAGTAATGTTCTACTTGAGATCCAATCCCTTGAATGATCTTGAGCTTGCGAGGAGATAAACTAGGTAATAAGTAAGGTGGAACTTATTTGTCATGGGAACTTGGAGTAGTTACAGTTGGAGATTACCGCTAATGATCTGCCCCCAGTCAATTCAATGCTTCCCTTTTGTCAATGTCAGGATGAAAAGGCCCATCTAGTCCTAGAAATCTCTCATGCTTGCTTCACCCATAACTCTATTAAGGAGGGTGATGACATCAGAATACCCTTCTTAGAACTCACACATTGGTATATTCTTGGGCATCCTGGAAGTTTTTCTTCCCGTTTTCAACCATGAGCCGAGCGCTAATCCTTGGACATATGAATCCATTATTTCCCAATCATGCAGGACCATTTCCTTTGAGATGATGACCATGTTGGGGGATTTCCGTATCTGCAGAGAGATTGAAATGGTACTAGGGATGACGACTGCCATTTTTGTACTGTTTTTAGCTCATATGGTTCGTGTCTCAGGATCGTAGTGGAAAGAGTAGGCTAGGAATAGAACCAGACTCTGCACAAACACTAGGTGTCTTACAGTGGTGAACAAGCCACTTGTGAATATCTGGTCTTCAATCCTCCTTCGGTCCTTGGAGGTCACGCAATTATTAAGGTAATTTAGGTCATCTTCTGATCCCTCCACTTTTGCTTCATGTCTCCCTTAGAAAAAGTAACTTACTATTTTTATTAAGTGTGAAAAAACAAGTCCCTGGAAATCCATTGAGTGTTGTGAACTTGATTCCTCTTTCTCCCTACATTCCTCATTCCTTCCAGATCAACTTTCTATTTTTAGAAGGTGCTCGTGGGCCCACTTTCTATTTTTTTTAAGTGCCAAAAAATGCATGTTCTGGTGAATTCTCAGTTGTAGTGCACCCTTGATGTCTTCGCCTCCTTTGTAGAACCTTCTATTGATGGCTTTCCCTAAATAGCAGTCCATATGTAGTATGCCTACTATTTTTAGAAAGTTGGCTTCTGGGAGTTGGATTGACGTGGAATGTAGTTTTTTGATATGGGTTTTTTTTCCTAATATCACCTCTCTAAAATTTCGGGCCCACCCGCTTAATAGTCCAAGAGATTTTCAAGTTTTAATTTTTTGACCTAACAGTGCTTCTGGATGCGGTGGCCATTAAAGTACCTCAAAATTGTAGGTCTGGTTTTCTCCTCCATTTGTGATGAATTTTTTTTTCATTGTGATAGGTTTCTTCTTCTTATGCTTCAAGTGTAATTCTACTTCATTTCACCTAATGGTTTGACCAGAAATTGGATTTTTTCTTTGTTGAGCCCGAAGTGGGATTTCTTCACTTCTGATGCTTTATAGCCTGAGGGGAGAGTTTGACGGTGTCTTATTGATGGCCTTGGGTAGAGGAATGAACAGAAAAATATAGCTTGCTATTTCATGCATCCATTTGGGATATTTCTTAAACTTTTCGTTTCATGGCCATGGAGTTTTCTTTGTGCTTCTCCTTCTTTGTTCTGTGCTTCTCCTTCTGTGTTTGCTCCAATTTTACTTTAGGACTTGTGTGCACTAGTGGGGTGGAAGAGGAGTAACTCTATGGTAGGTCTGGTATGAGGTTTAGAAATGGATTAATGGAGGTGAGAAGTTACAGAGGAAGAATGGAGGAAAACTGTGCACGAGAGTGGAAGCAGTTGGAAGCACTAGAAGCACTGAAGTGACAGTTATATTTCTTGAAATTTTGAAATTATGAAAGGAGAATCTTGGGAACATTTTTCCATGCTTGATGTCCTTGAACTCATGGAAATAAGGTAAATCAAATTCCATGGTGGTCAAGAGGATGACACATGGCGGCGATCCGATGACATAGAATGAAGGTGAGAAAAGTTGTTTTAAAGCACTGAGAGCTGAAAGCAGGTCACATGGATGTCCAAAAGGCTCCCCATAGGGGAATGGGAGAATTTTTACATGTCTTATTTCAGTCACCTTAGGAACATAAGGGAAATTAGTTTCCATGGTGGTCATGGAGCTGACACGTGGCACTTGATCCAACGATAGGGAATGGATGCTCCAAAAATGCACCTGGGGCTGAACTGTCAAGTAAGTAGGTCACATGGATGTCCAAAAGGATCCTCATAGGGGGATGGGTGAATTTTTAAATTTTTGATGTCCCTCACCTCAGGGAAATAAAGGACATCAGTTTCCACGGTGGTCCTGGAGCTGACATGTGGCGCTTGATCCAACGGCAGGGAATGGATGCTCCAAAAATGCACCTGGGGGATAAACTGTCAAGTAAGCAAGTCACATGGATGTCCAAAAGGATCCCCATAGGGTTTTGGGAAAATTTTTACATATTTTATGTCCCTCACCTTAGGGACATCATTTTCTATGGTTTTCCTGGAGCTGACACGTGGTGCTTGATCCAACGATAGGGAATGGATGCTCCAAAAATGCACCTGGGGGCTGAACTGTCAAGTCTAGAGGTCACATGAGGGTCCAAGAGGTCACATGGAGGATGGGAGAATTTTTCAATGGTTGGTGTACCTAACCTCAGGGATGTCAGGGACATGAAATCCCGTCAGGCTCTTGGTGTTGACACGTGTCCTCTCGGAAAATGACTAAGTCCCGAACTGCCTTTGAGAGGGTAACTTAGAAAGAAGATAACTTGAGATCCTGGTGGAATTTATTGGTGAAATTTTATATGATCTTAACTAGAAATGGAATCATAAATCCAAAGGTGGGGGTATCATGTCTTGATTTATCCATATGATCCATGAAAAACAAGATTTGTGATTTCAGAATCTACTTGTACCTGATAAAAACTGCCTGCAAATACTATGCGCCAAGGTGTTGTGAAAATTATCATTTCATTATCATGTAGGTATTGGAATAATATTTCCACGGATGGTTTTTTTACTTCTAAATCCATTCAGAGCTCTCAAAATATTCTTCTGAAGCCCGATAACTATTTTAGGCCTGTGTACTGCCTAGGCTTGTGAACCCTATTTTTTATTTAGACTGCTCCAAGTCTTTCAAAGCTTCCCCAAACCTTAAAAAATAATTTACATGATGTTATAATGTCTTCAATTCACCTCCATGTTGAATTTGGCCCTTCTGTTTTGCTTTAGGGTGGTTGGTCTAGTCCTTGGAAAGTTAGTGATAACCCTTCCCAATACTGCCAAAAGATAGCATCTTTTCAAAAATCCCTACAATCACCTAGGAGGAATGAATAGACTTTCCTAAATCACCTAGGGGACCAATTTGACATCAAATAAGGGGTCACCAGATTGACATATTTGACCTGGGGTGCCTAGGAATGATAAAACATGAAAAATTTGGCACATGGGTATAGTTGTCATGCTTGGAAACTTCTAATTTACTTGTTGCACATTTACATGGAAACAAATAGCTCTAGCTTGGGGTAATGAGATGGGAATCAAAAATCTCAATCTTAGACCATATAATTCATTGACTAATGCCTTATCCATTGGGCCTTGCAGAGTCATGTACAACTCCTAAAAAGAAAGATTGGAAGAAGGAAACACACACACACACACACAAAATGA
Organism: Taxus chinensis; assembly: GCA_019776745.2. Classification (NCBI taxonomy): domain Eukaryota; kingdom Viridiplantae; phylum Streptophyta; class Pinopsida; order Cupressales; family Taxaceae; genus Taxus; species Taxus chinensis. Next base: position 3,519,018 of record CM034152.1, on the reverse strand, counting down.
TGGAAAGGAAACACACGACAGACATAAAAGAGAAAAACACACCTAGAAATCACCTATGGTATGTTGTCCACTCAAAATTCCCTTGCTCTTAAGAAAGTGAAAATTTCAAAATTTTGAGTTTGATTGTCTTCTCTATTGTACTCAATGTTAAAAGTCGAGAAATTGAGAAAATCTACATTTTTTGGGTCATTTTGTGTGTTTTTCGGGCCTGTCAGACATTCTTGTCCCACGTGTCCCAAGTTCAAATGGGTGCTCTATTCCCTGATCGGCCGGTTTCCCCGAAGTTTTTCCATTTTCGGACCCGTCGGAATTTCTCGTCCCAAATGTCCCAATTTCAATTGGGCAAGTTGTTCCATTTTTGCCCGATCCGGCCGAGTCACGTGTTTCACACACTTTTGTCCTGCATGTCCCAAAAGGCATTTTTGTGTCTTTTCCCCACTTCACCCGAATCACCCAAACCACGTGTTTCACACATTCGTGTCTCACTTGTCCTGCATGTCCCAATTTCAAATGGGCAAGTTGTTCCATTTTCACCCGAATCGCCCGAGTCGTGTACTTCGCGCACTTTCGTTCTGCATGTCCCAAAAGGAATTTGTGCGTCTTTTCCCCGCTTTTCCCGAGCCGCGTGTTTCACGCATTCACATCTCACATGTCCCAAATGAACCAAGTGCCATTCGTGCTTATTTTTCCCGCTCTACCTGAATATCTTGCTTATTCAAATTGGTAAATGTGCATTCATTATCTTTCTCTCTCCTAATCGGCTATATAACGAGCAGACCCCCTATGCGTTTTTCACACTGCTTCCACACTATCCATTGCTCGAACCCTTGCAATCTAAAATCCTACGCGTGTATCTCTTCCCTCTGTAATTCCTTCCCGAGTTTAGTGTGCGGCTCTACCCTTCGAATTACTATCAATATGAAGATCAAATGTCAGGGACAGTGAAGCTCATCATCTTGACTTTGGTGACTTTTTGGTCAAGGATGGATGATGCAGACCCTACACAAATGGCGCAGATGATTCTACCATACTCATGTCGAGTTTGATAAGGAAATGGAGAAGTGACCCGAATTTTGGGCTCAGTCTACAACCAATACGTCAATCCCTCGTGGTAGAGACATAGACGAGGCATTGAAGAGATTCAGGCAATGAATTTTGAAGTCAGTGGGTCCCTCCCATTCATAACCATCTGTCTTCTTCTCCTTATTCTTCTCTTCTTTTTTAATTCTTTTTCTCGGATTCATTGTAATTAGTTGAGGTATTGCGATTGGCAATCCTTAACTAATCTTTAGTTAAAAGAAGTAGTTACAAAGAGTAACCGATTTGTAAGATATATAATGGCATCTTCACACCATTTTGAAGGGAGAGGAAGAACTTGGCTTATTTTCTAAAAGTGTAAATAGATCATAAAGAAATCAATACAGAAGGGCTTTCCATTCTTTGTCTATCTGATCTCTTTTATCCCCAAGCTTTCATTTAATTTTTGTGAAGATCATTTGTCTGTGTTATGTTAAGAAACTTTGTGTTCTGGCAGATGTTATTTACAGAACTTTGTGTCTTTAAATTCCATCTTATTTATATGATACAAATGATCTTGTTTCAATTCACTGTAACTTCGCATACATAAAGAATTACTCTGTTATCTATAATTCTGCATGTTGCCTTTCTGCTCATTCTCGTTTTCTAATTCCTCAGTCCTTTTGTAATTGATGATCTTTATAGAAAACACTTTCGTAATATCCAAGTTCAACTAGAAAATCATGTTTTGTATATTTGTAAATAAGTTCATTTCTGAATAAGGGAACCTCTCCCATTAAAGAGGAGGGACTTCTTGTCCGCTGACTGTTGCTCTTCGTAAAGTCCTATTTGACGACCAATAGTTTTTGGCGACTCCGCTGGGGAAAATCATATTCCAGTTCTATAATTTTTGATCATCCTTTGATCTGGCGACTCCGCGTTTACTCGAGGGAGAAGGGCCCTTGGTATTGAAGATTCTCAGTTTCAGCTTTTGGAGCAGCAGGGTTTTCCTTTCCCTTCAACAAGAAATAGAAGGACTCGTTCGACAAGCACTCCACCTGTTCAAGATAGAATTCCTACGGGTGGTATTCCTTCAGAGCCAGCTAGTCCTAATCTTCGAGCTTTGATCCTTGTTGGTGTTACATTTCCTCTCCAAGCCATTTTTCCAAGAATGACGGTACCATTGCCCTGGGGTCATCGTGTCGGGCCCCTTGCTCTTCCTCAGCCTTTGCATGAGTTACCTAGAGGTAACCAGAAGAACTTCCCTAAATTCAAAGGTGATGGAAAAGTGCATCCTAATGAACACATCGCAGCCTTCATAGTTGCATGTGGAGTTCTGGGAGTTGAACATGAAGACATCTCTGTGAGACTGTTCGTTGAGACTTTACAAGATAATGCTGCTGATTGGTTCTATCACCTTCCGGCTGGTGCTATCACTAGCTAGGACACCATGAGAACTAGGTTTGAAAACCGTTTCAAACCAGCAGAAGATGTGCATGCCTTGCTAGCCCAAATCTCTCAGATAAAGAAAGATTCACCAGAGCCCATGAGAGAATTTGTGGCCCGATTCAACAGGTTAATTAATAAAATTCTGGCAAATACTCGAACTGTTGATCAAATCCAAAAATGTTTCTTCCTAAATGCCCAATCACCTGAAGTTAGTTATGCACTAAGAAGGGCCAATATCGCAACATTGGCTGAAGATCAAACTCTTGTTGTTAGTGTCGAGGATGATTTAATCATGTTAGGGAAGTTGAGGAGAGACCCTTCCAAATCTAAGTCTGCTTCTTCCTCCACTTCCACTCCTGGACCTAATACTGATCCATTGGTTCAAAAACTTACGAATGATCTCATTGCCATAAAGAAACAATTGGCTCAGCATGCTCCCTATGCAGACGTTCCAAGGAGGAATTTTCAGCCCAGAAATCATTTTCCTGCTTCTCAAACAAGATTAGCGCTTGAAGGACCTCCTGTTAAAGTTCCTATCAATGCAACCTGTGAAGTTGAGGAACCAGATGATGATGAGGATAATGAAGCTTGCGAGGAATTTGTGGAAGAAGTTGATGATGAAGCAGATGAACTTGACGGATCTTGAGTTAATTTCTTCACCACTGAGGGCATTGATGATGGATATGATTATGATGAAGTAGTAGCAGATATGAATAGTGAATCATTCGCTGTCATGACTCGAGAGTAGACAAATCAGAGGGAGAAAGTGACGTAGCCCCCAAAGAAATCTAAAGAGAAACCAACAACTATCCCTGTGATTGCAAAAAGAGGATCTCCTATCCCCATTTTATCTACACCAAAGGTGAGTCCTGTCAATCCTGCTATTAAAGTTACTTCTTTTTCCCCTAAAGTTGATAAACCTAGGATCTCAAGTGATGATGGCCCGTCCACATCTGGGTCTTTTGATATTATTGATCACCTGAAAAAGACTAAGGTTCAAATCTCAGAGGCTGAGTATTATCAAACTCATCCCAAAGCTTTTGCTAAAATGATTCACTTTGTCAATTCCCATTCTAAGACCACCTCTAAAGGCCTTTTAACAGCCTAGTCTGGTAGCCGTTGTTACCTCACCTAATGACAAAATCAAACCATTTTATGTAACACTTCTTATAGCTGGCCATAGGCTCAGTAATTGTGTCATAGACTCAGGAGCCTCAGACAACGTGATGCCTACTAAAGTAGCTCATGCCTTGGGCTTGACCCTCACATGCACTTATGGATCTTGTTACTCTATGGAGAGTAAGGAAGTGCCCCTGGTCAGAAGAATTAAAGATGCACAAGTGGCTTTTGCTGCTTTGCCTGAGAAGAGAGTTTTGGCTACCATCTTAGTAGCAAATATTCCTCCTTCATACGGGATGTTGCTAAGTAGGAACTTCTGTAAAGATGTGGGTGGAGAAATTCAAATGGATTGGTCACATGCACTCATACCTGTTAATGGACAAATGAAGAAGTTGCTGCCTGAGAAGCAATCTGAGTATATTGTACAAAAAACGGATGATCCTAAAGCACAAATACTCTATGAGGATATGGGGCATGGTAATTACATGATTATGTCCCCTGATGAAATTCAACTCCCCAAAGTGTCACCTAAAGATCCTAATGGTGTTTGGATTTTAGAGTTTGATGGAAGTTGTTCCTCAGCTGGTTCTGGAGCTGGTGTCCTACTGGTGTCACCTGAAGGAAGCCTACATCCTTTTTCATTCAAGTTGCAGTTTGAAAATACTAATAATACAGCAGAGTATGAGGCTCTCATTCTTGGACTGCAAGTGGCCAAAGAACAAGGTGTAAAGAATCTTCTGGCTCGTGGTGATGTAGAATTGATTGTAAAGCAAGTTAGAAGCCTTTTCCAGGTAAAAAATGGAAGGTTGAAACATTACCGGAATCAGCTTTGGGATTCCATTGAATTTCTTGATGCTTTCTCCATCGAAGCAATACCTAGGGAGAAGAATAGTAGGTCTGATTCACTAGCAGTCTCAGGGTCACTACTGATTCCTCATCCTGACTTCTCTCAAGACAAGTTCACCATTGAGATGGTCCATCGGCCTAGTGTACCTGATAATATAAATAACTGACAAGTTTTCAATGATGATCAACACTTGCTTTCTTTCTTAGAACTCAAGGGTAATTTTGAACAGCTGTATTTTGAAGGAAGTGACAACCTGCCTTGTGAAAGTGTGCCCTTTGACAAAGCAGTCACCCAAGGAGAAGAAACGGATCAGGATGGATGCATCAATCTCAAAGGAAACAAGATTCCTAAAGGATTGGTGAGTTTAGAGGAACTATTTGATAAACATGACAGGTATGTGAAGTCTAAAGCTTCTACTGGACCTCAATAATCAGTTGAGTATGATAAAATTAATATTGGGAGTTGTACTGATCCTAAGCTCGTGAACATTGGAAAATGTTGCACAGCAGATGAGAGGAAGAAAGAAATTGATCTTTTAAAGAGGTATAAGGATGTCTTGCTTACTCTTATGAAGATTTAAAAGCTTTCAAACCAAAAGATATGCAGCATTTTATTCCTCTCAAACCTAGAATTAAGCCTTTTAAGCAGAAATAGAGGCAATACAACCCCAAAATAGTTGACACCATCTTTCAGGAAATATAGAAGTTGTTGAAGGCCAAAATCATTTTTCCCATTCACCATTCAACATGGATTGCCAATATTGTGCCTGTTCGGAAGAAGAATGGTGAGATCCGCATCTGTGTTGATTTCAGGAATCTGAATCAGGCTTCTTTGAAAGATAATTATCCTTTTCCCATGATGGATTGAGTCTTGCAAGTAGTAACAGGATCTGAAATGTTATCTATGCTTGATGGATTCTTGGGATATAATCAGGTAGAGGTTGATACTGCAGATCAACACAAAATAGCTTTCACTACTCCTTGGGGTACCTTTGCTTACAAGAGAATGCCTTTTGGGCTCATTAATGCTGGTGCCACTTTTCAGAGAGCTATGGATCTGGCCTTTGGAATTTTGAAAGGGAAGTGTATTGTCATATACCTTGACGATTTGACTGTGTTTTCTAAAACAAGGGCGGATCATTTTGACCACCTGGAGACAGTTCTGCTAAGATGCAGAGAACATGGGATTTCTTTGAATTCTAAAAAATCTGTCTTTTGTGTCACAGAGGGGAAATTATTAGGGCACATTGTCTCCAAAGATGGCATTAAGATTGATCCTGAGCGAGTTTAAGCTATCCAACAAATTCCTCTCCCAACCAGCAAAAAGGGCGTGCACTCTTTCTTTGGTAAGATCAATTTTTTAAGAAGGTTCATCCCTGATTTTGCAGAGTTAACTTTGAGTATTTCCTAAATGATGAAAGGAAAGAAAACGTTTGGTTGGTCTTCTGAAGGAAAGGAATATTTTGAAGGTATTAAAAGAGCTATTGCTAAAACTCTTGTTTTAGCCTGTCCTGATTTCAGCAAAGATTTTATTATCTATTGCTATGCCACAGATAATACCTTAGCTGCTGTTTTGACTCAAGAAGACTCTAATGAGCATGAACTCCCAATTGCATTCATGAGCTATATTCTGAAAGATCATGAGTTAAAATACCCCATGATGGAAAAACATGCTTTTGCAGTGGTCAAAGCTGTTAAGCAGTTTCGTTTTTACATCCTCAATTCTCATTCCATGGTGTTGGTTCCAAATACAACTATTAAGTCAATTCTCACACAACAAGAATTTGGATCCAAGAGAGGGAACTGGGTTGCTAAGGTCCAAGAATATGACATTGACATCAAACTGACCAAGCTGGTTCGTGGAAAAGGTCTTTGTGAGCTCATTGCTGAAGGAGCTAAGCATGAATTACTGGAGAACAAAGTTGGCCTTCCTACCGTTCTATTTCTTAGCTCAGTTGATGAATGGTATGCTGATATTGCTCATTTTCTCACCTATGGAGAATGCCCCTCTCATTTAACTACCAAAGAAAAGAGGACTATTAAATTTAGGTCAGTGCAGTATGTGTTGTGGGAAAATGCCTTGTTTAAACATGAGTTAGATGGAAGATTTTTGAAATGTGTGGACAAGGAACAACAGAAAAAGTTTCTCTCAACTTTTCATGATCAGGCATGTGGAGGACACTATTCATCAATGGTCATTGCTCATAAGATACTTCGTGGAGGATATTACTAGCCTTCCTTGTTCAGAGATGCATCCAAGTGGGTTGATAAATGTGAGGCTTGTCAGACCTTCGTGGGAAGACCCAAATTGGCCTCTTTGCCTCTTAAGCCAGTTGTAATTGAAGAACCTTTTTAATAGTGGGGTTTGGACTTCATTGGAACACTTAATCCTGCTTCTAGTGCTGGTCATACTCATGTATTAACTGCCACAGACTATTTCACCAAATGGGTAGAAGCTATTCCAGTTAAGAGTACTACTTCTGAAGTGTTATGTAGCTTCATCAAAGAGAAAGGTATGGTGTACCTAACAAGATTGTGACAGATAATGCTTCGAATTTCTCTTCAACTGAGATAATGGATTTTTGCTATGGGTATGGCATCTCTTTGGCTCACTCCTCAGATTACTACCCTCAGGGAAATGGGCAAGTAGAATCCACTAATAAAAATTTGGTGACTATTATAAGGAAATTAGTCAATGAGTCTCAACAAAACTGGCACAAGAAGCTCTATGATGCTCTTTGGGAAGACATGATTACACCAAAGAGAGCTATTGGGATGTATCCTTTTCAAGTGGTATATGGAGTAGAAGCTCAATTGCCAGTAACAGTGGAGCTGCCAGCCTTGCATCTAATGAAGGCCATTGAAGATACTAGTTTCAGTGATGCTTTGGATAAGAGAATTATATACCTTCACAAATTGAATGAGGACAGATTGGAGGTTGCTGATAGGATATCTGTTCACCAGCAGAAGGTAAAGGTCCTGTTTGATAAGAAAGCCAGGTTCAGAGATTTCCAAGTTGGAGACATTGTGTTGTTATGGGATAAAAGGCATGAACCTCGTGGCAGCCATGGCAAGTTTGATTCCCTTTGGCTCGGACCTTTCAAGATCAGACACTTTGCTGGTAAGAATTCCTTTTATCTTGATTACATGGATGGTTCTCCTATCCCACTTCCTTATAGTGGGCAGTACCTTAAGTTGTTCAAGTCTTAGGTGATTAGGGATTCCTTTGTATATTTTGTACAGCGTTTTGTTTTTCTTTGCTTTTTGTTTTGGTGTGTTGTCCTCTGTATTGGTTTGCTTTTTGGCTCTGTGGCCCAATGGATAAGGTATTGGTCTACTTCCCTAAGTTTTTCTAAGTTCTTACCTTGCCTCATTCCTTGAATTTATGCCAAGTCATCCCCAGAAGGAGCCAGCTGTTGTCCACTCAAAATTCCCCTACTCTTAAGAAAGTGAAAATTTCAAAATTTTGAGTTTGAGTGTCTTCTCTATTGTACTCAATGTTAAAAGTCAAGAAATTGAGAAAATATACGTTTTTGGGTCATTTTGTGTGTTTTTCGGGCCTGTCGGACATTCTTGTCCCGCGTGTCCCAAGTTCAAACGGGCGCTTTGTTCCCTAATCGACCGGTTTCCCCGAAGTTGTTCCATTTTCAGACCCGTCGGAATTTCTCGTCCCAAATGTCCCAATTTCAATTGGGCAAGTTGTTCCATTTTTGCCCGATCCGGCCGAGTCGCGTGTTTCGTGCACTTTTGTCCCGCATGTCCCAAAAGGCATTTGTGTGTCTTTTCCCCGCTTCGCCCGAATCGCCCGAACCACATGTTTCACACATTCGTGTCTCACTTATCCCGCATGTCCCAATTTCAAATGGGCAAGTTGTTTCATTTTCGCCCGAATCACCCGAGTCGCGTACTTTGCGCACTTTTGTTCCGCATGTCCCAAAAGGCATTTGTGTGTCTTTTCCCCGCTTCACCCGAATCAGCTGAGCCACATGTTTCGCGCATTCGCGTCTCACATGTCCCAAATGAACCAAGTGCCATTCGTTCTTATTTTTCCCGCTCTACCTGAATATCTTGCTTATTCAAATTGGTAAATGTGCATTCATTATCTTTCTCTCTCCTAATCGGCTATATAACGAGCAGACCCCCTATGCATTTTTCACATTGCTTCCACACTATCCATTGCTCGAACCCTTGCAATCTAAAATTCTGCGCGTGTATCTCTTCCCTTTGTAATTCCTTCCCGAGTTTAGTTTATGGCTCTACCCTCCGAATTACTATCAATATGAAGATCAAATGTCAGGGACAGTGAAGCTCATCATCTTTACTTTGGTGACTTTTTGGTCGAGGATGGCTGATGCAGACCCTACACCAATGACACAGATGATTCTACCATACTCATGTCGAGTTTGATAAGGAAATGGAGAAGTGCCCCAGATTTTGGGCTCAGTCTACAGCCAGCATGTCAATCCCTCATGGCAGAGACATAGCCGAGGCATTGAAGAGATTCAGGCAGTGAATTTTGAAGTCAGTGGGTCCCTCCCATTCATAACCACCTATCTTCTTCTCCTTATTCTTCTCTTCTTTTTCTCGGATTCATTGTAATTAGTTGAGGTATTGTGATTGGCAATCCTTAACTAATCTTTAGTTAAAAGAAGTAGTTACAAAGAGTAACTGATTTGTAAGATATATAATGGCATCTTCACGCCATTTTGAAGGGAGAGGAAGAAATTGGCTTATTTTCTGAAAGTCTAAATAGATCATAAAGAAATCAATACAGAAGGGCTTTCCATTCTTTGTCTATCTGATCTCTTTTATCCCCAAGTTTTCATTTAATTTTTGTGAAGATCATTTGTCTGTGTTATGTTAAGAAACTTTGTGTTCTGGCAGATGTTATTTACAGAACTTTGTGTCTTTAAATTCCATCTTATTTATATGATACAAATGATCTTGTTTCAATTCACTGTAACTTCACATACATAAATAATTACTCTGTTATCTATAATTCTGCATGTTGCCTTTCTACTCATTCTCTTTTCTAATTCCTCAGTCCTTTTGTAATTGATGATCTTTATAGAAAACACTTTCGTAATATCCAAGTTCAACCAGAAAATCATGTTTTGTATATTTGTAAATAAGTTCGTTTCTAAATAATGGAACCTCTCCCATTAAAGAGAAGGGACTTCTTGTCCCCTGACTGTTGCTCTTCGTAAAGTCCTATTTGATGACCAACATGGTACAAGGCAGGGGACAACCTACTTTCACTGATGATACAATTTTAGGTATTGCCCACTGCGAGGTAATTCCAACGACGTTCTATCCAATTATGATAGTATAAAATCGTTCTCACTGCAAGCTTCAAAAATATGGAAAGGGTTGAGCCATAATGAATCAAACTTTCCATGACTTCCTTTTAGTTCCCTTCTTTGGTCCCATAGTAAGATGAAGTCTCCAACTTTGAGTTCTCTCGCTTTGGCCTTCTTATCAAATATTTTCTTTACTTTCAACTGGTGTTCTTTGATACGGTCCACCACTTGGAGTCTATTTTCTTCTAGCTTCTCAAGAAAGAAGATTTTATTGTCAATGGAATCCTTGTACTTCTCATCTTCTATTCCATGTAGCAATTTGAGAGATAACATCTCAATCATGAGGGGGATTTCTGCTCTGACTCCACACAACAGTTGGAATGGTGACATACCTATTGCCTTCTTGGGAGTGATCCTGTCTACCCATAATGCATCATATAAAGTTTTGTGCCAATTCCTTTGGTTCTCGTCTACAAGATTTCAAAAAATGGTAACAATGTTCTTGTTGCTTGATTTTACCTATCCATTTCCTTGTGGATAGTAGTCAGAAGAATGAGATAGAGAGATTTTGTAGCCATAAAAAAACTTGGCTAGCTCCCTTGAAGATAAATAGGTAGCGTAATCTTCTATAATCTTCTATGGCACTCCAAAACATAGTATGATATTCTCCTTGATGAAGTTGCATACTATTTCGGTATTGTCTTGCTTAGCCAGAATGGCTTCCACATAATTGGTAAAGTAATATATTTCCATGAGCACATAGGATTGCCCCACGCTTACATGCAGATTTAGAATGCCAATGAATTCTAGCCCCCATTGTTGAAATGGTTCTTCAATAACAACTGGCCTAAGCAGTAGTGAAGCAAGTTATGGTCTCCCAACAAATTGTTGGCATGCTTCATATTTGGAAACCTAATCTTTAGTGTCTGTAAAGATGGTGGGATAATAATAAATTCCTCAGAGGATCTTGTGTGTAGTGACCATTGATGAAAATTTTCCACCACATGCTTGGTCGTGGGATGCTTTAAGTAATTTTTCTTGTTGCTCTTTATCTACCCAAAACATCATTCCAAACCTCTCTTGTAAAGCGTGTGATTCCAGATTACAAAATTTGTTTCCTTCATCTTAAGTGTTCTCCTTTATTTGTAATCAAGATGGGGAGGGCATTCTCCATAAGTTAAGTAATAGGAAATATCAGTATACTACTCATCAGTAGTGGTTAAAAAGAGAACTTGTGGATTGTTTTCGGGACAAGTTGAGAAAGCATAATTTTCTTCACCGTGTTGAGATTTGGGTGTTTCATCCTTAGCAATCAACCTGCATAAACCATTTCCCCTTACCAAGTTGGAGGGTTGAATCTCAAAGTCATATTCTTGAGTCTTTGCAATCCAATTTCCTCTTTTAGCTCTGGGATCTTGTTGTGTCAAGATGGACTTGATTGCACTGTCAGGGACTATCACCACCATATGAGAGTTGAGGATGTAAAACTTGAATTTTTTTACAACCTTAACCACTGCATAGGCAAGCTTTTCCAATTGGTTATATTTTAGTTCGTGATTTTTCAATGGAAAACTCATGAAAGTAATAGGTTCTTCCAAGCCTTCATCATTCTTCTGAACAAGAATGACAGAGAGGATATATTCTGATGCATAACAATACATAATGAACCATTTTTTAAAATATGGAAACACAAGATTCAGAGCCTTAACAATGGATTTTTTGATCTCTTCAAATGTTTCCTTCCCTTCGTTGCTCCATTTGAATTTTTCTTGGGGTTTCATCATGGTGGTGATGTGCTTTGTCAATTCAGCAAACTCAGGAACAAAGCAACGAAGAAAATTCACCTTTCCAAAGAATGAATGAAATCCTTTCTTGCTTGTGGGTAGAGATAGTGCATGAATGGCTCGTAATCTCTCAAGATCAATGTGTGATCCATGTTTTTTCATAATGTTCCCCAGTAACTTGCCTTTTGTGACTCAAAAAATGCACTTTTTTGGATTTAGTGATATGTCATGTTTTCTACACCTTGCAAGTACCTGTTCCAAGTGATGGATATGATATCCCCTCTTCTTTGAAAACACCGTGAGATCATCAAGATATATGACAATTAAATGTTTTAAATATTTGAATGCCAAATCCATTTCCGTTTGAAATGTAGCTCCTGTATTTATTAGGCCAAAAGTCATTTTGTTGTAGGAAAAAGTGCCCCAAGGAGTTGTGAAGGTTGTCTTGGTGTGATCCTCCTCCGCAACTTTGATTTGTTTATATCCTGAGAATCCATCAAGAAATGAAAGAATTTTAGATCCATTGACTTCTTGTAGAATGTGATCCATGATAGGGAGAGGATAATTATCTTTTAATGATTCCTGGTTCAGGTTGTGGAAATATACACATATTATTATTTCGCTATTCTTCTTCTGCAACGACACAATGTTGGCCACCCATGTTGAATGGTGGATGTGAAAAGATGATTATTACATTGAGCATATTCATTACCTCCTCATTGATGGTATCATAAATCTTCAGGTTATATGGAATTTGCTTCTTCCTGAACATCTTACCATCCTAGTTCAAAGGAATTGAGTGATGCATTTCCTTCTGTTTGAAGGATTTGAGTTCATCATAAGAGTAAGCCAAAACATCTGAATATTTCTTGAGCAATGAAACAAAAATTTTCCAATATTGACCATCCTTGGTTCCTCCAGGGTGCCAATGTTTTCCTTATCAAAATCAGTTGGGCCCCAAGAAGATCATTTTTCTTTCTCTTGAATGAATCTTTCATGTTTGTCAAAGAGGTCTTCCAAAGAAACTAGGCCTTTGGGAATCTTGTTCCCTTTCAATTTGATCACTCCTTCATCATCAATATGTTCAATTACTTCTTTCTCTTCTTTGGTTACCGCTTCTTGGTGTGGATTCTTGCTTCCTTCAAAGAAGAGATTATTGAAATTATCCCTTTGTTCCAAAAATGCTAGAATTTGGTTATCGTCATTAAAGACTTGCCAATGATTTGTATTATCTGGTACACTAGGCCTAAATACCATTTATATGGTCACCTTGTCTTTACCAAAAGAAGGATGAGGTGTTACTAGGGAAGCTGATAATGCAAGAGAATCAAACTTTTCATTCTTTTCCCTTAGGATAGCTTCAATGGAAAATGCATCAAAAGATTCAATGTAGTCCCATACTATGTTTTGCTATAATGTTGGAGTCTTGGAATTTTCACATGATATAGTTATCAGACTTTCTTTACTATCACTTCCACATCACCTCAACATTTCGTCTTCTTGATTCCTATGTCTTAATCCATGCCCCTACCTAAGATGAGAGCTTCATATTCCACCATGTTATTTATATTATCAAATTGCATCTTGTAGGCAAATGGGTACAATTCACCAGAGGGAGAGTACAAACTACACCCACTCCTGAACCTACACTGGAATGACTACCATAAAATTCCATCATCAAAACTTGATCCTCTTTCTCCTCCATAAGAAGTGGAAAGTTCTCATCTTTTTTTTGATGTGAGGAAGTAGTTGCCTAGACTGCTATCTTGAAAAAGGATGTTTGCCTTTGGATCATCAGACTTGCATACTGTGAACTTCATCTTTCTCACTAAAAGAAACTTCTTCATCTTGCCTTTCACTAGAATAGTTACAGATGACCAGTCCATTTTTATTTCTCCACACAAATCTCTACAAAATCTTTGGCTCAATAGCATGCCAAAGGAGGCTAGGATATCCACCACCAAGATGGTTAGAAGCACCTTCTTGTTTGGAAAATCAGCTAATGCTACCTGTGCATATTTGATTCTTCCTACCAATGGAACTTGTTTGGATTCCATTGAATAGTATGTTCCATTTTCCTGGGTCAAGGTGAGGCCTAGAGCCTTTACAACTTTGATGCGAATCACATTATCTGAGGCTCTAGAATCTATGATAAAATTATTTAGCTAGAAGCCTTTAATGAGGAGTGATAGGTAGAAAGGTTCAACCCTGTTGGTTTTGGAGGCACTAAGGGATAGCATGTTTTGGGAAGGTGGTATGGATGGTATGGGGAGTAAGCCTTTGGAACTTGGACCCAAGGATATAGGGTTACCACCATGAACCACATTAATGAACCTATCAAACTGGGCAAGATGTGTTTGTAGGTATTCTATTTCTGAGAGTTGGACTTTGGTTTTTGTTGCGTGTTCTAAAAAGTAAAATGGGGTTATGGTGGGTGAGGAAAAGGTTTTAGGAATGATGAAAGATTTACATGGAGAAGGTTTTGTTGTTTTGGGTGTTGAGTTATCCTTCAAGGGTGCAGTAATTGACTTGGAAGGAGATGGGGATGCAGGTTTTGATGGCACCTTAGATGTTTTTGTAGGAGCAACATTCGAAGGGGAAGTATTCTTATTACCCTTTAAGCTAGGAGAAGGATTAGATGACTTAATTGGTATGGCAGTATGATCCTTGCTACCTAGTGGGTCTAATTTTTCTTTAGCCGACTCCATCGAAGGTGGTAGTGGTGATCCTCTACCGATGATTTTATTTTGTGGGACCTCTGGAGGAGAATATTCTTTCTTCTTCTTGTCCTTTATTACAACTGTTGAGTATGAAGCACATTTCTTGGACCATGCACGAGTGAAAAATGCACATGAGAAACCTAGAGCTTCATCATCATCATCATCTTCATCATCAACGTACTCAATTATGCCATTATGTGTATCACCATCAACTTCCTCAACCTCAAGATATTTTTCATAGTCCTCCGCATTTTGTTCTTTAGGTTCTTCAGTTTCACAAGCGACATTGATTGGTGGTGCTTCAAGAGTGATATGATGAGGAGGTTGAGTAATCCTTGGTCTATTGAGAGGATTTGGCTTCCTTGGAGCATTCCACATTGTGATCTAGGACAACTGTTTCTTTAAGGAAACCAAGTCATTTTCCATTTTTTGGAACAATGGGTCTGTTGTGACTGAGCTTGAATTCTAGCCTTTTTTTCTTTCCATTTGGGTCTTTAACCTTATCGGACAAGATTAGATTATCATCAGTATCTATCACATGGTCTTGTGCTTCCCTCAATGTTCTTGGTTGGGTTCTTATAAGGAAGAAACCTACTTCTAATGGTAAGGTACTGATGAAGAATCTCTTCAAATTATTTTTCAAGAGGCACTACATCTTCAGGGATTCTTATTATCACTCTATTATATCTTTCTACGAAGTATATCATTGGCTTGGAGGTTTCTTTTTTCATTTTTACCAATTAGACCAAGAGATCTTGACAATCTTCTATGGTTGTGAACCTCTGTTTGAATGCACTTCTTATATCTTCCCAATAGGTGACAGACCTCGGGGGTAGCATGTAGAACCATTCGCCAACGTTTTCTTGAAGTGACTCCATAAAAAGACGGACTGACACATCTTTGTCCCCAATGCCCAATACACCACAATTGGTGATAAATGATGTTACATGTTCTTTGGGGAGTTGAGAACCATCTCCTTTAAATTTTTGAAAGTTTTTTCTTGAGCCCCTTGGTAGCTCATGGAATGGTTGAGTAAGGGAAAGTGGACCGGTGTTTCCTCCCCATGGTACATTAGGGCTATGGGACTCACGATCATGATCACACTCATGATCCCCCATTCTATTTCTATTTCTAGCTTCCAATCTTGCTAAGGATACGAATTTTGCTGTTGCTCTTTCGTCTGCCTTAGATTGAAGTATTTAAATTTCTTTAAGTTGAGCTCTTATTTCTTCTTCTGCTCTTGCTTCTCTCTCTCTACCTTCTTCTTTAGTATCTATGTCAGTGAAATCTTCAAGGTTCTCGTTTATGTATGGAAATTCACTTTCAAAAGGATTGGCAACACTCAGGTTCCCAACGTGACTAGTTGCTTGATGAAAAGGAGACCTCAGAATTTTGAGAAGCTTTTGTCTTCTTTGAAGCTCTTAAAAAAAAGGGTCAGTTTGTCCTCCTTGTCTCTATTGTTGGGTGTATCTTCTATTCGCAAGCTTGAAAATCTATGCTCTTCTTTGATGTGCTAGAATTTGTCTTTGCCTCTCTAATTCAGCAGCGCGTTCTTCTTCAAGGTCAATATTTCTCATGGCAATGATGTAGTGGTTGACACTTTTTCTCTTGTGCCAAATAACTTCTCTCAGATATGAAGCAATATCCTCTTGGACGTGGAAGAGAAATTCAGGTCTTTCAATAGGAGGATTTCCTAGAATAGCCATGGTTTATAGACATGTGGCTCATATAGCTATTCAAATTCCATAATTTAATTTTTTGAATTTTGAATTTTTTGAATTTTTAAAATATTTTTCTAACCTTCTGGTCGTATTCAGGTGTAGATGTTGTAAAATATGTCCCAGGGTGAGCACCAAAAACTATTGGTGAAAAAATTTATCAGGGAAAACTTGGTGGTTATCTTGCCAATGCTCTGTGAGTCTAATTACCTCTACTTAACCGATGCAGCTACCATAAGTGCATGGACAAGTAAATTGTGATTTTTATTTTGGTGGCCTTTCAACCGGGGATCCAATAGGAGCACTCTAATGACCCTACGTAAAATGCTTGTAAGTATCTATAAGGGAATATTTTGCTTCAAAGGAGAGAAAGGGGAGTGATAATATTTAGAAAGGAGAAAATAATGTTGCAAGTATAAAATCAAAGACTTGCACACACTAGCCAGAAGTTTCAAAACATGCAATTGTATTTCAAAAGAAAACAAATCTGCAAAACACCAACAAGACCAAATAGAGCTTAATGAACACAAAGTACAAATAAAATCCTCAATTAAAGAGGCTGAAATTCATTCTTCCTTTGTTGAAGCTCAAGCATAATTTGTACATAGTGTGGGAAGTAGAAGACATTTTTTAGTGGGATAGATGGAAGAAACTTGCTATCTCTTGCTCTCTTCACAAGGATATATCTCTCATGAATTCACAAAAAATAGCTCCACCATCTAAGAATTTTTAGAATACAAAATTCCGAAGAAGTTCAAATGAGGAGCTTTCTATAATTTATAGAAGAAGAGGCAACTCTTCATCTTCCCGGTGACTTTTCGAATACCTTAATATGACTTAAGACTGTTCATATTCCACTTTAAATATTTAATTCCCTTTTATAATAATAAGGTGACTTAAAGTTACATTATATTTCTAAAGTCACTTAAGTCATATTAAAAAGTGTAACCCTCAACGTAAAAATAAAACATTGAGGAGAGAGAGAGAAAGAAAAGGAAGAAGAAGAAGAATTATGCTGAAGGATGAGTTGTTGCGGTGGACTTGGCTCCACTCTTTGACTTCTCTCCACTTTGTGATCCTGAGAAGGATTCTGTCTTTCTAATCTCTTGTTTGAAATAAGCTACTGCTGGTTCTACTTTTTCGGCATGAGGGATGTGAATGCATCTCAAGGTTTCAGTCCATCCATCAATCACACTATTGATGTCCTTGCACCTCCCAAACCTTGATGAGTACTTTTCTTCTATAAGTGAAATGAAGGTTCGGATCTCTGAGAAGAAGTCGAGAGTATCCTTAGTGAAGGAAAATGGGTTACCCACCCCTTTCTTAACATATTATTCGAAAGGGCTGATAAAATCATCAGCAGTTGTATGTTCACTCATTGCAGGTACTCCAAGTTTCTGAACTTTCTGATTTATACTATCCTGAATCTTGTATGCTTGTTCTTCTTTATCCTCTAGCTCTGTAACGGCCCAATTGATTTCTTCAAATCTAATTTCCAAGGCCCTCACCCATACATGTGTCAAGTTTTCTACAGGAGTTTCAAATGCCTTCCTGTCAATCAAATCCTGGTGATGAGTGTTTCTCATCTCACTCACTACTGGTCCTAGAAGTTCCCAGTAATCTCTTCTTTCCCCACATCCTCTTTGAGTTCTCGCATTCTGTTGGCCATGGCGCAAATGTACACAAAGACCTTGACTTCCTATTGGAGCGTTGGCTTAAAATTTTCAGAGATTGATTCGATGCATTCATTATTCCCTCGCCCCTGCATCATGAGCTCATGCTTCTTCTAATTGATTCTATATAAAAGCTACTGATGGGCACCACTTTCTCGATAGGAAGTGTTGTAGTGCTTGGTTCTACTAGGTGTTACACATAAGTTGAAAGAGTTTGTACTTGTTCCTCTAGTACCTCAATCTTCTCTTTGTATTCTTTGTTCCTTGCCACCATACGAGTAGAATATTGTTGATATATGTGCAAGTCTCCCTTATGAGTAGTTAGTACCAATTGTATCCTGCTCATCTCGTAGTCGGTTAGTGCAATCTCATCTAGTAGCTTGATTACTTTTGGATAAGCTACTTCGATGTAATGATTGCTAGTCTCCCCACTGTAAAATCGTGATGTTGTATGTGTAATATTTTTTGAACTTTTTCCTTTAGTCAATGAGACAATCACTAATAGATCAGAGGCCGCTACTTGTTATATAGTGCGAGTGTTAGGGATGACCATTTCCCACATCCATGAAAACATCTCGTCGGATTCAGGCTTAATGATGGGTACACCAACCTTTCTTTGTTCTTAAAGAGGGGGAAAGTCTTAAATCAGAGGGGTGTTGGTGTCAATAAGAGGTGAGACCTATTGCAATGGTTGGAAGATTGGATCATGAACCATGTATTCATTGTTCACCTGTGCATTTGCTACTGGATTTTTTGTTTGCATTAATGAGATCATGTCTTCCTCCTGCAACGATGCCAAAGAACCTTCTCCTTCCCTGAATTTCTTGGGTGTCTTCTGGTAGGGAGAAGCTTCTGTTTCCATGACCTTTTTTTTTGAGCTCACTCTAGAGTGTTTAGAGCTGGAAGTCACCTATACTACTTTTGAAAAAGAATGATGTGAAGATTGCTTCTGGCTTGGAGGAATTCCTCATGACTGAATGATCATAGTCCTCTTCTTCTGAAACCACTTCCCCATTCTCCTCACCACCTTTTCAGTTTGCTCCAATATATCTCCTGATTCATGAACATGCTAGTTGATTTGGGGCATTGGGGATATCTTGATTGTTGTGTACTCAGGATCGTACATCTATCCCATCATCATGTAAGATTTATTAATGCCAAGAGAACTTGAATTTCTTCATCTCACTGATTTTCATCCTCATGTGGTCCTTTTCACATACTTTAAACTCATCAATATAGTTGGCCTAGAAGTCTTTAACTTATGGCTCATGTTGCAATTCTGGGACATAGAACAAGTCATGCTCTTCTCAAATGTCAAAGTTGGGTCTGACGATGTAGGAATGAAAATTCAAATGTGTGAAAGTTACCTCCTAGTGAGATGCATCATTTGATATTTTTCACATGAATTCCCTTAGAGATATAGGGAATGAAATCAATTTCTTTCTCTTACTTCTGATCTTGTTATTCACCTAAATGATCTGCCTATAGAGCTCAAACAATACAATTTGGTCACTAAGGTACTTAGGTAGTTTTAGTGGAGCTTGGTCAAAGCCAGTGACTCCTATGTAGGAGAATGTTGAGAATTATTGAAGTACGAGCCATATTCCTTAATCAGGGATGCCTCTTTTGGTGACATCCTAGCTTCAAGATCCCCTTCTAAGCTTCAAACCACGTACATGGTGAATGTATCATTCACGTGGGTGAAATGACTGTTGCTCTCCTCCATTACCAACTGTGGAAGTTTCTCAAATGCAACTACCTTAGAAGAAATGTTCTACGTGAGAGCCAATCCCTTGAATGATCTCGAGCTTGTGAGGAGATAAACTAGGTAAAAATTCATGTGTAACTTCTTTGTCATGGGAACTTGGAGCAATTACAGATGGAGATTATCACTGATGATCTGCCCCCAATCAATTCTCTGCTTCCCTTTTATCAATGTCAGGATGAAAAGTCCCATCCATTCCTATAAATCTCTCATGCTTGCTTCACCCATAACTCTATTGAAGAGGGTGATGACATCAAAATAACCTTCTTGGAACTCACACCTTGGTATATTCTTGGGCATCCTGGAAGGTTTTCTTCCCATTTTCAACCATGATTCGAGCACTACTCCTTGGACATATGAATCCATTATTTCCCAATCATGCATGAACCTTTCTTTTGAGATGACGACCATGTTGGGGGATGTCAGTATCTGTAGAGAGATTGAAATGATCCTATGGCTGATGACCACCATTATTGTACCGTTGTCATCTCAGATGGTTTGTGTCTTAGGCTCGCAATTGAAAGATCAGGCTAGGATTAGCTCAAGAATTTACACAGACACTAGGTGTCCTATAGTGGTGAACAAGCCACTTGTGAATATATGGTCTTCAATGCTCCTTCAGTCCTTGGAGGTCATGTGAGTCTTAAGGTCATTCAGGTCCATGTACAAGACATCATTATCTTCCACATCATACTCGTAGGTGAATCGCTATGTCAGATTCTGATCTGTCCACTTCGGCTTCATGTCTCCCTTTTAAAAATAAACTTACTATTTTTAGTAATTGTGAAAAATCAAGTCCCTAGAAATCCACTGAGTGTTGTGAACTTGATTCCTCTTTCTCCGTGCATTCCTCGTTCCTTCCGGATCAACTTTCTATTTTTAGAAGGTGCTCATGGGCCCACTTTCTATTTTTTGTAAGTGCCAAAAAATGCATGTTCTGGTGAATTCTCAGTTCTAGTTCACCCCCAATGTCTTCGCCTCCTTTGTAGGTCCTTCTATTGATGGCTTTCCCAAAATAGTAGTCCTTATGTAGTAGGCCTACTTTTTTTAGAAAGTTAGCTTCTAGGAGTCGGATTGACGTGGAACGTAGTTTTTTGATATGGGTTTTTTCCCAATATCACCTCTCTAAAATTTCGGGCCCGCCTACTTAATATTCCAAGAGATTTTAAAGTTTTAATTTTTAGACCTAGCAGTGCTTCTGGATGCGGTGACCATTAATGGACCTCAAAATTGTAGGTGTGGTTTTCTCTTCCATTTGCTATGAATTTTTTTTCATTGTGATAGGTTTATTCTTCTAATGCTTCTTGTGTAATTCTACTTCATTTCGCCCAATGGTTTGATGGAAAATTGGATTTTTTCTTCGTTGAGCCAAAAGTGGGATTTCTTCACTGTGGATGCTCTATAACACGAGGGTAGAGTTTGAAGGTGTCTTCTTGATGGCCTTGGGTAGAGGAATGAACATAAAATATATCTTGTTATTTCATGCATCCATTTGGGATATTTCTTTAACTTTTTTGTTTCATGGCCATGAAGTTTTCTCTATGCTTTTCCTTCTTTGTCCTGTGCTTCTCCTTCTTTGTTTGCTCCAATTTTACTTTAGGAAATACATGTATTCGTGGGGTGGAAGAGGTGTACTCCCTAAAATCACCAAGGGGAAATGAATAGGCTTTCCTAAATCACTTAGGGGACCAATTTGACATCAAATAAGGGGTAACCAGACTGACGGATTTGACCTAGGGTGCCTAGGAATGATAAAACATGAAAATTTTGGCACATGGGTATAATTATCGTGCTTAGAAACTTCCAATTTCCCTATTGCACATTTGTACGACAACATGACGCCTAGCTGGAAGTGAAGTAATGTACAACTATCCTTCAATAATCCATTCACAAATCACCTTTAAAACTAAATCATTCCTACACATTGGCTAGTGTCTTCACTTACTATTTATCAACTATTTCCTTCAAGAGATAATTCATTTCCATGTACACACACATCATCTTGATGAGTAAAAAATATTAATATGTTATCAAGTATTATTTTTTGGACCTTGTTCAAACTCTTTCTTTAGTGTATGTTTTGTCTCATGATTTGTACCTTGGGATAATCACTTTTTCATCAGCCTCCTTCTAAATATTTTCATAGCATCATATGCTCTTTGAAAATCATTCAGAACATCCATGTGTATCAGATGTCCTCTTTACCATGTTTGTAGGAACTTTTCCCCCCTTTTAATAAGATAATATTTGACTTCTTTTCTTTCATGTGTTTATTAGCCAACTTACATTAGGGGCATCCTTGCTCCCTCATGATTGAACCTATTTTATATTGGTATTAACCCCCCTTCAGTGTGTGAAGATTTTTCCTTTGAATACTCCCACCTAATCATTAGGGAATTTTCGCATCTTCACTTTCTTACGCATAGGCATGGAATTTTTCCCTTGTACATCCCATCTATCGTTGGGGGAATCCACACTTCTTTGTCTTCCTATATATAGTTTCTAAAAACTTTCAAAATAAAAAACATTCAAATATGTTTATAAAAAATAACAAACAAGAAAACTCATCCTACAAAACATCACTCTTTGGTTCTCACATGTTCTTGTGCAAAACTCGTGGATCATCTTGATCTACCTCTATCAAAAAATATGGTTTGCTTACTATGTTTATAATCTGGGGCACAGTGAGTTGTTTGGTATTCTTTCATAGTGCATGATTAATTTTCATAGGACCCAAGTTTCCTCCGTTATTCCCCTTGCATGTATCCTTGTTTGGGGCACCATCTTTTAATCCTTGTCATTAATTTGCTCATGTCGAAATCAAAGATTGATAAAAAATATTGCACTATGTTTCTATGTTAGGTTATCTTGTTTACTTTTTCATATTACATGGCATTATGTATGTTGCAAGGAGTTAGGCATCTTTTACTTTCTCATATTGCATTACATTTTGTACGTTACATAGAGTTGACATTTTCAGTAATGGACAATTTTTTGTATTATGGATTTTCATGTCATTCTACTTTTTTTGTATGTTTATATTTTTAATAAAGACCGATGACATAGATATTTGGCAATATGATGACACTAAATTTGTTTCAATACATTGGATGAAAGCTTTCTCTTTTCTTTCCAACTTCATTCCTCTTCTACATCATTCTCCTATCAACACTATTCTTTTGATTCACTTGGGGCATCCTGCCCCTACCCATTCTTCTATCCATTTCTCTCAACTTTTTCAATCGTCGATCACCTTCTTTCATCACCCCATCGACACTTGAGGGGGCATCTCTCACTTCTACTAATTTTTCTTCTACTCCTTCAAAATTTTATTTGTCTACTATCTTTGAAGTGACATCACTTATGCCACCCCAAAGAGGGGAAAATGTAGACACCTATAATTTAGCTCGAGCAATTTAAATACTTAAATTATGCTAATTATACCCTTTTCAGTAAATTGAAGATATATCATCAATATCATACATTTTCTCTACTATTGTTATTAATTAATTACATTATGTTAGTTAATTAACTCTTCTATCCAACAACGATGCCAATTAACCAATTCCCCTTTCTATATTGATTAATTAATTAATTATAATTAATTAATACCCCTTTCTATCTAGATGAATTACTTAATTCCAATTAATTAATAACCCTTTCTATCTATATTAATTAATTAATTCCCTCTTCTATTTAATCAATAAATCATCATTTATTTAATTAAAATCATCTTATAACATAAATCATACTAACTATTCCTCTAAAAAGCTTCTATAAGCTTGCACACCTATTAATTAATCACTTTGGTTAATTAATAAACCCCCTCTATCCCCATGAGTCACTAAATGACAAACTAAAATATCCTAATGTAAACTCAACCAATTCTAAACCATGTTTATCCACAACTAATGCAACCTCTTTACTATCTGACATGTAAAGGGATGTAGAGATTCTTTTATCCATTGGGCTATATAAAGAGCCCTCCTCCTACCTTTCTTCTTACACCTAAATGAGCATAGAGCATAAGCTATATCCATTTTATCATCTTAGAGCATTCTTCATTGGAGGAGCTAGCTATTTTCATTTCTTGCATTCATTCTTCCAAGTTTGAAGTCATATGGAGATATGTCAAATGGTATTGTAGCCATGGATTGAGAAGTCTTCATTCTTAAAACCTTGGGATTCAAGCATACAATCAAACCCTTTGATTACTAAGGATCTAAATAGGTTTATTTCATTAGAATTCAATTAGAGATAGAGGTTAATTTGTTTAACATGTTAGTTTGAATCTTCATTTTATGTTCTAATGTAAATATGTTAATAGATTAGCTTTACATAAGCTCTAAGCATTATGGTATATTGATCTAGTTAGCATTGTATTGAATCTATTAGGTGTTAGCTTTGATTTCCTTTGATTTGTTAACTAATTCATGCACACAGTGTCTCATGTACAATAATAGATGCAACTTTAAGAGAGGATAACAGTGGAGCGAGAGATTCACATGCAAAAATACGGAAAGAAGGAGACCCATGATGTTGATCATTAGAATATAGGGTGCTAGAAATAATGCTACGGTGATCAGAAGAATTAATAGTATCATCAATGTCGTACAAAGGTGAATGCATTCTTAAATGAGATGTGTGAGGAGGACTATCAGAATCCATAGAAGACATAGGAGTAGCTTTAGGAGTGGTTGGAGTAGAGGTAGTAAGTACACCTGATTGGGGATCAATGCCTAATAAATAAGAAATGATAGATTCATCTAAAGAATTATGTGACACATCAAAATAAGGGCCACATACAACCAAATGACATGGTGTACAATGAGTGAAAGTAATGAGTTCATCAACGAGGCATATACCTATAGGAGAATCAATAAGATCAGTTGGCACATGTTGTTAGCTTTCCAAGAGGGCTTGTTGAGTATCATTAGGTAAAATCATAGGAGCACTATATATAGCCTTAAGGTTAGGTATGAAAGCCTCATCATAGATAAGATTGACGCTAAAATGAGACATGATGGGAGAAAATAAGAACTATGCGTAACCACTAAGGTAGGAAAGAGGATCCAAAACCAAAATGTTTGAAGCGTAGGGTTCACCAAAATGATTAACCAAAAATAGATAGAAATAAAGGTTATCTTCTTATTTACGAGTTAATCTAAATAGAAACTAAATGCTATATTGAAACGTTAGATCTAAATATTTTATTTTAATATTTGAATGTATTGTAATAATGGAAATAAGAGGGACATGGTACTAACCTTAACTTAACTTACCTCACTGTGTGCTAGACTGTAGCAGGCTGATATGCAGACTATTCAAGCTATGACTAAATGGCCTTGAGAAGGGTATAAGCTAGATAATTTCCTATATTGAGGCACTTGAGAGGGTATTGGGGTGCCTCGAGGCACCCTTGTTTTTTAATCTGGGTGGTGTAGACTGCAGAAAAGCTTAGGACTTGAGTTCAACAGTGTCATAATTTCTCTATAATACCTTCGTTCCTGTCACACTAGTGTCACAATATTGTTTCCCATGTTGTTGTAGGTGTTGAGTGAAGATCCAACTATAAAACCCTATTCAAATCATTAATTTCTAAAAATCAAAATACATATGAATAGGTCTAATTGACCTCATCTGCCAAACTAGTGGTCTTACTACTGAGCGTTGTACTACATTTCAGACCCCATGTAGTTCTATGTGCACGTGTTTAGAATTTTATGCGTATGATTCCCTAACACTAATGGCATAGAAGTAGGGGTAATAACTAGATGTCAATATGTAAATGGTGGATGGAGTGGAAATAATACAACCCTTTCCCCCTATGCTTATGTGATGCAGATGTAGAAAATGTCCAAATGCATTCCCTTTCCTTAGTAGATAGATTTCCTTGATAGTAATATGTTCACCCATAATTTAGTGAGTATGCTATGTTTATATAGGGATATCTTGCTCAAATTTAAACACTAGTGACCTGAAAATTCCAACTATGACCTAGGGGAATGCACGAGGTAATAACAAAGACCGAACTTGAACAAATAAATTAAGACCAAAAATTTCGAAGACATAGTTGCTTAAAATCACAGACTAGGGCACCCTGGGGCACCCCAGTGTAACCCTAGGCACCCCAACATAGACCTAAAGATGACAACTAAGAAAATTACAACACTTGAGACTCCCTAAAAGATGATTAAAACTGTATGGACAAGTGACGACTGAAACAGACAAATGAAAATGACGAATGGCCAAATTAAAACAAGACCAAGGGATGGGTCACTAGTGAATACTTTTATTATGCAAGATCCATTTATAAAATAACATACCTGAAAATATAAATTTAATAGTAAGTGCATGATTTTGTGACTACACCCACATGAATTTTCATTTTTCCCTTTACACCATGTGAGTTTTCATATTCCTAGATGTAGGATTAAGTTCCCTTTTATTAATTAAGGGTGACTTATTACATTACGAGTTCAAGTCACATTTAAATGAACAAGACAAAATAACAATAGGAAAAAATGTAAAAGGAACGATAACCAGATTGTACCAAGCCCAAAAATTAGATGTTAATCAAACACCACGATCAATAAGAGAAAATCACTTCACCAAAATAAATTTAATAAAATCTTTGCAAACAAATAAACAACAATATCATATATTATTATGGAACTCAATGAAATATAATGAGAATGAGCCTTGCTTATATATGCAAGGAGTAACCATCTAAGAATCAGTCAAGGTCGTAGATCAAGTTATAAATCAAGGAAAGAACTAGTCATCAAAAAACTAGTCAAGACCATAGATTTAGGAAATAATTAGACATCAAGGATCTAGTCAATACCATAGATCAAGGAAATAACTATACCTAACAACTAGATAATATCCCCCTAATATCTAAATAAAATAAAAGAAATATCCACACACATAATTGGGTGAGGATAAATACAATAAAGGTAAATAAATTACCTAGGTGAACATGAGCTAAGGTAAATACCTACTCTAACACTCCCCTTAAGTGAATATAGGGGCCTAAAATAATAGTGGAATATCCACAATATGAGTCCTAGAAACTAGGCCTGATCAGGTACTCATGTAAAATATATCCATGAAGAAATATCGAACCAAAAGAAGGAAAGAATCCTATTAGAAGGAAAGAGAAAGAAGAAGAAGAAGAAGGAAGATGCTCTCACGAACACCCCCCAAGAACAACTTCCAAAACCCCAAGCATGCCATGCAACTCAAGGTAATGAGGTGATGAAAAAGGCTTTATAAAGATGTCTGCAAATGTACTCCAAGAAAATAATTTCATCTTGAATGTGCTGACAAATGAAGTGGATGTGTATCTCAATATGCTTGGTTTGTTTATGCTTGACGGGTTTGCGAGAAATGTGAACTGCACTTTGGTTGTTACACCAAAGTATAGTCTGTGAATCCTATGGGAATCCAAATTCTGTCAATAAATGTCAAAGATAAAGAATATTCTGATTCGATGTAACTATTTCTATGTACTCTACCTCTGGAGATGAAAGTGCAATAGTCTGTTGCTTTTTACATGCCTAAGCAATTGGAGAAGAACCAAGAAAAAAAGGATAGATAGAAGTGGAACACCTACCATCAATAGAACCTACCCAATCTGAATCTGTATATCCAACCAACTGACTAGAATCCCTAGTATAGTGTAGGCCAAAGTGGGAAGTGCCCTGTAAATAGTGCAAAATCCTTTTAGTAGCCTGTTAGTGAATACTATGAGGAGAATGTGGAAACTGAGATACAAGCGTACTGCAAATGAAATATCAGGGTGAGTATGGTTCAAGTACATGAGACTTCCAACCAACTTCCTATACAATGTAGGATCACAAAGTGGAGTGGTACATGTGGAAGTAAGAGTAACCCCAAACTGAAAAAGGAGATGGACTTGGCTTGCAATCAACCATATCAAAGCGTTGAATAAGATCATGGGTGTCCTATTTCTGACTCAAATGAATCCTTAAATCTACCTAAGAAATATTCAATCTAAGGAAATATTACAATAACCCAAGATCTGTCATGTCAAACTATGTAGAAAGAGCCCTCTGATAAGAGCTATCAGTAAGTAATTGATCATCAACATACAAGAAAAGTATCACAATATCCTCACCAACATGCTAGAGATACATTGTATGATAGGAGTGGCAATGGACAAAACCAGTAGATATAAGAAAATAATCCATCTTCTCATACCAAGCCAGAGGGGCTTGTTTGAGACCGTAGAGAGAACTTCAGAGCTTACAAAACAAGAGAATAATCCTAAAAAATCTAGCTGGTTGCTCCATGTATATTTCCTCTTGTAAATATCCATTTAATAAGGAACTCTTCACGCCCATCTGGTATACAAGCCACCCCTATGATGCAGCAATAGCAAGTACAAGGCGTACAAAATCCATCTTGGCAACGGGTGAAAAAGTATAAGAGTAATCAACACCTTCAACTTGTGAAAAACCCTTAGTAACAAGATGATCCTTATACTTGTCAATGGACCCATCAGCTGTATATTTGGTTCGGTATACCCGCTTACACCTAACCATGTTTCTTCCTTTAGGAAGAGATACCAAATCCTAAGTATGATTCTTAATCAAAGAAGAATACTTAGCTGCCATCACATTATCCCACTCATGTATCCCATGAGCCTATGAAAAATATTGTGGATCCTCAGAAACTGCCTGAAATTTTTTTCTAGAATCTATAGAATGTGCGTGATGATTCCTAGCGGGTGGAAGATCCTGTATGAAATGTGCTACCTCAGAAATTGTAGTATAATCCCACTTAGGCATAGTGACAACATTAGTGGGAATATGATCCTCAATGACATCTGTAACCTCCTCATCAACTTTCTCAAAGAAATGATCCTAAAGATGAGATAATGAAGAAGAAGTAAGCATGGAAGAAGATGAAGAATCATGAGGTGTGAAGCACTCATCAAATTGAAGATGTGTTCGAAAAATAACCTCACGAGTATTATGATCTAAAATTCGATAAGCTCTCATGTCCTCACAATACCCTACCAATATTAAGGGTTTTCTCTTCTTATCCAAGGCTTTTCTTTTCTTCTTTGGCACAAAGGCCCAAGCATGGCTCCCAAAGACTCGAAAAAATGAGACATTTGGCTTAGTGTTGGACCAAGCTTCCTCTAGAGTCAAATTCTCAAGTGCTCTATGTGGTGTGCAATTTTGAATGTAGTTAGCACAATTAATTGCTTCTGCCCAATAGATAGGAGGTAAATATCTAGAATGCATCATACACTTAGTCATTTCCTTTAAATTTCTATTCTTCCGTTCTACTAGGCCATTCTGTTGTGGAGTATGAGAAAACAAATGTTGGTGAAAAATGCCTTGAGTTTTCAAAAATTTAGAAAAATCATTGTTGAAGTACCCCCCCATTATCAGTGCGAAGGTTCTTTATGCAATTAGAAGATTGTTTCTCGACCAAAGCCTTGAAGAATTTGAAGTGTGAAAAAACATCACTTTTTAAATTGAGAAAATAAACCCAAGTACGCCTCGAGAAATCATCAATAAAGGTAAGTGCATACTTAGCACCATTAAAATACGGGGTAGGAAAAACCATCAAGTCATTATGCACAAGCTCAAGTGGTGAAGAAGCTCTCTTGGAAAAATTCTTAGGAAATGGATCTTGGTTTTTTTATCTAATGCACAGCCATGACAAATTCCCTCAAGACAATAAACTTTAGGAAGACCATCAACCATACCATGAGTTCTCAACTCCTTCAAATATCTATAATTGAGATGTCCAAATATTTCTTACTCTCTGAATCTGCATGAGAAACCGATCTTGTCCCTATAGATGAATTTTGATAAAAAAAACTCAAAGTGATATAGTCTAGAACTATAATCAACAATACCTTGAGAAACAAGAGAATGAGGATCCAAAAAACTTCATACTCTTGCTCCATGTGGTGTAAAATTCACTATTTTTCCTTGAGCAGAATGAAAAATTTGATATACATAAATAAAATTTGTGGTGATGTTAGGAACATACATTGCATCTTGGATAATGCCACCATCAAGGTGTATGTCACCTTTTCCTTTAACAGAAAGAAAGGAAGAATCTCCAACCTAAATTTTTGAAGTAGAACTCAAACCTAGAGAAATAAAAGACTCCTTAGAAGGAGTTATGTGATGAGAACCACCAGAATCTAAAACTCAACAATCTGCAAGTGGTGGTTGAGATCTCCCAACAACATTAAGTTCCTTTCCATTTTGATTAGAAGAAGGTGGAGTAGAGATAGAATTTTTTTTTTTCTTGACCGCATCCTCTAATGCTTGCATTCACTTATAACCCCTATTTTCTTCATGACCACTACCCCCATAAAAAGAGCATGAAAGGCTAGACTTATTCTTGGATTTAGAAGACTCCTTGGGTTTAGAGTTGTTTTCTTTTGGTTTAGGATCATTTTGAGATAGAGAAGGGGTGGATTTGGTTTTCCCTTGCCCTTAGGATTAGATGCAACTAATTCCTTTTGAGAGGTGGAAGATTCAAGGTTAGACAATTTGGATTCTTCCCTAGTAAGTATTTCACAAAATGTTTCTAAGTTAGACATTTTGAATGTGTCATATAAGGCATCCATGTTAGAGAAAAAGGTAGAAGAAAATATTTCAAATGGTCCTCTCAACTTGGATAGAATCAAGTAAACACACTCTTTATCTTTCTTATCTCTTACAATCCCCTTCAACTGTGTCAACAAATGCTTGAACTTGGAAAGATAGTACATAATTGTTAGAAAATCTTCAGGACTAAGAGAGGAAATCTCAATTTCAAGTTGCATGGCTCTCATATGACCCACCTTACCAAATAAATCCTCTAATTTCTCCCATATTTTGAAAGGAGAGTCATGTTTTTCCAAATGAAACAAAATACTATCACTTACATAAGTTCCTATCAAACCCGTACACTCATCAAATTTTCACTGGTACTGAAATTTCTCATATTCTCTAGTGAACACTAGTTGTTCTGAAGAAGTTAAATCCCATAATCCTTTTCTCTTAATTATTGTTTCCATTATTGTTTTCCATGTGTGGTAATCATGTGTTGTTAATGGCTCAACATTATCTAATGCATAAGTAGATAAAGACATCATTCTTAAAACATCACCATAAGAAATTCAAGAACCAAACAATGCAACAAGAACCCCAAACAATGCAACAAGAGCCCCCCAAGATTTTGGTACTTTATAATGAGTATGTGTTACAATATGAAAGTTTATAATTATAGTTAGATTCTAAAAATAAATGTTTCCAATGGAAAGAGCATGAAAAAACAAGCACTTTTGAAAAAAACAGCACTCAAAACTGAGTTATCGATCAAAAGGTACAAGCTTTTCAATTTTAGGTTCTGTTATTTATTTTAGCTACCACTAAAAAAAAATGATCTTTCCTTCACAACACAAATAAAATGAAAGTGGGATAGATTTAAGCACCTACTAGTAGGAATCGAAAAATTAAGACCTCATATGACCATACCATATGACTAGGGGCTAAGGATTTTGATGAAGTACCCAACCTTTTTATGGAAATATTCCTCAAATGGCCTCAACAAATCATCTGTGGTAATGTTATCATCAAGGGTGGGAACTCCAAGTTTTTTTACTTTAATGTTGACATTTTCTTGCATATAAAAGGCATGCTCCTCAGTATAGTTTAAATCAATAATGACACAATTCAAAATTTTGTATCAAGAGGAAAGGGTTCTCACCCACACACGTGACAAGTCCTTTGATGAAGAATTAAATACTTTCTTGATAACTAATACTTGGGAGTGAGAATCTCCCATCTCCATCACCAATGGATGAAATTGGTCCCAATGTTATTTTTCCTTTTCCAAGAATTCCCTTGTCATTTATAATTTTTCTAAAGTGGCACACATGTACTTGTACAGTGAAATCAACTCTGGAAGAAGTAATCTTCCTTTCCTGATGATCATGCTCATCCATTTATAATTTTCTTATCCCTGAACCATGAAATCCCTATCTTCTTAATGGAATCCAAGTTGAAGCTACTACTTGGGGTAAATTATTCTATTGGGAGTGGTGATGAAGCATTCAGGTCCATGAAGTGTTGCACATACAAGGAGAGTGTTTGCACTTGGTATTCCAACTGATCAATTTTCACCTTATACTCTTGATTCCTCACAAGGATGTGAGTGGAAGACTCCTAGAACATGTGAGAATATTCTTCATGAGTGGATGATCCTAAGGGAATGATGCTCATTTCTTATTCAACTGATGTCATATCTTCAATAGTCTTGATTACCTTTGACCTAACTACTTCTATATACTGGTTTCCCGTGGCGCTGCTAAAGAAGTGTGAAGCCCCTTCTACAATTTATTCTTTCCCTTGGAAAATGCCAATATCGCTGAAAAATTAGGGATGATTACATGTTGGATTGTATGAGCTTATTTGGTGATCATTTCCTTCATCCAGGGAAACATCTCATCTATTTCAAGATCGACAATTGATATAACTATAGTTTCTTACTCAGGGTGGGATGATACATCTTTTACAGGGGGACAAGAGTCACTCATTCTCTTCAAGTTAACTGGCTACTGAGAAAATAAGATGTGAACTGGCTCATTCTCTTCAAGTTATATTACTACAATATCCTCTGTTGATCCAACCCTCTTATGCAATCTCCTGTAGTATGAGGCCTCTATCTCCACTACTTTAGGAATTGAAATCTCTCAAGAATGGACTGAGACCAAAGTATTTTCCATGAAATTTGATGAATATTGGTGTGATTCCTATCTCTGATGGATGTGGAAAATTCCTGATGTGATGGATGCAACCCTCTTCTTCTTAAATCATTATTTTGATCTTATGATCATAACTTCGATCCCCTATCTTATTTCTCTTGACTCACAGACATTCCATGTTACCTGTGGAAAGGGTGAAACCTTCACTACTTTATATTCCTAATCATACAACTCTGTGCCATCATCCTAAATTTCTTCTTCATACCAATCAAACCTGAACCTTCTCCTTTTTCCAAGTGTCATCCGCATATGGTCTCTTTCCCTGATATCAAACTCATCTATGTAATTTACCCAATGATATTCAATATGTGATACATGATATGATTATGAGAGATGGAAACTGTCTGGATCACCTCAAATGTCAAAATCTTTCATTGGTGTATAAGAATACAAGCTCAGGTGTGCGAAGGTGGCTTCCAAGTGTGATGTATAAGTGAAGTTCTTGCAGGTGAATATTCCAAGTGAGAAGGGAAAGGAGACATTCTTTCTTTTTGGGTTATTGAGATTACTATGAATGTGTTCCAACTGTCTGTAAAGCTTGAATAACACAATCTTTTCATTGAGGTATGATTTAGTCTAAGTGGATAAAGATCATAACCAGAGACACTGATATATGAGAAAGTGGAAAATTTTGTGAATTATGACACGTTCTTCTTGATCAAAGAAGCCACTTGTGGTGACAACCTTGAGTGAAGGTTCCCTTCCAATGTCTTGATGATGAATATGGTGAAGGAAAAATTTACCCTCATGAATTTGTAATTGCTCTCTTTCAAAACTAAATGAGGATATCTATAAAAAAATTTAGCCTTGGGAGAGATGTTATGTGTAAGTTCCAACCCTTTGAAAGGTATCAAGATTGCAAGAGCATACACAATATATGAAGTCATTTTAAGCTTCTTTGAGACTTGTACCTGAAGAAATTGATGGTTTATGTTTTCACTGATGATCTATCCCTAGTCAATCCTCTATCTGTCTTCCATGATCATGAATATGAAGAGAGCCATCTAGTCTTGAAATTCTTTTGAGGTTTCTTCTCCCATCACTCGACTGAGGAGAATGAGTCAGTTTTGGTCCATTATTTTGTTATAACCTCCTTAGAAATGATGGTCATATTTCTCCAAATTGGGATTTTTATTAAATGGGAGATGGCTTTGGGAGAAACTACTGCCATGGTTGAGCCATCATCTACTCCAATGGTCTTGTTCTTAGGCTCATAGTGTTGTGAACATGTCAAAACCAATTCCACACTTTGTACTGAGAATGGATGTCCACCCGCAACATAAAATCTACTCATGAAAACCTTGTCCTCCACTAGCTCTCTTAGTCCTAAAAACATTTGATCCTTAAGATCATCGAGCTCCATGTGGTGATATTACTATCCCCCACAACTAACTACTCAGAAGAGAGAGCTGAGATTGGTTTAATTCCTACAAATTTGAACTTCATGGTTAATACTGGCACTTCTCTATGTCCAAAATTGGAATTAACTATTTCTAATAAATTTAAATTTCACCCCTTTTTCAAATTATACACCTTCAATCACCTTTCTTGTTCTTCTGAATGTCTACTAAAAACTCCGCCTTTTCAACATTTTCTCTCTGTGAAAATTTTGCTATTTATAGTAAGATCTTGTGTAAAGACTTACTATTTTTGGAAAGTGGATCTCCCAAACTTGGATTTTTAGAAAATAAACTTTATTGATATGGGTTTTTTCTCTTTTTGTCACATATGAGTTTTCAACTCAACCCAATCTGTGGAACATGAGAATAAAATTCAAAAATTTGTGAGAGTGAAACTGGGGATTTTTCACTACAAAAAATTTGGGCCTTGCATGTAAATTATTTCACTTGTGTCTTAAAGGCACCTAGAAATGTGGGTAAATTCAAAAAACCCCGCATCAATCCGTGCACCAATCTTCAAGATACGAAGATTTTCACTTCGCAGGTTATAGATTCATTCTGATGAGAAAATGTGCATCGATCCTTTAAAAATTATGTTTTTTATGAAATTTCTCTTGTCTTGATCATGTAAACATGTTTGTAATGGATGAAAAATAAAAAGGAGGGTGGAGGAATTCTGGAAAAAAAATAGCCAGAGTTTCGGGTGAAAATGGAGAAATGTGGGGGGAATTAGAAAAATGGCTAAATTTTGGTATTTATAGGTGTGAGAAGGAGAGAGGAAGAGGGAAGAATTTCCCCCCCTTATCCCCTTTGTAATGGGATATGGGGAAACCAAAATTTTAACTTATCCCTAGGGTGACACATATCACACATGCACGAGTGAGGGAAAATGAGAAAAGTGCTTAATTTGAGCTCCTGGGGTCAATTTTTGGTCACATGAGGAACTTGATAGAAGCATGGAATGGCGGGAACATTTTTATACCCCCCTTTCCCATTATAATAGTATATAGGGACACCAAAAATTTATGTTATCCTGGAGGTGACACTTGGCAAGCATGCAAAGTTAGGAGAGGGGACTCAAAATTTAACCAAAAGTGCTTAATGAAGGATTATGAGGTCATGTGGTGTGATCACAAGGCCTGATGTGGGGGGTAAATTTTTATTCCCCCTTATCCCCTTGGAATAGGAAATATGGACACCAAATTTTTTCCTCATTCTGGTAAGGAAAACTGGCACACATGCATAAGTTTGAGCGGGGGCTAGAAATTTGATGAAATGTGCTAACTGGAGCTCCCGAGGGTCATGTTGAGGGTCAATGAGGCTTAAGGTGGGGGGAAAAAGTTTTTTCCCCCCATTTTTCTCTTGGAGAGGGATATAGGGACACCAAAAGTTCACCTTAGCCTCATGGTGACACATGCCAGTGAAAAAATTGGCTAAGGACAGAGCTTGTAATTTGGAGGGTAGATTGAAAACGACATTTCCAGAGATTTTAGATGAGTTTTTAGGAACCTATTTATAATATTTTGACTGGAAATGAAATTTTTAGAAGTATGGGATGGTTTTCAAGGTCTGATTTACCTTTAAACCTTCTCAAAAATGGTATTCTTGACCAGGATCATCAGTTGTGCCTACAAAGAATGGGTTGTGGAAATAAATGCATGGGTGTTGTGAAAAATATAAGATTACCACCATGTAGAGCATTGAATTAGATTTCAATTTATATATTTTTTGAACTAAA
The DNA here is from genome assembly GCA_019776745.2 of Taxus chinensis. Lineage (NCBI taxonomy): Eukaryota > Viridiplantae > Streptophyta > Pinopsida > Cupressales > Taxaceae > Taxus > Taxus chinensis. The sequence continues at coordinate 3,483,681 of CM034152.1, read as the reverse complement.
AATCATTTTAGATATGCTAGAATCATCTCTTGAAGTTCATGTGCTTTTCCCCAGTGGCAGCTCCTTTAGCCTCAAAAACCCACTTTTGTTGAATTGGCTCCTAAACCTTTGAATCTTTCCAAAATATTCCTAAATCAATTATAGAATGATCCTGGCTCATGAATAAACATCCTTGATGAATTTAGTACTTCCAATATTATCTAGAGAATGTGCACTAGCCTTAGCAAAGCCAAAAATAACACTTCTTAAGCTTGCTAAAAGATCTACTTTGAAATGCATTATCTTGAAAGACTCCTTTGGACTTGTTTTCTTATTTTCCACACATGGGCGAGGGTGGGATCACAAACATGAAAATTACATGGATAAGGGATAAGCCTAAAACAGGGGATAAGATGACCTGGAGGGGTGTCAGGGAAGGTTTACAATGAAAAATTTTGACACTAGGGTACAGTTGTCTTGTTTTCAAGTGAATTTTTCCCTTGCAAAAATAGAGGACAACAATCCAAAAACTCAATTTCATAAGCATTAATTGAGAAATTCCTCAAAATATTAGAAGGAATTATTTTTTTTCCATTTGAGCTTGTTTTATTCTCCTTTCAAAAACCTCTCTTTACACAAATATGTCAAGGCCAAGTCCCCAACCTCAAAATTCAGCTCTCTCCTTCTCATATTAACATGTTTCTTGTATTTTCCAACACTCTCTATAAGTCTCTTCTTCATTTCCATATGCACATCATGCATAACGTGAATATATTTATCACCTTCTACACTTCTCCTACACATCTAATCTATACTCCTCAACTCACATACACCTCTAGGGTTATTCCCATACACAATTTGAAAAAGGACTCATACTTATAATTTGATTGACTGAATCATTGTAAGAAATTTAGATTTCTCCAATATCAAATCCTATTATTTGAGCTTGTCACAAACTAAACATCTTAGCAAGTTACCAAGATGTTGGTTCACTAATTTTGTTTTCCAATCCATTTAAGGGTGATAGGATGAACTAAATTTCAATCTCATGCCCAAATTCTTTGATAGCGTCCTCTAAAAGTGCCCAAATTTTTTTTTGCCTCTATCTAATACAATGGTTGTTGGCACCGATGTAATCTTACAGCTTATTGAAGAATAAATAAGAAATATGTGTGGTATCACTAGTCTTTTTACATGCCACAAAGTGAATCATCTTTGAAAATCAATATAAAAAACCAAATATAAAATCATTACCTCATTGCGTTCTTGGAAAACCAAGAATGATCGATGCATCCCATGATCTATCTAGAATAGGAAATGGTTGATACAATCTAGTATTATGACCTTTTCCCTTAGCAAGTTGGAAAAATCTACATTGTTACATGGACTTCTTCACATGCACCATCATATATGACCAATGATATTTGTCACTCAATTATTCTAAATTTTTATCATGCAAAAAATGACCAACAAGACCTTGACTATGTTTTTATTTCAAGAGGATCTCTCACATGGAATCTTGAGGTATGCATAACCTCCTTCCTTTTAACAACAACCCATCATAATTCACATACTCCAACCATGGATTTCTATCCATTCCCATTGGTTTCATACATGTTTTCCATGCATCTCTAAAATCCAAGTCCTCCTCATAAAAACCCTTCGTTGAATCAAACATAATCAGGTTTACCTTAAACTCATTTAAAACAAGAGATCATCTACTCAAGGCATATATAACTCTATTATACTCCCCACTTCCATGTCTTAAAAAAAAATAAAAAAAATTAAAGAATTTCCACCCATTTCATGTTCCTTTGATTGAGTTTACCTTGGCTATTTATTAATTGCAAAGCATGATTGTATGTGTACAAAAAAACTCTTTTGGCTACAAATAGCACTACTACTTCTTGCAAGCTTGCACCATTGCATAGAAATCTTGTTCATAGACAAAATTATTCTTCTTAGCTTCATTCAAATTCTCACTAAAATAAGCAAAGGGTATAGCTTCTATACTTAACACCGCTCCTATGACTACCCCACTTGCATCACAATCAACTTGAAACACTTTTCTAATGTCTAGAAAAGATAACACCAGATGTTATATCACCTATTTCTTCAAAAACGTAAATCTATTATGTATTACAGCTGTCCATTGAAATGTATTTTTGTCTCCTTTCATAGTCTCCTTAATTGGTGCACATATGCCACTAAAGTTTCTAATGAATTTTCGATAGAAATTTTCAACCTGTGAAATCTACTTTCGTCAAACATAATTTGGTGAAGGCCAATCTATAATTGCTCTCACCTTATCAGTGTCCATTTTCAACCCATATTTTGAGACCAAAATCCCCAAATATATCATCTCCTTTTGCATGAAGCTATATCTGTAAGTTGATCAAAAACTTTTTTTCCTTCAAATTATCCAAAACCAACCTAAAATGCTTCAAATGCTCCTCTTTAGAATGACTGAAAATCAAAATATTGTCTAAATAAACAATCAAAAACTTATTTGTATTAGATTCAATACTTCATTCATGAGTCTCATGAATTTTTTGGTGCATTTGAAAAACCCAATGGCTTAACCAACCACTCATACAGTTCCCCATTCGTCTTGAATGTATTCTTCCAATAATCACCTTCTCTTATTTGAATTTGGTGATATATAATTTTCAAATATATCTTGGCGAAGTACTTGGATGCCCTCAAATAGTGCATTGATTCATCCATTCTTGGCAATGAAAAACTATACCTGATGGTGATTTTTTATGGCTCTTGAATCCGTACACATCCACCACTCTCCATATTTCTTTGGTGCTAACATGGCTAAGACTGCATATGGGCTTAAACTCTCATGGATTAAACCCATTTTTAATAGCTTTTGAACTTGTCTCTTGATTTATTCATTCTCCATTGGAGTTAACCTATAAGTTTCCTTATTTGGAAAGCTTGATCTCGACATTAGATTCATATGATGGTTGATGCTCCTCATAGGTTGTATTCCTACCGGTAACTAACTTGACACAATGTCAACAAGTGTTCCAACAAATTTTGAATTTCTAATGGAAGATCACTTACCTTAGTGGATTTCACAATTAATATGGGATTCACAATCAATTCATAACATGTCTCCTTCTTCTTTTCTACCTGCAAGAAATATTTACTGGAAAGTAACACAATTTTGGGACTATTATCCACTTCATCTCCTCTATCCTTTAATGGGCTCAATGTAAACCTCTTCCATCCTTCAAAATGGTGTACGTGTTCACTCTTCCATCATGCATGATTATTCTATCAAATTGACACGGCCTTCCCAAAAACAGATGACACACATCAATGGGAAAAATGTTACACAGTGTAGTAAAAAAATCACATACTTTAGAAATTATTTAGTCTTGGTTTCATACTACTATGAATATGGTTTTTGAGTGAGGAAAGTACTAATTAACCCCCATCTTCTAGCCATATTACTTTGTTTTCTTTCATCATTTCTGACCTATTTCATCTGCATACCCAATCAGATTTCATCATTTCACATTATTTTAACTTTGACTGGGGCACCCAGGCTAGTACTAGGGCATCCATGGGCACCCTGGTCCCACTAAGGCCACCTTGATCCTTTTTGAACTTTTTTCCCACTTTTTGGGCACTTTATAGCTATTTTAGCTTCTTATCTTTTTTATGGTTGGCCATTTCGGGGTTAATTTTGAAATTAGATAAAGAGAACCCAATAAATATAGAGTTATGATACCATAATGAGGGACCAAGAACTAGTCACTACTATCATCCACATAGGGTTGCATTCATCTAAGCCATTTGGAGATCATTTTCATTCACATAGCTCCATCACAAGGGAAAAAGTTGGTTCATCTACATCACACAAGAATAGGAGGGGGTTTTATTCTATTCCATCCACCCTTCTACTAAATTTTTACATCTAGTTATTGCTTGCTAATTCAAAAAGTGTGATTGACACAAGAACACCTAGGGCACATGATTCACACACACACTAGAACTACAATTGGGTATTATTGGGTTTTATATTTGTACTTGGAATGAAACCATAGTCAGGGGACAAGCAAGTCCCTCCTCTTTAATGGGAGAGGTTCCCTTATTGAAAGAAGAGACGAAACCTATGTACAAATACATAACCTTTCATTCAATGGTGGTTTCCTGATATCTTGAAATGTGTTTTATGCCTGGAAAGTTATATCAATACATGAGGATAAAATATTTGAAGAGAGGAGGGAGGCAAAAAAAGACAATACTTTCAGGGAAAAGAGATGGCAGAGAAAACCCTTATACATATTGAGAAAATGAGATATCGAATAGAACCAGTCACATTTATAACGGGCACAATCCGAATACCCAAAGTTCTTGAGACTGTATAAACTAGAACACAAAGTTTCTAAGCATGCAATGATTAAATGATTCACATATCAGAGCAAGAAGGAAAGAGAAAGTAGAGGAAAAGGGGAAAACCTTTGTATTGATGTCTTCCAATTAGAAATTATAGTTCCAAAATATCAAAATTCCAACCCATACAATGGTTTTGAAAGCCCATGATATAGCTCACAAGAGATAGTTAAAACTTATTCCAATCATCCACGCCCTTTCAAATTTTTGATTTGCAAAGAAACGTTAATGGTAAAAAAAATAGGTTTTTAAATATATGGCCATTTCATTATTTCAATAGTTAAAACATGGGCCATTCGATTTGCTTTTATAACTTTAAATTTGGGCCACCCACATGGAAGGAATTAATTAGAGCGGGCCTGCGGATGCCTTTTGCATTTTTCACCTTTGAAGCTACACCAGGATGACATGTGGAGAGCTCCACCGGTTCCTTTATACTTAGTTGATTTGAGCCAATTTCTTGCTTGACTTATGTTTACCCCTAGACACGTGGAGAGCTAATGCTCATTTGAGTTTCCACTTTGAAAAGGCCTCCTAAAATTACATCCAATTGACGCGTGTCTCCTTCTACCAGTCTTGTACTTTTCAATGGCCAACTCTGTCTCCCCATTAAATTTAACCATGTGGTGAGCTAGCACTACTTGGAGACTGACCCTTTGATTTCACTTCCAAAATTGCACCATTAAGGCATGTGGAGACTTCTGCCAACCCATCCATATTTATTCAATTTTAACAATCAACTCTTTCTCTTTTTTGGACCTCGGACATGTGGAGGACTGGCATAAGTTTTAGAAATTCCCCTGGCTTTGACTCTTGAAGCTACGTTGATGAGGCACATGGTGCCGTCCACTGAACCCTCCATAATTATCCAATTTGAGCTTGTTTTTCCTTCATTTTGAACCTGGGACACACGGAAAGCCTACACTTATTTGAGAACTGTCACTTGGAGCCTTCCTCTGGAGTTATGTAATTTTGATTAGAGGCTTCTGTTGTCACTTGAAACATGGCCATGCCGTATCCAATTAGGAATATCCATGTACTACTTGTGGATGTTGGGGAAAACATTAATGGGGAAGATACGCCTGTCATTCCTGACTACGGGGAGAAAATAAAAAAGAAGGGAAGAAACTTCACCATTACACCTGAATTTCAAAATTTTCTCCATGAATGGAAAAACTGCAAACAATTCCAGGCTCGAGGTGATCCAATACTCCAAGGTATAGACTCAAATTTTTTGAAACTTGAATTCAAAAGAGGGGAATTTTGAGAACGACAACAACTGGCTCTTTCTGGGGATGACTTGGCTTGGAACAAAGACACAAGGGAAGATCAAGAACTACAGATAACTCTGGGAAAGAGGACCATTGTCTTATCCATTGGGAAAAGGAGTCAAAAGAAAAACCAATACAAGGCAACACACACAAGATGGGAAAAGAAAAAAAACAAACCAAAAGGGAAGAACATAAATGAAACACAAAGGAACGACCCAAAACCAAAATAGTGTACAGAATATACAGAAGGACCACCTAGTCACCTAGAACTTGAACAACTTCAGATAATGACCACTATAAGGAAGTGGGAGAGGAGAACCTTCCATGTAATCCAGATAAAAAGAGTTCTCTCCAAAAAAATTTCTGATTCTAAAATGACCAAGCTAAAGAGAATCAAACTTATGATGGCTTCCTTGTGGCTCATGTCTTTTATCCCAAAACAACACAATATTTCCCACTTAGAAAAATCTAGGTTTGGATTTTTTTATCAAAAAAAGCCTTCACTTTCAACTAATGAGTTGTTATCCTGTAAACCACTTACAATTTGTCCTCATTAAGCTTCTGAAGATACAAAATTCTCTTGTCCAAAGAGCTACTGAAACTTGAATCTTCAATGGTTTTCATCATATGCAAGGCTGGAAATTCCACTATGATTAGCAATTGAGCTTCTACACCATACACCACTTGGAAAGTAGACATTCCAATTGATCTGTTGGGTGTAATTCTATCATCCCAAAGTGCATCATATAGCTTCTTATGCCAATTCCTCTGAGAATCATTTACAATCTTTCTAACTATGTTCACCAAGTTCTTGTTTGTTGATTCTACCTGTCCATTCCCTTGGGGGTAGTAATCTGAAGAATGAGCAATTGAGATCCCATACCCATAACATAAGTTCATTATCTCAATAGAAGAAAATTTGGAAGCATTGTAAGTCACAATTTTGTTTGTGGTCCCAAACTTGATCAATATGTTCTCCTTAATGAAGTTGTAAACTACCTCGGAAGTGGTGCTCTTCATTAGGATGGATTCCACCCACTTGGTGAAGTAACCTATGGTAGTCAACACATGTGTATGTCCAACAATGGAAGGTGGGTTAAGAGTTCCAATGAAATCCAATCCCCGCTATTGAAAGGGATCATCAATCACTACTAGCTTTAGTGGCAAAACTGGTAACTTAGGTCTTATAACAAATGTTTGGCATGTTTCACATTTACCAACCCATTTTGATGCATCTCTAAATAGAGTGGGCCAATAATAACCAACACAAAGTAATTTATGAGTTGTTACAGTAGAGGATAAATGACCTCCACAAGCCTAGTCATGAAAAGTAGAGAACAACTTCTTTTGTTGCTCCTTGTCTACACACTTCAAAAACCTTCCATCTATGCCTCATTTGAACAAAGCATTCTCCCATAACACATATTGTGCAGACCTTAGTTTGATGGCTCTCTTATCTTTGGCACTCAAGTGAGATGGACACTCTCCATAGGTCAGAAAGTGAGAAATGTCATCATACCATACATCTAATGAGCTGAGGAACAGAACAACAGGGACATCAACTCCATCTTTGGACAAATCCTTGGCAGCTTTATCAACAATGAGTTCACACAGGCCCTTACCCCGAACCAGCTTTGTTGGCCTGATGTCAAGATCATACTCTTGCACCTTTACTACCTAATTACCTCTCTTGGCTCCAAATTCTTGCTGAGTAAGAATAGATTTGATTGTTGTATCAGGCACCACCACCATAGAATGAGAATTAAGAATGTAAAACCTAAACTACTTGATAGCTTTGACAACTATAAAAGCATGTTTGTCCATCATTTTTTACTTCAGCTCATGATTTTTCAAGACATGACTCATGAATGCAATTGGGAGATCATGATCTTCAGCCTTCTTCTGGGCTAACACAACAGCTAGGGTATTTTCAGTGGCATAACAATAGATAATGAAATCTTTTCTAAAGTCATGGCATGCCAAGATTGGATTCTTTGCAATAGCTTGTTTAATGTTCTTAAATGATTTCTTCCCTTTAAAGGACCAACCAAAATTTTTCTTCCCTTAGATCATGTGAGAAATGCTCATATTAAGTTCTGTAAAATTGGGGATAAATCTCCTTAGGAAATTGATCTTACCAAAGAAATAATGGACACCTTTCTTACTTGATGGAAGAGGAATTTTTTGGATAGCTTGAACTCTCTCTGGATCAATCTTGATCTCTTCCTTTAAAACAATGTGTCCCAAAAGCTTTCCTTCTATGACACAAAACATATAATTCTTAGGGTTTAAAGAAACTCCATGCTCTCTGCACTTCTGTAATACTGTTTCAAGATGTTAGAAGTGATATATTCTTGCTTTATAAAAGACTGTCAAGTCATCTAAATACACAACAATGCATTTCCCTTTCAAATTTCCAAAATCCAATTCCATGGCCCTCATGAAAGTAGCACCAACATTAATGAGACCAAATGGAATCCTCTTGTATGCAAAGGTGCTCGAAGGAGTAGTAAAGGAAGTATTAATTTGATCTGCAGTATTCACCTCTACTTGATTGTACCCTGAGAATCCATCTAACATAGATGGCATCTCCGAGCCTGTGATAACTTGCAATACTTGGTCCATCATGGGGAGAGGGTATTTTTCCTTCAAAGAACCCTAATTTAGATTTCTGAAGTCTGCACAGATTTGGATCTCACCATTATTCTTCCTGACAAGAACTCTATTAGCAATCCACGTTGAATGGTGGATGGGGAAGATGATCCTAGCCTTCAGAAGATTTTGTATTTCTTAGAAAATTATATCAGCTATCTTTGGATTATATTTTCTTTGCTTCTGTTTGAAGGGTTTGATCCCAAGCTTAAGAGGAATGAAATGTTGTATTTCTTTAGGATGAAAATCCTTAAGATAATCATAAGAGTAAGCCAAAACATCAAAATACCTCTTCAACAGATTGACTACTTTCTTTTTATCTTCATGAGTGTAGCATTTTCCAATATTGACCATTTTTGGATCATTAAGACTCCCAATATTCACTTTCTCAGTCTCAACAAATTGTTGGGATCCTTGGGAAACTTTAGACTTCATATATCTATCATGTTTATCAAAAAGATCCTCCAAACTCACTATCCCTTTAGGAATTTTTTTTCCTTTCAGTTTGATGCATCCATCTTGATCCATCTCTTCTTTGACACCCTCTTCATTTGATGACACACTCTCTAGGCATATTGCCACTTCCTTCAAAGAACAACTAATCAAAGTTTTCTTTAAGATCCAAGAAAGAAAAGAAATGTTGGTCATCATTGAAAACTTGCCAATTATTTGCATTGTCAGGCACACTGAGTCTATGGATCAACTCCATGGAAAATTTATCCTAATGAAAATTAGGGTGAGGAAATAACAAGGACCCCGAAACAGCCAGAGAATCATCCCTAGTTTTCCTTTCCCTTGGCACAACTTCAATGGAAAAATCATCACATAATTCAATGGAATCCCAGACTAGATTCCTATAGTGCTTCAACCTTCTGTTCTTTGCCTGATAAAGGTCTCTAACTTGTGTTACAATTAGCTCAGCATCTCCATGAGCAAGAAGTTTCTTCACTCGCATTTCCTTCACCATGCTCAACCCAAGAATAAGGGCCTAATACTCAGCAGTATTGTTGATATTTTCAAACTAAAATTTGAAGGAGAAAGAATGAACCTTACCCCCAGGAGAAATGAGCACTACACTAGCTCTAAAACTAGCTGAGGAGCATCTTCCATCAAACTCCAAAGTCCACACACCATTAGGATCAAGAAACAGTTCCTTTGGAAGACTTATCTCCTCTTGTGACATGATCATGTAGTTCCCATGCCCAATGTCTTCATACAATATTTGTGCTTTAGGATCATGTATGTTTTGAAAAATATACTCTACTTTCTTCTCAAGAAGATACTTCTTCATCTTCCCATTGACAGGGATCAAGGCATGTGACCAATCCATTTGAATCTCACCTCCAAAATCTTTACAAAATTTCCTATTTAGCAGCATGCCATAGGAAGGAGGGATATCATCAACCAAGATGGTAGCCAAGACCTTCTTCTCTGGTAAACCTACTTGTGCATCCTTGATTCTCCCAACTAAAGGCACTTCTCTACTTTCCATGGAATAACAAGAACCATAAGTGTGGGTTAGGGTTAGACCCAAAGCATGAGCCAATTTTGCAGGCATTACATTATCAGATGCACCAGAATCAATGACACAATTTCTAAGCTTGTGGCCAGCTATGAGGAGAGTCATATAGAAGGGTTTGATCTTATCATTGGGTGAAGTGACTACAGCCACAAGGTTGGGTTGAGGTAGAGAAGGAGTGGACAAAAGGCCTTTATAAGAGTGGGATGGGGTTTTAGATTTAGAATTTACAAAGTTAACTATTTTGGCAAAGGCTTTAGGTTGGGGTTGATAGAAATTTACCTCATAAATCTAAATCTTAGTCTTTTTAAGATGGTCTATAATGTCAAAAGATCTATATGTGGATGGGGAATCACTACTAGGAGTAGGAGGAGCTTTTGATCTATCAACTTTATCATTTGTTGGAAAATAATTCTCAGAAGTAGAAGTAGAGGAAGAAGGACTAGCAGAGCTTACCTTTCAGGTGGAAGTAGTAGGAATAAGAGCTCCTCTTCCTATAATCATTAGGATGGTGATGGGGTACTCCTTGGATCTTTTGTAGGTTGCACCACTTTTTCCTTTTTGTTGATCTACAACCAGGTCATAACAACATATGACTCACTGTTCATCCCAGCCACTACATCATCATAGTCATCTTTATCATCCACACCTTTAGTGGTGAGGAAATGAACTCAATAACCACCAAACTCCTCCAGTTCTTCATCAGTTTCCTCTTCTTGTTCATCACAGATCCCATTTTCTTCCTCATCATTAGGCTTAAGAACTTCACAAGTAGCATTGACAAGCACCTTGAGGGGTGGACCTTCAATGGCCAACCTGGTTTGAGAAGAGGGCAAGTGGTTCCTAGCTTGAAAGTTATTCCTTAGAACATCTTGATATGGAGCATGTTGAGATGCTTGCTTTTTGATGGCAATGAGGTCATTAGCCAACTTTTTCACTAACTAATTTGCATTAACTCCAGAAGGAGAGGAAGAAGAAGATGCTTTGGATTTGAAAAACTCCCTTTTCAGCTTGCTAAACATGATCAAGTCATCTTCCACATTGAAATCCAATCTCTGATCAACATCCAAAGTTGCAAGAGTTTCTCTCCTCAAGGCATAGCTTACTTCCAACAATTGAGCATTTAAGAAAAAACATTTCTGAATCTGATTAACAGTCCTAGTATCTAGTGGAATCTTGTTGACCAAATTGTTGAACTTGGCCAAAATTCTCTTATAGGTTCATGTGGCTCCTTCTTGATTTGAGAAATCTAAGCTCACAAAGCATGCACATCCTTAGCAAGTTTGAAATGCTGCTCAAATTCATTCCTCATAGTATTCCAATCAGTGATGGGCCCAACAAGAAAATGGTAAAACCAATCTACAACATTGTCTTGCAAGGTTTCCACAAATATCCTCATAGAGACATCCTCATGTTCAAATCTAAGGACCCCACATGCAACAATAAAGGCCACAATGTGTTCATTAGGGTGTAATTTTCCATCACCTCCAAATTTGGGAAAAATCTTCCTGTTACCCCTAGGTAACTCATGCAATGGTTGAGGAAGAGCCAGAGGCCCAACTCTTTGTTCCCAAGGCCGAGGTGATGCCATCCTTAGAAATATTGCTTGAAGTGGAACTGAGACACCAACAAGAATTAGGGCATGGAGATTAGGGCTAAGTTGTGCTTGAGGAATGCTACTACTAGAAGATTTGTCTTCAATAGGAGGTGTGCTTGTGGAACAAGATCTTCTCTTTCTTCTTATTAGAGGAAGTTAAAAATCCTTGTTGATCCAAGAGTTGAAATTGGGGATCTTCAATTCCACGAGCCCTTCTGCCACGAGTATATCTTAGAGTTTCCAGATCAAAGAAATGATCAAATTAGTTGTTCATTTAGAAAGGAAAATTGTTGAACAATTCCCTAGTAGAGTCACCAAAAACTATTGGGTTTTAGATTTACACTTGGAATGAAACCACAATCAGGGGACAAACAAGTCCCTCCTCTTTAATGGGAGAGGTTCCCTTATTGAAAGTAGGGACAAAACCTATGTACAAATACATAATATTTCATTCAATGGTGGTTTCCTGATATCTTGAAATGTGTTATATGCCTATAAAGTTATCAATACATGAGGATAGAACACTTGAAGAGAGGAGGGAAGAAAAATAATACAATACTTTCAGGGAAAAGAGATGGTAGAGAAAACCCTTATACGTATTGAGCAAATGAGATATAGAATAGAACCATTCACATTTATAATGGGAACAATCCGCAGGCCCAAAGTTCTTGAGATTGTATAAACGAGAACACAAAGTTTCTAAGAATGAAAGGATTAAATGATTCATAGATCAGAGTAGGAAGGAAAGAGAAAGTAGAGGAAAAGGGGAAAATGTTTGTATTGATTTCTTCTAATTAGAAATTACAGTTCTAGAATATCAAAATTCCAACCCATACAATGGCTTTGAAAGCCCATGATATAGCTCGCAAGAGACAGTTACAACTTCCTCAAATACGTAAGAAACAGTTACAAATTATTCCAATCATCCACACCCTTTCGAATTACATGGATGCTGGGGAGAAAATTAACGGGGAAGATACGCCTGTCATTCTCGACTGTGGGGAGAAAATAAAAAGAAGGGAATAAAATTCACCATTATGTCTGAATTCCAATTTTTTCTCCATGAATGGGAAAACTGCAAACAATTCTAGGCTTGATGTGATCCAATACTCCAAGGTACAAACTCAAAATGTTCAAAACTTGACTTCAAAAGAGGGGAATTTTGAGGACGAAAATAGGTTTGGAATGTAGTGCAACACTCAGTTGGTAAGCCCATTATTATGGCAGCTGAGGTTAGTATGACCTATTCATATGCATTCTTTTTTAGGGTTTTGATACTTCTTATGGTCTTTTATAGGTATTCTATTCATCTTGGATTATCAGCAACATTCGGCATGGTGCAACGAATCTAATACGACACACAACGAAGCTTTCAGAACACTTACAAAACATGTGAAACTCAGTTCCAAAACTTTCACACATATCTAAGCACCCATACTACAGACTAGGGCACCCATAGGCACCCCAGTCCCTCTCTAGGTGCACCAGTCTAAAGAATCAATCTAGATATGTCCTTTTTAGGACATCTGCACAGTCGTTCCTGCTTCCAAATTATTCTTTTTATTCTATGACACATTCCAAAGATCTCCTCTAAGTAGCTGAGTCACTTACTCACTCTTCTTGCATATTAGGGTTTCTATTTCCATTAGCTTAGTCACTTGGGTCACTTTCCATAATTGTTTATTACATTTATTTACTATATTTACATGCTATTCTAGATTATATTAACTACTATTATTCCATAATTTAGTTAATTTTAGTTAATCATTTAGGTGAACTTGAACTCGTCATTCACGGTTATAGGACCCTTCTTCATCTGTCATCCTAGAGTCTTGTCACCATGAATATCCCTATTCACACTTATTTCCAAAATCACCCTAACTGTATCAATAAGCTTAGGAAGTACTTGGCTACCAATTATATTCCTCCTCATACTTCACCCGAATATGTATACCATAAATTCACCTCAACTCTATCCGTTAAGGAGGATCAAATAAATTTCATAGCAGATGATTTACCTTCTCAAGCAATACTACAACATGATCCTCCCTTGTATATTCAAGTTTGTGTTAACAAAGAGGAGTCAAATGAGCCTTAGTTGATAATGGATATGGCCTCAATATTTGTAACATCACTTTCCTTCATCATTTAGGTATGTCAGAAGCATCTTTAGCTCCTTCATATATCTCCATCCATGGCTTTGATAACATTCCAAAGCATGTATTAGGTACCGTCTAATTACCAATCACTATTGGTCCATGTACAATTGATATTCCATGCCATGTCATGCCTAATAACCTTAATTATAATATTCTTCTTGGATGACCTTGGATCCATGTTATGCATGTGGTCCCCTCTACACTACATGCACGAATTAAATTTTGTCATCAAGGCACTGTATATGATGTACCAAATGATCCATCACCTTTTGAGTATTGTAACTCTATTGAAAAATATAATAATATTTCCACCTCCTCTGATATTTCTCAAGAATTTTCTAGGTATGGGTTTGGGTATGAATACTTGCACCACTTTGGATTCTCTGATACAAATATAGATAAACAAGAACATAAATTCATCGAGCTTTGGGATCTCCCTAAGTGGTCAAACAAGTTCGACCTAGGTTATCAACCTCCTACAGATACTTATACTACTTTCCATGTTACTTCACTTCCCCAAGTACATCCAGAACTCATTAGTGATGATGCATCCACTCTTTGGGATACCCTTGATAATTTTTCTACTGATGAGGCTGTGCTTGATTATATGGGTGCTTATGATCATCTTCCTTCTTTTCACCATAAGAGGCATCATTATTTATCTCTCACTAATACGACTTATCTTGGAGAGTCTGAAGTCACCACTGACAACACCGATCCACCTGACACTATTCCTACTGATCCATTTATTGAATATCATTCAGCCCTTCTCAATGAAGAAACAATACAATACAACATAGGCACATATAAAAATCCACACATAGTTTTTCTCATCGCTTCCCTCACCCATGTTGAACAAAAGGATATCAAGTAAGTCCATGATTTCTCTGATATTTTTGCATGGGACTATAGTGATATGCTAGACATTGATCCCTCAGTTGTAATGCATAATATTTTCCTTAATCTAGGTGTCAATCCTATCCAACAGAAAATTTCGTAAGATGCACCCCAAGGTAGCTCTCCTAGTCAAAGAAGAAATTTGGAAGCTTCTCAACGTAGGTTTTATTCGTGTTGTTGACTATCCTAAATGGGTATCTAATATCATCCATGTAATAAAACCAAATGGTAGGGTCCATTGTTGCATTGATTTTTGTGATTTAAACAAAGCTTTCCCTAAAGATAGTTTTCCTTTTCTGCACATTGACGCTATTGTTTATTCTACAACAAGATATGATATTATTTCTTTCATGGATGGCTTCAGGGGTTATAACTAAATTAAGATCAACCCAACCGACTAATAAAATACCTCCTTCACTACCTCATGGGGTACATTTTTTTATACAGTCATGCCCTTCACCCTTAAAATTTCGGGGCTACTTATCAATGGGAAATGACACATATATTTCATGATTACATTCACAAGATCATCAAATATTATGTAGACAACATCTTGGCCAAATCTAGGCATCGGTCTTCCCATGTGCATGATCTACAAATACTATTTGAGTGATTACGAAAATACCGTGTGCGTTTGAATCCTAAAAAATGTGTCTTTGGGGTTACAACAGGTAAAATTCTTGGATATATTATCTCCCAACATGGCATTGAGATTGATCCTAACAAAATAAAATCCATTATCGATATGCCTCCACCTAAGAATTTACATCAATTACGATCATTACAAGGTAAAATTCAAGCTATTCAGTGATTCATTGCACAACTTGCTGATAATGCCCAACCGTTCACATGACTCATGAAGAAAGATACAAAGTTTGTTTGGGATGGGCAATGTCAACAAGCCTTTGATGATATTAAAACCTACTTGCTAAATCTACCTGTTCTAGTTCCTCCCTTAGCTGATCGACCTTTCTTATTGTATATTTATGCAACGTTTCATGCATTGGGTGATTTATTGGAACACCATGATGATTCTTAATGTGAAATAGATATATATATATATATATTCATACCCTACTCTCTTATGAATGTAACTATAGCTACATTGAAAAACTATGCCTCGGTCTTGTCTTCGTTGCAGACAAATTGCGACACTATCTCCTTAACAAAGAGGTACATATTATAACAAAGGTTGATCCATTACATTACCTCCTATCCACACACATTTGTTGGAATGTTTGGACACATTGGGTCATGCTTCTCACCGAGTTCAATTTTAAGTTTATACCACAAAAATCAATCAAAAGGACAAGTTATCATTGATCAATTAGCCACGGAACCCCTCTCAGATGCATCACCCATTTCTGATTCTTTTCGTGATGATTTCACTACCTATACTATTGAGCCACACACATGGACGGCATAACTTGATATCTCTCATTGTAAATTTATTACTATGGCTGGTATAGTTTTCATTACCCCACATGGTGACCCACTCCCCTTCACATATCTATTAGGGTTTTCTTTTACGAATAACGTCACAGAATATGAAGCTCTCATTTTAGGCCTACTTACCGCTAAAAAAACCTCATTCGCCACCTATGGATAGATGGTGACTCTTAGTTAGTCATCAATAAAGTCAATGATACATAATAACACAAAGGAGGAGCATCTAATTCCTTACAATATGATTTTCAAAGATCTCCTAGCTACATTGAGTCCTATTCCATTATTACCATTACTTGTAAGGATAATCGTCATGTAGATGCCATGGCTAGTGTCATGTCACTCATTCCACAAGACATCACCGATGAAAAATCCACATTAATCATTACACACTTGCTTCATCCTTCTATCTTTGCATTACCTCTTGCAGCTTGCGTCATAGCACATAGATAAGACAACGCAAAATGGTTCACGCCTACTTATAATTACTTATATAAGAAAACTAACCCTAATATTCTACAACATCATCAAGCTCATTAGTTATGCCGTGAATCTACTCACTATGTTATTATGGGAAAAAATATTCAAACATGATATTCACGGTCATCTTCTATGTTTCCTCGCACTCATAGACATTCCCACTACCATCTCGCAGATTCATGGCAACATATGTGGTGATAATTTCTCAGGTAGAGCCATGTCACAAAATTTTTATGTCAAGGGTATTATTGGCCTACAATGGAACAAGATTGCCTCAAATATACCACTCATTGTGAAAAATTTCAAAAAAATGGTAATCTCCATCATGCACCTGCATACGATCTTCAACCCATTACGTCAACCTAACGTTTCTCCCTTTGGGGTCTCGATCTAATCGGTATGATTATTCTTGAATCAGATGACAGACACAAGTACATCATTATAACTATTGAATACTTTATGAAATGGGTCAAGGTATCTCCCCTACGAATGACCATTGGTATACAAATTTCTAACTTCCTTACCACACATATTATCACACATTTTGGTGTGCCTTCTGCTATAATCGCTGATAATGGAACCTCATTAAAAAATAAGGATGTTAAGAAGTTTTGTGCTAAATTCAAAATCAAACAATCATTCTCCACACCTTACTATCCACAAGGAAATGGCCAAGCTGAGGCCACCAAAAAAACCATTGTAAAAATATTATGGAAGACCGTTGACTCTAGTGGTACCGATTGGCATAACCAACTATTCTACACTCTATGGGATTATTGTAATAGCATTCGTACACCCATTAATGCCACCCATTTTTCATTATTTTATAGTGCTGAAGATGTTATTTCACTTGAGCTTGAAATACCTTCCTTGCATATTTCTCTCAAAGGAATCATTAAAGACAATGAATATCATGAGAACCGCTTACACGAAACTATAAATGTTGGACTCGCGTTATGTCCAAACACTCAAACATCTTCGTGCATATCAATCTCACATATCACATGCCTACAATCACAAAACTCACTCTCGAGAGTTCAACATCAGTGACCTCATCTTGAAAGAAAATCAAAAGAATACAAATGTTGAGGCACCTCTAAAAGGTAAATTCAAGCCCAATTGGCTTGGCCCATACATTATCACTAACAAACTTGGTGGTGGAGTCTATCGCCTCGCCACCCTTTTAGGAAAACCTCTCAAAAATTACACTCAATATAATGCATCTTAAGAAATACTATGCTTAGAATAGTACAACTCAATCACTACCCGATGACGCACTCTCGTGCTTCAGTTCACACTTGACTATTGAGGGATACTTACTACACATGAACCCCATACACTACACTATAGACACCACACATCTGTCATTTCACCCATGCACATCTTATGTCATACATTCTACATTTTAGGCCATCATTTCAATTTACACATTTGCATATCTATACATCATACATATCATACTTCTATCTTCAGTTTCATACTCATCTATCATTGCATCCTCATATACTATATGCTCTTATGAACACTACACATAGTGCATTCAATACTATACATTACATACACATCACATGGTAATTTATCATCTTCATTACATATACTACACCATCTTCTATGTGCTGCACTCACTACCCTATGATGCACTTTAGTTCTTTGGTCCATACTCGACTGCTGAGGGTTTACAAATCAAATGGACCTTACATTCATCACACGTTTATCATTCGACCTTTCATCATGGGAAATTTCTAGGATAGTGACACACACTATAGGCTAAATTGTCACTTACTCTATCATCTTGTAGTGGTATACTCTTTAGGCTACATCACCACTCCCTACTATTCATCTTGTAGTGACACATGATATAGGCTACATTGTCACTTCCTCTATCATATTATAGTGATACACGCCTTTAGGGATAAATCATCACTCATAATTTTAGTTTGTCATGATATACAAATTAGGCTATAAGGTTCACACACATCTATTCCATATGTCACATATCATCATCATTATGCATACATAATCATCATAGTGTGATAGACACAACACACACTATTTGACCATTTCCCAATGACGCACCATCGTTTACAGTTCATTCTTGACTGCTGAGGGGGGAAAATGTAAATGAACCTCATTGCATACATTTCCATTCACTTGGGGGGCATGTGGATCCTACCATCCATATTGCATTCCATTCCATCCATCCAAAACATACTGCATATTATGGTTACTTTTACTCTTGCTTACTTTTTCTTGTTCATGGTTGCTTTATTACACATGCTAGTTAGATTACTTGTATGTCATTTATCTATATCATATCACACATGCACGTTCATGTATTTTTCTAGTTGTGATCGTAGATATAGGTCTCTTACACGCAACACGGATGCTCACCTTCTACCCTTCCTACATTGGTCGTTGGGGGCATCCACATTCGTCTCTCACAGGTGTTATTGTTTCATTTTGTACTTAGCACTTTACATTACTTGGTTATACATGCTTTTGACATACTAGTTATCTTTCTAACATGCTAATAGGTGCTTCATGTGCAATATTTTTTATGCAGGGATATTTACTTCCATACTTGTTTGCTATATTGCTTATCTATTGTTTGTTCTTGTTTGGTGTGCACACTTATTTTTTGTTTACAACCATGATGGCCTTGCATGTCTTGCGACATCGTGAGTGATGTCCCATATTTGCAGCCCACTTTGTGTGGCTTAATTTTTATTCTTGGGTGTTTACATTACTACTTTGCTCGGAATTTTTTTAATTGTTTGCATAGATTACACATTGCTTTATACATGTATGATTTTTTGTACTAACACTTGTTTTTGGTCAGCCTTATTGTTTATGTGTACTTTGGGTTCTACCAAGCACATTTCCCTTCCCCCTGTAGGGTAGAGTTACAAAGTTCATGCGGTTGGTCTTCTTTGAGGGCCACATTCTCTTATCAGTGATGTTGCATGTGCCCCCAAAGAGGGAAGAAATCATTTAAGGTTTTACATACTACACAACACATCTACACCGGTTCAGTTCAGTGCACTTTCTACCCATGGCATTGTGGGTTACATACAGTGAGTGGGTTTAGAACAATCTACAAACCTCGTACACAATGAATTTTATAGGACATGGTAGTCCTTGGCCTTTTGGGAAGCAGTTAAAGGTTGGAGGATACAAAAAAATTCCTCCCTATAATTATTCGGCTAGTGGCTTCATATCGCCAAAAATACTAGGACTTACAGAGATTTCTTCACACATGTTCAATGAAGCAGTTAAAGGTTGGAGGATATAATGGAATTCCTCCCTATAATCCTTCACCCTATGGTGTCAGATCACCTAAAAACCCCAACAATACAATATTTCCTTCTACACTCTCTTTCTCTACATGGATCAGGTGCACATATTCCATTTAGATTTTTCATTTGTGTATTTTACATTTACATACATATACATACATCTTTTACATTGCAGTTTTACACATACATACATATATATTTGATTACTTGATCATTTCCTCCTTGTAGGTCGATCTGTATGGGAAATAAACAATCAAATTGGAGCAACAACAAAAACATTTCGTGGCAACACACACCATACTAACCATGTAGGTACATCACACACATCAACATGTACACACACATTTTCACCCTAGGTTCACTCTCATCACTTTTTTGCACTTTGTCATCTTTAGTTTCTACACTCTAGCATCTTTTTATCATTCCATGATTTTTCTAGTCCTTCAGTACGTTTTCTACTATAATCTTAATGGACATCAGGTACACATATCTATCTACTTTATGTTACGGAGCTTTCCACTCACCAACATAAAGTAGGGGTAAATGTTCACAAAATCACACACTTTAGACATTATTTAGTCCAGGTCTCATACGACTATTCATATGGTTTTTGAGTGAAGAAATTAATAATAAACCCCCGTATTTTGGCCATCTTACTTTGTTTTCTTTCATCATTCCCAACCTATTGCACCCAAATGCCCAATCATCTTTCATCATTTCACTTTATTTTAGCTTTTACTGGGGTGCACAGGCTAGTATTGGGGTGCCCATGGGCGGTTTGCTCCCACCAGGGGCACCACGATCCTTTTTGAACTTTCCCGCCACTTTTTGTGCATTTCTAGCCATTTTATCTTCTTATCTTTTTTATGGTTGGCCATTTTGGGGCTAATTACGAAATTAGATAAAAAAAACCTATAAATATAAAGTTATGAGACCATAATGAGGGACCAAGCACTAGTCACTACTATCATCCACCTAGGGTTGCATTCATCTAAGGAATTTGGAGATCATTTGCATTCACTTAGCTCCATCACAAAGGACAAGGCTGGTTCATCTACATCACACAAGCATAGGAGGGGATTATATTATATCCCATTCTCCATTCTACTACATTTTTACATCTAGTTATTACTCGCTACTTCACAAAGTGTGACTAGAACAAGAGCACTTAGGGCACATGATTCACACACACAATAGAACTACATTTGGGTATGGAATTTAGTGCAGTGCTCAATTAGTAAGCCCATTATTGTGGTATTTGAGGTCAGTCTGACCTATTCATATGCACTCTTTTTTTTAGGGTTTTGATACTTCTTGTGGTCTTTTACAGGTCTTCTATTCATCTTGGATTATTAGCGACATTCAATGCAGTGTAGCAAATATGATGTGACACACAAGGAAGGTTTCTGACCACTTACAAGACTTGTGAAACTCAGTTCCAGACCTTTTGCATAGACCAAAGTTCCCATACTACATATTAGGGCACCCATAGGTGCCCCAATCCAGATCTATCCTTTTTAGGACCTCTGCACATTTGTTCCTGCTTCCAGATTATGTTGTTTATTCCACAACATAGTCCAACGAACCCTCTAATCAGCTGAGTCACTTCCTAACTCTTCTTTCATATTAGGGTTTTTACTTTCCATTAGTTTAGTTGCTTGGGTCACTTTCCATAGTCATTTACTCCATTTATTTATTGTATTTACATGTTGTTTAGATTAGATTAACTACTATTATTCCATAGTTTAGTTAATTGTAGTTAATCACATAGAGCATATCCTTGTATGAAATAATTTGGAAGCTTACCATATGTTTCTCATTCACCAAAAATTGATGGCACTTAAGAAACCATGATACCTTGTATGGAGTAGGATGTACTAACCATTTCATCCCAATATTTTCAACCATCTCTTGAGAAACCAAATTATTTGTGCTACCACTATCAATCACCACCTTACAACACTTACCTCAAGATTTATAAATGGTTAGGAATAAACTCTTTCTTTATGTTGGTTCATTCACCTCCTTGGTTCCTTTCAAAAACACTCTTTTAATCAATAGTTCCTCTGTTTGTTCTAGATCTTCTGTGTGTGTTGGAGACCCAACACTAGTAATCTTATTTCTCACTTCAGTCCTTCCACTGTTGTTTTGAGGGTCTTATGGACACTCCAAATCTCTATGTCTAACATATTTATTACACTGCAAAAACTTACCTACAAATCCTGTACCTCTACCTTTTCAAAAATATCTTCTCCCTCTAGAAGAATATCCTCTTCTTGCACTATAATCCTAATTTTAAGAGTTGTTAGCTTCTCTATCATTTAGTTGTTGTCCTCTTCAACCACTACCTTTTCCTCTACCTATAAAATACATCCCTCTACCTCTATAATTAATTTGTTTCTTCCTTCAAAACTTCTCTTCTTCCTTCGATGCACATTGATAGGCTTCTTGTGAGGTTCTTAGGTTAAACAAACTAATTTAATCTTGAATTGTAGGATGCAACTCATTCACATATCTTGGTACCTTTTCCAGATCATCCTCAACATGACCATTATGTATAGTGAGTCTATAAAAATCCTTAGTGTACTCCTTGATACTGTGTCCTTTTGTCTTATATTCTACAATTTTATGAAAAAACACATCTAATAATCACAAGGCAAGAACTTGGCTTTCAAATTTGTCACCATTCTCTCCCAAGACTTGATTTTCTCTTTACCTTTCCTTTGTCTCCCATTCTACACACAATCCTACCATAAATATGTATGCATCTTAAGTTAGGTAAGAGAAAAATTACCTTCTTAGGATCCTTCGCTAACTCATAGTAAAAGTATTTCTCCATCTCTTTTATCCAATATATAAGCTCTTTAGAGTTAAAAATTCTATTATAGCAAGGTGTATCCAAATTTAGATTACTACTAATATTTACAAAAATCATCAAAAATCCAGTCTTAGCTTCATTCTCTATGTCTTCCACCCCAATATCTTGAGCTTTTGTATCTTTCATCATCACTCACATCTTCAACATAAGTTCGCATTCTTTGTGATGTCTCTATTGCATCCAATATGGCTTAAATACTTCTCATCATCTGTACCAAATATGTAATTTTTATTCTTCTTCCTCTTGTTTCTCTTCCAAAAACATTATCTCTATGTTCCATCTCTTCATGTACTCACAATCTTCTTTTTGACAACTTACCAATTGACTCAATTGGAGTCTTCTTGCACATAACCCAACAAGGAAAAGACTTTTCTTTGAAAACAATTAATGCAACCTAGGTCAAGGGTCAAATGAATGGAAATCAAGTCCTAACAGTCTAAAAACAATTTCTCTACTGATTTCTCACCCATTTCACACCATCCAAACCCTTCTAGTGATTGTCCACTTGAAAACTAGAATTTCCATCTTTTTAATGAGAATTTTAAACTAGTTTGCTAGTGAATTGCACTAAGTTTAGAATTTTTGTGAATGAGGGAGGATATATGGTTTTAGTACTCAAAATGAATATATTAGCCTATATAAATACAATCAAAACCTTTATTGATACTTACAGAGAAATTAAATATATGTTTTGGCTAAAACACATTTTTTGGGCCTCTTCAAAGGAAACACACACATGCATAAACAACACAAAAATCTATGGGATGAGATTGGATTTATTATTACCTAAAATTTAGATCAAAATCACCTTAAATGATCATGTTACATAATTAAAAACATTATTTTTAGGATAAAACACTTTATTAGTGTTTACAAATAGTTTTACAAACACTTAGGCATATTTTCAGTGCTTCAATACTCTCTCCACCATAGGAATTTCTATTAGGAGTATTTTGTTGTACCTATTATCCATTTTTACCCCCTACCAAAATGGAAAAATTGAGAAAATTGGAGTTGGGAAAGTGATGGAGCTTCAATGGTGAATCTGGAAAATGCAGGTAATTTTCATGATCTTGGACACTTGGAATTATTTCAGGCTCTTCACATCTTCTACCTAGGCTTCAAAAGTCCATACTTAGCCAAAAAATGCAAAAATGTTTAAAATTGGGAAGTTGGTATGTACTTAGCTACTTTACTTCTCAAAAGTACCTCAATTCAAGTAGTCTTGAAAACCCCCCCAAAAAGAGGAAAACAAAGTAATATGGGTTTGTGAAGTTTCTTTACTTCTTAAAAATAATTGAGTAAAACAACCTAGAAACCACACAGAGAAGGAAGAAAATCAACTTTTCTTGCATACGATGGGCCATTACTTCAAGTAGTGACACCTTGAAAACCTGCAACAAATGAAATTAGTTATGGAACCCCAAAAACCCACAACAAAGGAAAGAATTAATGGCACCCCGCAAACCCACAACAAAGGAAAGCAACAATGCTACTCCATAAACCCAAATGGTCATAACTTTTGACCAGGTGCTCCATTTTTTAAGATCTTGGAATTTTCAGAAATATCTTGAACTCCTCTTCACCATGGAATCATGAAAATCAGAATTTAGCGGGAGTAAATGGGAGAAAAAATAGAAAAATACTTCTAACATAAAATGAACAGTTCCAGGCAGCCCAACCACTGGAATTTAATGCAGTATGGGCATTTTTCGTCTTCCACAGCTAAAGTACATAAAGGAATGGGATTTGTAGGGGTATCCATGATGTTTTGCATAAATTTAATACCTTTAATTGTTTAGTTAATCCAAGAGTTGTAGTTCCCTCTCTCTTTCTCTTCTTTCTTCCATATATTGTAAAAAAGAGAGCTCATTTTTTAGAGGATTTGTTGGACACTTTAGAATGTTTCTCTCTCTTCTTCTAAATTGCTGGGTAGATTTTGGAGCTCAAACCCTATTTTTTGAGCATTGTAATGATGAATCATGTCATCTACCTCCATTTTAATGATGAATCATTGTAATGTCTATGATGCTTTGTTCACCCTCTTCATCTCCATTTTTCCCATTTTCATGCATTTTAAAGTGGTCATACCCCCTTTTCCTGGTGTTATTGCCTCTATTAGTATAAGTTCCCATTTTCATGCACTCTCTTTCTCCCTGGTCCTTTGGAATTAGTATATTAGGATTATATAGATACATTTTCTTCCTTAAGAGTTGTTTAGTGTTAGGATTAGGTAGAGGAACCAACCTTCTCTGGAGGTCCATCTCAATTAGTAAGTTGCACAACTCGAGAGATGGTCCCATGTTAGAAAAAAGTAGGGATATGCCATCAAATAATCCTAGGGTGCTACTTTTTTGTGATAACAGTTTTGGCACGCTCGGTGAGACCAACATTGAAAGATGAGATTTCATTATTTGAAAAGTTGACATGTTCTTGGTAAAATTATAGCCTTTGGAGGCTCTACAGAAAAGAAGAAAAGGTGAGCTTAAAGTAGTAAAGACATTTTAGGATCACACAAAACAACAAAGATGATGATTTACCTGAGATTACGATATAACTTTTTCACACATAATTTTGTTCCAGAATAGAGTTATTTCTATCTTTTCATTCTCTTGAGAAACAGATAAGGGTTAGGGGTAGGAGGAATACCTGTTGAGTGTTGGGAAGGTATGCACGTACTGTAGAGAGATCAGACCGATTGTGAAGAGGTCCTTTTTTTCTGGGAAGGACCACCTGTAAATAAGAATGCAAGACCACCAGATTTTCGTTAAACAATAAGTGAGGGAATTACCTTGGGCCCAGGAAATATTAGACTTCCTTTCGAAGGTGGTCAGTTCCCTTTTAATACAAATTAATGCAAATGATAATAAAGAAGCTATTACAAAATCATGATTTAGGTATCTCATTACTAAAAGCAATAGAGACTAAACTACCAATAATAAAATTTCATGTTGTTTGTTTGGTCATTGGTTATTGATACGTTCAGATCAAGTTATAGGGATAGACAAGGCTAGATATGAGATTATTTGGAGGTAAATAGGTGAAAGGTTGGTTTTTGGTATAAGTCACAGTGACCGATGCCGGTCACTGGATAACCGACCGTGGTTATAAAACCGGTACAGGTAGGGGATAACCGATATCAGTAGGGGCAGTGATTTAGGGGCTTTTAAATGGAGGTTGGTTGTAAGGTGGTTATGGGGTTTAGAAGGTTGGTAGATGGTTGAGGGGAGTAGTAGGGTGATAGAGAAGACTCAGAGAGTGAGAAAGCTATCTTTGGGGCAATATAGAGATGGATGAATAAAGGTTAGGTGTAGGGTGCTGCCGGGTGGTAGATCCAGGAGTGAGCTTATAATCACTATGAATCAAAAGTTCACAAAGTAGTGTCTAGAAGCATACAAGGTAATAAAAGAGACTACTTACTAGTTTCTGATGTGGATGTAGGTCCAAGGAATGCAGTGGTGAAGGCAAGGCTCAGTTGGGATGATCCAGCAATCGGAAGTGAGCTGATGAAGCTATCCTTCGACTCTCCCAATGTTTGGATGAGTGTGACCATGATCTAGTTGCTCAGTGACAGTCTTGGGCTCAATACTCCTCTCAGCAACCTCTTCTCTCTCTCTCACTTGTCCCTCTTTTGCAAAAATGAATTCGGATCCCTTTGTTTTGGTTGGGGGAGTTCATTTACAGGGAATCGATGGCAGTTACCTAACCGACGCCAGTCGCATAGGAACCGATGTCAGTTAGGTCAAAGCTGGCTATTTTTAGTAAAATAGCCAACTTTCCCTCCTTTTCTCCTGAGGGGTCAGTTGTGGGCTTGGTCAAGTCATTATTAGGTTCATTTTGGTGCGGTTGAGGGGTGATGAGTCATGGGTGTGGGTCTGGACCAAGTTATAGGTCTTAATTAGGTTAGTTTAGGGTTATGGCTAGGTCATGGTGAGGTGGTGAGGTGAGGTGGCAGGGTTGGAGATGTGGATTTATTAATTATAAGGTAATTAATAAATAATTAAGTGTGTAAGGTTTAGGTGGTGAGGTAGGGTTAGGTTGTGAGACGAGATGCGGGGCACAGGGCATCGTAAGACCCAAATTTGGTGTCTACAATAACATAACTATGAAGCGAAGTAGTCTCAAAACTCCACAAAGGCATATTTAACAAAATCTAGGGACTCCGTTGATCTAACTCACCCATTCTCAGAGTTGTAGTCCTTCCCTTTCCATCCATTTCCATCCATTTTTATTTCCATATCTTTCCATTTTCTTCCATTCATAAATTTATGCAATCATGACTTCATTTCCATCATGAAACTCTCACTCTCAGTAACAGTGCCATTAAAATCCATCTCCAGGATACTACAACACACCTTCGTATCAGTTTTATGGACAAAATCATATTGAGCATGCATAACCCTATCAGCCACATATAAATTAGTTTTTTCATCCACCAAACTATGGAGTTGTTCAAGAACAAGAGTATGCAGATTTTGGAGGCCATCCTACACCCAAATATGATGATTTGCAGAGAAATGTTCAAATGTTGGAGCTGAGAATGGTGTAGATATGGATTGAGAAGAAAATGAAGGTAACCCAAATTGGTTTCAGGATTCCATATCCATGGACTGGCCCTATACCAAGTAAGTTCAATCCTTAATAAAGATGTAGTTTATAATCAAAACATTGACTCAAGTTGCAGAGTGGGTTAAAAAGATGGAGGCTCATGAATCTAGTGCTAAAAAAACTTGTTGATGGGGAATTCCTACACTACCATCTCAAAACCATCCAATTCCCCAATCTATACCAGTTTGGATTGAGTTTCATAATCCAAAATTTCTACCTTCTGCCACTATTGATAATTCCATTTATCCATATTCTTCCCTTCCATCTCACCTTCAATTCTTTTCCCTTTTCTCATCTAAAAATACATCCCCTCCATAAGAAAAAAGTGTAGAACCTTCCCCTTCACCTGAAACATTTAAAAAATTATTTGAGACCCAACCCACCCCTCCTCCTACTTTTCTAAATCCATCTTGGGAGGAACAAAATTAAAAAATCAATCAAGGAGGGTAAAAAATTGAATAACCTAGTAGAGAATAATCAGTACAAAATTCAAAGAATCAGACTACCAAGTTTCAATTCGGTCAAATGCCATTGATGACTAGGCATTCAAAATAGGTTGGGATTGAGAAAAGAGTGGTGGAAGTTGATGCTGCAGAGAAACAAGAACAAGAATAAGATTCTCAATAGTCCTTGTGCTTTGAGTGTAGTGTGCATGATGACACCATATTCATGGATGATGTTGTTTTATCTCCATAAGAGCTAGTAAAGGAAGAGAGGCTCCCAAGTGTGTAAGATGTTTCAATGGAATGTAATGATCATCATTGTCCTGCATGTTTTAGAGCTTGTTGCACTTCTTAAAGGTTATATTGATCCACCAATGAAACCTTCAAATTATGCAACCTATCATGAGGAGATTCATGCCATGGAGGAAGACAAATAAAATTTTGAGGCCTTGAGTGAAGAGCTGGTCATAAAAGATATTTTAGATCCTTCTTCCACCTCATTTTTTCAAGAACCCAATTTTTGGATGAGTTTGAGCTCTCAAAATTTATATTTGAGGAGGAGGAAACCCATGATGAACCAATTTCCAAATCAATAGCCATCATGGAGGATTTAGAGTCTTTGGCACAACTAGACAACGAAGAGGTTGATTTCTTATCATACTTAGAGGATTGTATTGGTGAAGGAGAGCCCATTAAACTTACCACTTTTTTTGTTCTATCACCTATCTTCCAACACAAAAGGCCTCTTTCCATGGAAGATAATTTCCAAGAAGAGTTTTCTGCCCAAAACAATCCTCATGAGAAAGAAATGGATGGGTTTGATCTTGCAAAATAAATAGTGGATGATGAGGAAAAGAAGGATAATGATGAAAACAAGGCCAAAATAACCATAAAGGAGGAGAATGAGTTGTTTGCATAGGTATAACAAGGTCCAAATCAGTTTACAAGTAACTCTATTCAAGTAATTTTGTAAGATGACTCCATCCATGGAGTTGAGCTTCATAGAAATGGGAAAACTTCAAGGGTCAGACCATGCCCAATTAGATACTTGGATAGTTTGGAGCCAAAATTAGAGTTCCACCAGTCATGCTTACTTTAGAACATGAGAAAGAGCTTCAAAGTCCTGAGGATTATATGTAATACCTCTCAAATCCATTTGTAAAGTAGCTGAAAGAGGTATTTATTTTGTTTCCAGTTGATACCTTGGTGAATTGGGTGGAAATATGGCTTCACAATAGTTTTTCACTCTTGGTTAAGGCCATGTCCAGTGCCAAATTAGTCACATGGTCTTAATTTTTGAGGAAGGGAGGATACTTCTCCTTGCCAATTACAAGATTTGTTTGAGTTTCCCATTTCTCTGGTTAGAGTAGATTAGGTAGGTTTGTTTCCAACAGAAGAAGTTTTTGTGCACACTCTGCATGTTTCACTTGAGACATGTATGATCTTCCTCTTTATATATATTCTTTTGTGTTATTTTCGCTCTTGCACAATTCATCTCAGATAAGGCAGTGATCATGAGGAGCAAGGTGTTAGGGTAGTTCTAAGTGCATGTGATTTTAAAACTCTGAAATGCTTCATCCTTTTCCATGATTTAGTTTAATTTTAACTCAAAACCTAGGAGATAAACCAGATTTGAGATAAGTTTTAGATGCATTCATTCAGTCTCAATAGATTAGCTTACAAAGGAAAGAAAGGAGATTTCAGGTTCAAAATAATTTTCCACTCAATCAAACTTCTTATAAAATATGGAAAATTCAAGCAGCAGATCAGCTCCATGTCCAAACATGAGTGCTTCAAGTAGTTCAAGGGTTTTTCTCCAAGTTTCAAATTAGTTTCATGGTTACCAAGTTAATTCCATGCCTATTACTAGGATGAATCCATGCCTATCAGATGCTCCAAGGCCACTGATCAACTCATCTATTAGGTAGATGTCCTCACGAGTCACCAAATTGTTATCCATTTTTACCCCCTGAAAAAATGGACAACTTGAGAAAATTGGACTTGGCAAAGTGATGGAGCTTTAATGGCGAATCTATGAAATGTAGGTAATTTTCATGATCTTGGACACTTGGAATTATTTCAGGCACTTCACATCTTCTCCCTAAGATTCAGAAGTCCATACTTGGCTAAAAAATGTAATTTAAAAAAAAAAAAGTTGGAGGGTACATAGGTGCTTTACTTCTCAAAAGTAACTCAAGTCAAGTAGTCTCAAAAACCCCCCAAAAGGGAGGAAAACGAAGTAATATGGGTTTGAGAATTTTCTTTACTTCTTAAA
Source organism: Taxus chinensis (assembly GCA_019776745.2). NCBI lineage: Eukaryota > Viridiplantae > Streptophyta > Pinopsida > Cupressales > Taxaceae > Taxus > Taxus chinensis. Next base: position 3,453,768 of record CM034152.1, on the reverse strand, counting down.
AATAATAAGCAAAGTACCTCTAAAAATGCTAGTAAAACATCCTAGAAACTGTGGAGAGAAGGAAGAAAAGTAGCTTTGCATGGATACGATGGGTCATTACTTCAAGCAGTGGCACCCCACAAATCTGGAATAAAGGAAAGTAGTAATGACACCCTACAAACCCGCAACAAAGGAAAGAAGTAATGACACCCCAAAACCCATAACAAAGGAAAGCAACAATCTTACTCCATAAACCCAAATGGTTGTAACTTTTGACCAAGTGCTTTGTTTTTCGAGATCTTAGACTTTTCAAAAATATCTCGAACTCCTCTTCACCATGGAATCATGAAAATTAGATTTTGGTGGGATTAGATGGGACAAAAATGGAAAAAACACTTCTAACATAAAATAAACATTTCTAGGCAGCCCAACCACCAAAATTTAATGCAGTATGGGCATTTTTCTTCTTCCACAAGATAAAGTACATGAAGGGATGGGATTTGCAAGGGTCTTCATGATGTTTTGCAATAATTTACTACCTTTTTTTTGGTGAAGTCCATAATTGGATTTCCCTCTCTCTTTCTCTTATTTCTTCCATATATGGTAAAAAGAGAGCTCATTTTTAGAGTTGTTGGACACTTTAGAATGTTGCTTTCTCTTCTTCTCCGCTACTGGGTAGATTTTGGAGCTCTAAGCCTCATTTTTTATCATTGTAATGATGAATCATGCCTTATAACTCCATTTTGGTGTATTGTGCAAACGTTTAGAGCAATAAAATCATGTTTTTTGGTTGTTTCTCTACCCTAGTTGGGTTTTCAATTGTTTCATCTTTCCTTTCTTCATGTTATAGGTATTTTGTGCATTTTATTGTTCTCATTGCAAACTTGAATGATTTTGTGCTTATGGAAATGGTGCATTGAGTGTTGTGTGGTCTGTGATGATTTTTCCACCCTCTTCATCTCCATTTTTTCCCATTTTCATGCATTTTGAAGTGGCCACACCCCCCTTTTCTTGGTGCTATCACCTCTGTTTGTGTAGGATTTCCCAATTTCATGCACTCTCTTTCTCCTTGGTCCTTTAGAATTGGTAGGTTAGGATTAGATAGATGCATTTTCTTCCGTAGGAGTAGTTTAGTGCTAGGATTAGGTGGAGGAACCAGTCTTCTCTGGAGTTCCATCTCAAGTAGCAAGTTCCACTACTTGAGAGATGGTCCCATGTTAGTAAAAAGTAGGGATTTGTCATCATATAATCCTAGGGTGCTACGTTTTTGTGATAACATTACTATCTACCTCAAAAATCCATCATGAATTTGGGTTTGGATCTTCCCCTCATGGTATTAGTCGTCCATGCAGAAACTCCCAAAAAATGCCCCAATTCATCTATTTCTTTCACTGGTTTTGTGTTTTTCATGTTATTACCATCTCTCCACTTCTTTTATGCATTTTACCTATCTCTTGGGCATGCAAAAACACTTCCACCTCAAGAAATTTGAAAAATCATGGAAAGAAACAATTTTTATTCCTCGCATTGAGTGTTTTTGTGCCAACTTTTATATATGTGTAACTCCATGTTTGGGCCTTATTTTCCCAAACATTTTTAGCTACACAATGTCCATATGAAGGCAACCAAACCCATATAATTCATTTTTCTGAGGTAGCCTAAGACTCTCCAATCAATAACATATGTATGCTAATTGTATGAAGAAATGTCAGGAAGAGACAAAGAACCAAAATTTGACATTTATTTATATTTTATTTATTTATTTTAGTGATGTAATATTGCATGTGAAATCAAGTGCTCTTGCATCAATTTCTATGAAAATATTGATAATACAAGGGGTCATCAGTTGGATGTAGATCTCGTATATCTCAATATTATTAATTTTGATAACATTTAGGACTGTATTTCTAAATTCAACTCTCTATGGTATCAACTATAATATTATAATATAACCACATAAGATAAACAACTAATTTATCAGGTATTGTTTAAGTTACATTTTTTTTTTTTTTTTTGTATCTAATTTCTACTCCCCTAATGATTATTAGGGTGTTGCTTTCAAGATGCCCACATTTGACGAGTTTGCTAAATGTTGACTCATGGACAAGACAATCTCATTTAGATGGGAATTATTTCTAAATCAAAAAAATCAAGTTCTCTTGTTATAAAACAACATAAAAGCATTAAAGCATTTCAATTTTTTCTATTTAATTTCTACTCCACTAAGGATTCATGGGATGCTACTTTCAATATTTCCACATTTAATGATTTTGTTAAAAGGTTGACTTATGAGCAAGACAAGATCATTTATATGGGCATGATTTCTAAATTAACAAAATCACATGATCTTATTATAAAGAAACAAAAAATGTAAAAATCCTTCCAAATTAATAAAAGTAATGTCTTAAACCATAGTCACACTATCCTCCTATCATTTATTTCAATGATTCAAGGAAAAACAATGCTCATGTGACTTAGTGTAATTTCTATGGAGTAAATTGACATCTTGAACACAAGTGTTTCAAGAAATTGACACTTCTTGATGAGGAAATGAAGAATCATAAGATTAGTCTTTCATATGATTCCACCTCTTTTGATAAAGGAAAGGAAAAAATCCTCTCCACTATAGTTGTTGTTTCATCTAAACCTAAGTAAATATTTTCCACTACGAAGCCACACATCACATAACTTGATCTATAAGGTGTTCTCTTTTATCAATCATTTTTTTTTTCAGAAACAATCTTCATGGGTGACTATTTTTATCTAAATAGTCAAGGACACGAAACTATTGATATTGGTGAAAAAACTTTCAATAATGTTTTATATGTGCCTTCTGTCACAAAAACATAGTTTCAATGTATTAGATCACTCAGGTTGGCAACATAGTTGAGTTCACAGTTATTTCAAGAATCATTCAAGGGCACCATGATCCTTCATAGGTCATTGTCATAGGAAAATTTGATCATCATGCAAACATGTATAATTTATCTCACTTTGTGCCTAAATATCCTTTTTATATGTTACTTAATCACACAAAAAAATCAAGGAATTTGTGGCATGAGAAATTCATTCACTTGAACTACCACTATCTTTAGCAAATTCATCAGCACAACATGGTCACTGGTCTTCCTTCCATTTCATATTTTGATGTTGTTTGTCTAAGGTGTTTTCTTGGTAAACATCCTACTAATAACTACGCGAATGGAAAATCATGGAGAACATTTGGGGTTATTTAACTTGTACACTATAATATTTCAAGACCCATGCCATCTCTTTCCTTTGATCAAGGTATTTATATGCTCATTTTTATTGAATCTTCTCTAGTGGTACTTGGGTTTACTTCTTATAAAGAAAAAATTAGGGTTTTACACTTTTTTTGACTTCAAGGAATTTAATGAAAATTAATTTAGGAATAACATCAAATGTTTGTAGACATCCAATGGTGGTGAATACATACATTCTTTCTTTCATGACTTATGTGCATTGCCTGGCATTTATCTTCAACATATAATTATGTTGGAAAAATATTTTGTGGAAGAAAAAATATGGTTTTATTCAATGTTCATAGGACTAGATCCTTCTGCTATTGAATGGGGTGGATCACATTTATTAAAAACTGGAAATTATATACACTAATTCTAACCTTGGGATTGGTCAAAGACCCGGGAATGTATAGGAACACCCTTGTTATAACTGTAACAATATATTAGAGAGAGGATAATTCACAAGTAGGATAGGAGACAAATATAGGAAAGGAAAGAGAAAATTGAGAAGGGAGTTCTGCTAATGAGAAATATAAATATTTCATTACAAATAACTCAGAAACATTTTCTAGCTCAATTGGAAGAGTCAGGAAAACACATGTAATCAAATAAGGAACATGAAACAATAACACAAATTGACACAAACTTCAATCAATGATTCTCATTTTATTTTAGTAGGTATAAATCCCTTGCTTCCATACATAACATGTAATATATTCAACTGAGTATCAAGAGAGAGAGAATGGAGGAAAATATTATGGAGAAATGGAAGAATAAAACATTCTAAGGAGAGAGAATGGAGGACAATATTATGGATAAATAGAAGAATACAACATGATAAGGAGATAAAATATTGTTCCTTTAGAATGGAGAGGTCATTCTAATATGTAGACATTTTACATATCTTTTCACATTCCCATGTGAATTTTTATATTTCAGATTAAAATAAGTAATTTTCCCTCATTTTAAGAAAAGTAATTTTACAACAAATGAATATTAAGTCCCTTAAATGAATAAGAAAAAATAGGAAAAAGCACATCCCCAATGAAGAAATAAAAATAAATTATTGAACAAAGTCAATTTTACAAAAAAAGGGATTTCCTCATGAAGAAATTGAAGATGGGGTGAAACAAGAAGGAAACAAAAGAAGTTATCTTGAAAATGGAGATCTAGAAGATTAAGACCTTTAAATGTTCTACACTGGAGAAACATTCTAGCATGTTACTGTTCAATTAAATCTTGACAGTGCATTTGATATTTCTCTTTTGTATGGAATCACAGTGTTTACCAAAATGTCCAACCAATGATCAGATACAACATACATAGATCAACAATGATCTAGCCATTTTGAAATCTTATGAGATGCATCAGAGATGGTGCTTAAAACTTAAGTAAGGATGTCCATGGTTTGAATGTCATAGTTCCATGGATCTAAAAATTCTCCTTTAATAATAATCTGGAAGTGTTCACATATTTCCTCTAATGTTATATGACCAGAATGCAATGACATACACCTCATGTTGTCTAAGTCAACATTAATTTCTCCTTGATTTATTGGCCTCTAATGATATGAGTGGGATAATATTATAAGGCCTTGTGAAGTTATTACATCCTCCAATTAATTTTTTGGAGCCATGTTTGAGAATATTTATCTTCTTGACTCACAAATATATTTTTCTTGGCAACAAACTAGATTCAATAAGAATCATTTCTTGAATGATGGGGAGGATTCCCTTCTAATGATCAATTTCATATCTTAATGAGGTGAAGAAATATTTCACCTTTTTGGTTGACATAGTGGAAACCTCATATATCTTGACCATCTCTGGTAGAAGATAAAATCCCTTTTGTACAACAGAATCCACCCATGCCTCTATTGATCTTCCCAAATTTCCAAGATGTTGGACATCTAGTACCATGTGCGGATCAAACTAGCTCATGGGATGACTGAATCAGATGAGAAATATGAGGAGTCTCTGGGTCTAAGAAGGTTTGGAAATATGATGTCAAAGCACACACATGTTCCTCCAATTTCTCTTGAGTCTATGTTCCTTTCACATAATGAGAAACCAACCTAACAATTGTTTCTTGAAAATTACGAATGTCCCTTTATGATTTGACTTAAGAGGAAGCCTAATCATCTCATAATTTAATGTATGTATCTCAAATTCATGCTACGTATTTAACCCTAATTCATATATCGAGATATGTATAGCTGACCTGACACTAACATAATATCTTATCATAATAATTTATGCTTTCATATGCTTAGTGGGTTGACCTTAGGGATGTGGAAGTATAGGTAGGTTATATATAGGAGTTAGGGAGTGTATACACCTAATTTTTCACTTTTCATCTTTCATACTTGTTATTAATAATTTCCTTTATGAAAATAAGGGTCACTGATGCATATATCTCTAGAGTGAGTGCCTGTCATGAATGGGGAATGGTTATTCATGTAACCATTATGGGTTGAAGATAGTACATGGAGAGAGTTTTGGTATTTAGTCTTCACCTTAGTTTTCCTTACACTAGGTATCATTGTCTCCCTAAGTATTATGTGCATTGCATTTATAGTTTCTTGTTTGCATCTCATCAATTTCAATCTTTTTTATCCATATCCATGATCTACAACACACTATTTTTCACTTTTTAACACACCTTACCTCTTTTTACCACCTTTGGATGATGCCATCACCCATGGGTGATGGTGTTGGGATCATATTTTCTCATGGCTAACTCCATCACTCGTGGGTGATGGTATATTATAAATACCCTCACCTCATTTGACATTCATAAGAAAAGGAATCCAGAATCATTCAGACTATCATTATCTCTACTCTTTTACACCATCTTTGCATCTACTCGCCTATATATTAGTTCATCTCTCAACTTTCTTAGATTGGATTGGATACTATTATTCTTGGATGGTTGCTTGTACTATTAGGTCACCTATATTGAGTTTAGGAAAGGAACGATGTTCCCCTTCTCCACATAATAATGACTCTCTCTCTCTCTGTTGCTTCTCTAGATATATATATTCATAAATGACCACCCTACATGTACAAGGTGAATTCTCTAACCATTTTTTGTCATTTTTCATAGGTAAGTTCATTTCCTTATTCATTGTGTTATGTTAGCTTAGTATTGTACATGTTTGGATGCTAGCTAGCATGGTACTCTTATCCATTATCAAATCATTAACTTTACATTTACTTTCATTTCAGTTTTATTTATTCATAATCTATACTTTTCCACACCCAACTATCGATACCTCAGTGTGGTTCCTTCCTCTATCTTGACCATGGGCCTTGGAAACCCTAGGTTGACCTAGTGTAGGGATTACTTCCATCTAGATATGTGACCCTAATGCTCACTATAGCCCCTTTAAGTCTATCCCCTTGTATGTCGATACATATGTGTGTCCTACTCATTTCCTCGATATCATTTTTGAACAGATGATTTAGGAGTCCATGATATTGAGACACATTATTGGCCCACATACATTATCTGGTGAGCCCCACATGTATCCTATAGACCTTTTGATTGAGCACAACTAGTTAGAATCATCCACTTGAAAATTTCATCTCATCTAAATACCCAAAACCCACAAAAACCTCAAGAACCCATATGCATAAACACCATTTCCCCTGGGTGATCATGTCTATCTTTGTTTGTTCACATCTAAACACCTTTGGCCCTTTTGTAGACCTATTTGTATGGACGATCTTGTATATCTTCTCATATATTCTTCTATATGCTTTCGAACCCTATATACATTTTCCTGTACAACTAATTTTGTTTATAGCCTTACTTTTTGGACCTTTTCTCATACAAATTTTCACTTCACCATGGAGTATTTGGGCCTGGAGTCCTTTGACTATGCTATGCACAATTTTCCTAAGACATATCATCCTGAAGATGAGTTTCCCTTCTGTATGGAATCTTGCGTCATAACAGAACCTAAAAAGAGTCCTTCTACCCACCGTAATGGACCACCTAAGGACGAGGAAGATGAAAACTAGAATGATGATACTTTTTAACATCTTCCTAAGATTCAAAAATTTCTAGCTCAGTTTCATCAATACAAGCGAGAATCAAAAGAAACACCTAGAAAATGCCTTCTCGAATTTGTCTCCAAAAAACTTGACCATAGGGAAGAAAAGGGGAAAACCGTTGAAATAGGTTCATCTAAAAATTTCTCTAATTATGACCCTACCAACCTCATTCTCTAGCTCATTGATAAAATGAGCCAACAAAAATCCTCTACGACAAATCAATTTATCCAAGTGTAAGAGAACATGGCTTAGTTAGTCAACCCCCCTCCAACGGGCTCTTGGGGCACCACACCCCGTCATTTTCAAAATGGGACTCATGGGGTTCCCATCACTAAACCCCCATTCAAAATAAAGTCCTTTGAGTAGTCCAATAAGATCCCTTAACATACTTTATTGATAGTATGGATATTGGTGTCATTGCTCCTTTATTGATAGTATGTATATCTGGAAGACCCTATCCATGTGGGAAGAGCATACCATGCCTAATGATAGCCTCTTTAAACATTTCTTACGGGCCCTTGAGCCTCACCTTCAATATAAGATGAGGTCATTTTTTCTTACTTCCCTAGATGAGGCATTTGAAAAAGCCAAAAGGCAAGACTATCTCATGAGGGAATTTGAGAAATATCTTTCCAAGACACAAAATAATAAACAAGTTCAAATCCTTCAATGTTCTAAAAACAAGAACACGGAAAGCGATGGAGTTTTAGATACTCTTCCTCTCGTCACTTCTTCAAATAGGACTATTTTCAATATTGACCAAGAACCCCACACCAACAAAAATCAACCTAACTATCATTAACCATTGAGTAAGGAAGATTTGAAGTGTCAGTTGCCTAAACTGTTTACCACGATTCTAGATCCTTTTCGACCCATTCCTCATTGACATGCTGAGAGTAAGTTTTTTTAGTGGCACGCTAACTAGGGCCACTCACATGAAACTTTTCATGCACTCCAAATGGATATCATCAAATTTTTTTTAGGACCCAAGTTTTACTATGATACCATCACTCTCGAGTGTTTGAATTATGTGGTCAAAGCTCATGTCACGACTTAAAATAAAGATCGCCATGAAGCTGTATAGAAGGAAAAATGTGTCTAAGCACTGAACACTCTTATCATATGTTCAACTAGGATATTCGAGGAAATGAGTGAGGGACACACCAAGACAAACACACAAATGGATAGAATTAAAGGGGATATAGGGACCGTTATGATTGCATACCCCAAGGGAAGTAACCCTTACACTATTACATATTAAGGTTTATAATGAATTAGGTTGAACAAGAGGAAGGAACCCTATAAAGGTATCAACACTATGGTGGGGTAATATAAATAAAATAAGCATGCAAATATTATGATAACCTAAGGAAAACATGTAACATGAAGTAAAGAACTCAAATACAATATGTTAACCTAACATTTCCATAAAATACTAAACTAACATAGAGTATGTAACGAATGTAGGAAACTACTCTATATAAAATGAAAAATTGAATTAGAGAACTTACCTGTTGGGGGCGGTCACTGATGTATTTATCTCCCAAAGGACCATACACAAAGAGAGAACATTTTTCAGGTGGAGAAGGGGAAACAATCCAGTCCTAGCTCACTATAGATGACCCAACAGTGCAAGCTAACCAATCCAAGTAAAGAAGAATCTCCAAGCCAAGAGTTAAGATGTAAGAAATCCATAAGCTAAGAGAGTAGGTGCAAGTTGGCACAAAAGAGAAAATCTAATGGATATTTCCTTTGTGTAATTATGTGATTATTATAATGTGTAAATGGAAGTTGATGTATTTATACAAACGCCATCACCCGTGGGCGAATGTTTTCAGGGTGAGGGGTGAAAAGGTATATTTACCAACTAAATTAAATGTTAGGTTAACATACATTAATAAGTGGAAATATAAATGTGCACACCATAATAAAAGTAAATAAAAACATAAAATAAATTACATAGTGACACCTTATATAACTTGTAAAACCCGTATATGGGTAAAAACCCATGGAAGAATAATCCAATATAGAGAAACATTTTACAACCCAGTCTAGTAACTCCTCCCTCACTGCCACTCCTTGTATTTTTCCGGAATCCAAATGATTCACGTGATTTTGAATATGACCTAAAGCCATATTTAAATAACCCGAAAGGTTATGTCCATATTTAGTGATGGGGCACACCCGATTTAATATATAGTTAGTTAATTAATAACTAGCAAACCTAATATAAAGTTTTTATTTAAATAATAAAAATATAAACTAGTCTATATTATTTAACTATAAACTAAATATTATGATGCAATTAATATTATAGTTCTAACAAAGGCATTGGCAAGGATTTTGAAATTACACTGACACAATTGCCCACAAGAGATGATATCGATAAGGGAGGAAAAATCAAGGGGAGATGTGAAAAAATTCACACAAAATAAGAATGATGCAAAATGAAAGAAGAGGGGTCATGAGAAAGCAAGATTTCGAAAGAATGTGAGGAAAATAAGAGGAATATGAGAAAAAGAAACACATAAATGGGACCAATTTTTTTTCTCCTTCCATGTATCATCCCTAACCCAATGGTTACATGAATAACCATACACCTATCCTAAAACAAGCCCCTTAAGGTGCCAATTCCAGATATACATGTATTAACAACCTCTAACTTGAAAATAGAATTTTTAGTAATAGGTATGAAAATAGAAAGCATAAAAAATTAGGTTTATGCATATGCCCCAGCCATTGATTACCACATGTCACAATAGCAAAACATGGGGTAGTTAGCGAAAATAATGATACATAAAAATGAAACTGAAATTACATGTTGAAAGTAAAGAAATGACTGGCTAAAATGAAATATACTTACCAATGCGTACCTGATAGTGTCAAACATCCTACTACGTATGGGAACAATCCATGCCATTAGAACCCTGTAGAAGTAAATATGAAATGAAACACTAGACAATCATCAGTAAAAAAGACATAAATCACCTAGCTAGGGGCCTATGGGATGGATGTCATGAATTTGGAATTTGGAGATAAGGGTTGAAAAAGTGTGATTTATGGCCAAAAGGAAGAGTAAGGCCTGTAATATGTAAAAAAGAATGGGATAAGATCACAATCCTAATGCAAAAAATGGAAAATTTTGTAAAGATCAGGAACCAAAATAATGGATATTTAAATATGGAGGCCGATCATGACAAAATTGAAGTTTATAAAGGACTTTTGAGGTTTATTTTCTTATTTATATTTTTGGAATTAAGATAACTGATTTCTAGAATTCCAAATTTGGAGATTGATGTGACAAGATGACACGAGTATGAGGAGGAGGCTAAGATTGATGAGGCGGAGCATGGGGCAGTGCTTGACCACGGGTAAGTCGATGCATTTAGTTTTATTTGGTAGATTATTAGTAATTTTATTTTTTTAGAAATGCGAAAGCAATAAGATGCCAACTTAAGTAAAACTTAGGTCATTAGGAAGGGTATGACAAAAGGAAACTTGGTTTGCAAGGGGTTTCCTTTTAGCTTTTTCATTTCACAACATTTTACATTTTAATTTTTAAAATTCGTAATTATATGGATTTAGACACAATCGGTCCCCCTAAAACAACTGGGATGATGGCGTCAGGATATTTAGAAAATTTTGACAAGGGTTAATGGTGTATGCTAAAGGGATGATGGTATAGGATATATTATGAGGTATAAATATTATTATGATTTTAAAATTTAATTTGATTTTTGATGAATCTAATGCCTGTATTTTATTTATTTATGATTACAGGAGGATCAGAGGATTCACCTATAGAGAGTGGTGGATATAGCATGGTTGAATGACATGATTTCCAAATTCACAAATGCAAATACAATACAGTTGCATAAATAGGGATTTTAAGGCATCTTACATATGCCTAGGATACCGCTAAGTCCATATTTACTATAGATGTTTTTAGTATCATGGGATCCTAGGGAAAACACCTTTTAGTGGTGGGAAGGTGAGACAGTGGAGATGACCATGACACTTCAGGATGTACATGAGATATTGGGAGTACCGATAGAGGGATCTCACATGTATTACAATCTCACCATGGATGTAGCAGAGAGGAGAGACTTAGTTGTATGGGCCATAGGCAACAAGACATATGATGAGGGAATACTTAGTGTTAGGCGCAAAAAAATACACATTGCAAAGATTTTGGCCATCCAGAAGGTGGTTATGGGCATTATCGTGGCATGCATACTGTGCCACAAGGCATATGGTACAATTCCATTGTATTTGGTGGTAGTGTGTAGAGATGTGATAGAGCAGGATGTGTTATTCAACTGGGGGACCACTATATGGGTGCAGTTGGTGCACGATCTATACAGGGTCCAAAGGAGGGCACAAAGGACCATAATTCCTGTGATATTATCTAAAACCTGGATATATGAGAGGTTTCCCATGTATAGGCCCACAAGGACACCCCTAGTCACAACATAATATGCCCCGAGAGTACTCCAGTGGGCATAAGGGCCGACAGTGAGAGAACTTTCAGATTATCAACCATTATGACATGTAAACCAAGAAAAGGTCATATGGGAACCATATATAAGGAATGTGGATGAGTGGCCTAGTTGGTCACAAGTAGATGAGTTAGAGGTAGATGAGGAGGTGAAAAGACATTATTTTTATTGGGTAGAGACCCATCTGATTGACAGATACCCACACAGTTCGGGAGACTCGAGCATGTCGTGATACTACATTTTTCATCCTATAGAAAACAACATGTGAGAGAGGATATGAGATTAGTCGATGGAGTACCAGTATGGCCCCAAATAGTACGGGTTATAGGTAGATATGGACGATGGTAAAGATGGAGAGGTGGGGTAGCTACAGATCCTCTAGATATTATTACAGTAGAGAGCTCAGATGAGGGATCGAGTGGAGGACTCTATTGTCGATGAAAATTAGACTGAAAACTAACCAACTATCAATATGGAATCAAACTAGTTTAATCATAATTGTACTTAAGAATTGGCTTAAGCATGTGTATTTTAACATAGGTTTAATAACGATTCAACCTAATATCTGGGAAGTTTCTATTTCCTGGTAGCAAAGAGGATATACACACTCTAACAAAAGAACTAATAAAACACACCAAAAGACAAAACAAGATCACATAAATATTAATTAGATTGAAAATATATTTTCCATAATATTTATGAATTTATATACTAACTAATCACTTATAAAAAAAACTGATTTTCTATATGAAAACTTTTATCAACCTTCATCCAACAAAAATGAAACCTATTAATTAGGCAATTGATTGAAAGGGTGAAAAACTTAAGTGATATATTTATAATCTCTTCCTTGTAATTTATTTGTCAAAATGATATTATGATCTTGAAGATGAAAATATAACATCAAACTTAAAATAAACAACACAAACGATATTAACATCTAAACATATTTACACAAATGACAAGATGAAATAAAAAAATAAACACGATGAAGAGAAAAAAATTGCATTGATGAAAGAGTACAATGATCCCTAATACAACATCTTGACAAGGTCATGATTCAAATCAAGGCCAACATGGCTACAAAATTTGCATTTTTTTCAATACTGAAATGAAAATATCATTAAGGCTTGCTCTGGATATGACAGATAAAGATCTGTAATCAATTTAGATAAAATGTAGAATAATAAATCAGATAATAAGAAAAATGATATTAAATATGGATATAACTGCTGCATTTTATTTTTAAATTCAAACCTCAAAACAATGTCATCACAATGCTTGTAAGATCACTTGCCTCATAGAAACATTGCACATAAATAATTCAGAATAAAATAACCTTCAAAATAGCTGCAATATATGATTTCTCATCCTCTCAAATTGTATCTTCCGAGTCCTTTTATAATATATTCTTGTAAAGAATAAGTTATAACTGATTGATATTATTTGAATAATTTCCAAGTAAATAAGTTATAAATTTATAATAAGTCATTACTTATGTCTTAGGTGACACTTTATAATCATGTACTAGTTATATTAAAAGGAATCAAATAACATTAAAATATATGAAATTTAGATATTTAAGTGAGGCATGAGTCACTAAATAGGGGCCCACCAAATACTCAATACATTAAATAAATGTAAACACAACCATAAATAATTCATTCCTTAAGAAAACACATCATCATTATCAAAATAGTAGTCAAAATAAAAAAATCATCGACTCGTATGCATATTAGATATAAAAAAACTATCATCACAAGTTTACCAATCATCATCCAAAAATATAAAGTATCTGCAAATTATTAATATGTCTATCAAGTTCATCAATCCTAAAATATCATAATCAATCCTCTCTATTCAAGTCGAACAATGTTGTTCCTCCTTCGAAGGTCATTTCAATGTATTCATATGGCTCAACTGGTAGAATAGTATGACTAATAATCCCATAATATTCCTCCACCTCCAAGTTAACTCTCTTTACTACACTTGTCACCTTAGGCACTACAGAAGAGGACCTAACATGCTTAGAGGGTAATGGTGAGTCATGTGAATGCATAGCTTGGTTCTACCCAAGTAACAATGGTAAGGTGGTGATAGGTAAGACATTACGAGGATGTATATGGGATGGGGAAGATTGAGTATACTTGTTCGAGGAAGACATGGTATGATTAACATGTGCATGCTCAACATTATGCAAAAGAGGATTATTGATACTACGGGAAGGTTGGGTACGAGGTTACAATTTAATAACTTGTAAAACTTCATGAAGGCAAGGTTCATTTACATTAAAACGTATGGAAACATGGGCAGGGCCATGTCTAATAAAAGGTCTCCTCCCTCGAAGCGTACTAGATCATCTTAGGCCACCCCTAGGTGGGCCTCTTTGCCACTGTGATTGACCTTGAAAAATATTATGCCCCCATGAGTGATGAGACCCAAATCTTATAGAACGATAGCCATCCCATCCAAACATGATTGCAATACTGAAAGGAGAGAAAATTACTAATAATTTAGCATGTTGAATCATTAATTTTCTAGAAATAGAGTCATCGCAATACCGAACAAAGTAACAGGTGGAAATTATCCATATGAGAACACTTAGTTATGAAAATAAATGAAACATACATATACATTCTGCAGAAAAATTTACTTCAAACCCTGATTTTACACTTCCAAAAAATCATTTTTATTAGAAAATAAGGGATAAAATATGTGAAAAATCCCTCATAGAATTGCAATAGTAGAAACTAATATGTAGAAAATATTACAGATCTCAAATAAAAGTGCAAAATAAAAATAACACAACACAAAGAGACAATATTTAACATGGTTCACCCAATTTGGGCTACGTCCACCAAGAATCACTTTCTTATATGTTATTACAAGCCACTTCTCTCTCAATACAATACCGAGATCTATTTGAAGTATGCTCAATAAACTCTACAGAATGCACACTTGAATTCAGACACATCTGCAATGTTACATCAACCCTACCATATTTACAAAACCACATGAGTAGACAACTGCTTAAGTCGTGGGTATCAAAACCATAGGCCAAAACCTTCCCATAAACCTATGGGTCAAAAATCCCAACCATATGAGAAAGTCATGTTTCCCGATATATTGGGCACATTTTTTTAGGCCAAAAAAATTGAACCTTGGCAAGACAACTATGGAGAGTGTATAGTACTCTCATTGTACAGTCTTCAACATTTTCTCACATGAAAATAGGCTCCATAACCTAAAAATTTTAAACTATCAAGAAACAACCATCTCCAAAATACCATTTTCCTTTTTGAAGAAAAATGAATGACTAAATGATTTCTAAATCTTAAAATATGAAGATTTTAACCAAAATATCCTTCAGAATGTGCATGTATAGACAACAACCAATTTGCTCAAAATCATTCCATCATATTCAAATTATAAATATTCAAAGTTTTTAATACCCAAATCTTCATTATTACTCTCTTGAAACAACGAACTGGATATATTTAACAAATGCATGCATCGACACAATCTTTTATTATATACTGTAGAAGCTTCAAAGAAGTTATTAAATAGCCACACTGAAACCATAAATACCCAAACTTCAATATAAAGTCGGTATTCATCTACAAAACTAGTCAATGAGCAAAGAAATTTCTCAAAACAACTGAGATATTATTCCATTTTCATCAAACATACATCTCTGCTTCGACCCAAAAAGGAGAAACAGAGACATAAAATATTTATTTAAAAATCTTTCACAATAACAATACTCAACTCAACTACATTGAAATGAGTAACTGGATCTTAAAATGAACACATTTCACCCATTAAAATGACAATAGCCCCAAAATAATGATTGCATGTTTTGAAACCAAACAATAAGTTGAAAAATTTAGTATTTTTTAACATGTAAATGATATTCATTTCACTGTATGTAAAAAATAATTTGAAAAATTCAAATGGGTATGAAAGATAACAACTTGGGTGAGCTTAGAACTTCATAGGAAAAAATTCAAATATGAATTGGGCAAAAATGTCGTGTCTAATTTTCATGCACATAGACCAACTTGAGTACGAAATAAAACTATCTAAAAACAACTCATATATGTTGAATACTGCCACATATTTGTTTATACTGAAGACTTCAATCTCAAAACCAACAATCTCTACTCGCCTAGAACTAGAAACCCAGAAATTGAATTTATTCTCAATGCAAACTGAACAAATGAATCAAAAACCAAAACAACCCATATTTTGATTCTCATACGGGATCATTCAATTCCCATTAACTCGCCACCACAGCTTCACCACTATACTCCCCCAATTCACCACCTCAAAAAATGGTACTTTAAAATGGAAGTATATAATATGGTTCAAATGCAAAATCATTTTCTATGCTAATATTTCGAATACATTATACCCCCCTTTGAATTCCAATCAAGCTAATCCCAAACATAATACATCATAAAACCTCTTAACCATAACAATAGGAAATTGAAAGTTAGGGCATAACGTTTAAAGGTAAGATCCCAACTTATTATTTCAAATATTTATATTCAACATGTAATCAATACATTTGAAATGAAAGATGGGCAGAGAGAGATAATATATCAGTCAACTACAACAAAGAAAAATCAATTTCAAACATCTTTTTTGAATATTTCCACTTTCAACAATCATTTCCAAAATGGGAAAGTCAAGAATATCAAAATACGAGCTTGAAAACTAAATAGAGATATCACGAAGCAGAACTTGATTTCTATTGCTAACAACTCACCATCCATGTTGGTAAATAAATGAAAAATATATATCGAATTTATGATGGTGGCCAACAAATTAAATAATTCCATGAAACCACTTAGTGTTAGAAAAATAAAATAATGCATTATATACCTAGTGGCCCCTGTTTTGACTCATTATGAATGCAATAACAAGTGAGAAGTTATAGGAATATTTACGACTTATTTTGAAAGGGGGGGTTAAAATTTTATCAATAATAATGGAAACCATATTGGCTGGTTTCTTATGACAAGCGGCTAGATTACATTTAACAAAAGTGATTAACTTTTAACAAGCTCAAGAGTGCAATACAGGTTTGTTGTTTCTTGAGTCAATCTGTAGAAACCTATAATTTAGCCCGAGCAATTTAAATACTTAAATTTCACTAATTATCCCCTTTCCCACAAATTGATGACGTATCGTCAATATAACACACTTTCTCTTCTATCGTCGTTAATTAATTGCCTTTACGTTAGTTAATTAACTCTTTTATCTAACAAATACGTCAATTAACAATCTTCCGTTAATTAATCTCCCTTTCTATCTAGACTAATTAATTATTATTAATTAATTAGCTTCCTCTTCCATTAAATCAATAAATCATCATTTATTTGATTAAATTACTCATATGATCTAAATCATGCTAATTATTCCTCTAAAAATATTTTATAAGCTTGCACACCTATTAATTAATCACTTTGGTTAATTAATAAAGCCCCTCAAACCCCATGGGTCACTAAAGGACAAACTAAACTCTCTTAAGGTTGACTCAACCTTTCTAAACCTTCCTTATCAATTACTAATCCAACCTCTCCATTTATCCCACATGAAGAGGGATGTAGAGATTCTTCTATCCATTGGGCTATATAAGGAGCCCTCCTCATACCTTTCCATTTACACCTACATTCCTAAATGAGCATAGAGTATACAATATAGCCTATTTATCATCTTTGAAGTATTCTTCCATTAGAAGAACTAGCCTTATCCATTTCTTGCATTCATCCACCCAAGTTTTGAAGTCATATGGAGATATGTCAAATGGTCTTGTAGCCATTATTTGACAAGACTCCATTCTTAGAAACCTTGGGATTTGAAACACATAATCAACTCTTTGATTGCTAGAGACCTACATAAGTTCAATCTCATCTTATTTTAGCATTCAATAGGAGGTAAGAGTTAATTTGTTTAGCATATTAGCTTGAAATGTTCATTTTCATGTTTAATGTAGAAATGTTGATAGGTTAGCTTTGCTTAAGATCTTAGCATGATGATGCATGGGTTTAGGTTAGCATTGTATTGAAGCTACTAGGTGTTAGTTTCAATTCTACTTACATAGCTAACTAATTCATGCATACATTTGGCACGCCCTATGGCATGGGTCCTTAGTCCCTTAGCATTATAGTTTAATTTTTGTTGTTATTTCAATATTTGGCTAACCCTTGATATACATATGTGTGAAATAATGCTAAATTTCTTATGATTTTGCTAACTTTGCATGTGTTGAGTCTTTTTTAGGGGTTTAATTTTGATGGGTTGTTTTCAATTTTGAACTAGCTTGTTAAAAAATTGAGCTTTTTGAGCTTGTTTATGTCATTGTGTCGTATTTTGACATAACTGCCATTTTTTTTAATAGGCTAGCGTAGGAACCCTAACCTTAGCATAGGCACCATTATGTTAGCGCACACATCACTGCAGTATTGCAACATTTTTTCAAACTAATGCATTAACCCATTTAGCAGTGTAGGCACCCTAACTTTGGCGCAGACACCATTATGTTAGTGCACATACCACTACAGTATTGTACCTTTTTGTTAGACCAGTGCAGGCACCCATATACTAGCACATATATCTCTCGGGTAGTGCACACACACTGTCATAGCTTGTGTAACTTCTATTTTTCTTCCCACATGCGAACACACTTAAAATGGTGCACATACACTTAAATGTATGTGCATACACTCTGAATGGAGCACACACATCATTTTGTGTGCACAGGAATACTTCTCATTATGTTTTTTAACACAGAGGCGTGTACACACTTTAAAGTGCACTCACACACTAAAATGAACACTCATACACCCTGAAGGGCGTGCGCACACAGAATTGTGTACATAGCCTATCTTCTGGAGGCCATAATTTTTTCTCCCGAACTCAAAATGACTCCATTTTTATTGCGTTGGAAAGGTATTGAAGCGAACTAAGCAAGGTATTGAGGTACCAAAAATTTCAGGTTTTTATTTTTAGAAAACTCGTCATTTCTAACATGTCTAAATGCTTTGCAAAATTTGGCCTTTGATGTTCTAACACCTTGTAGGGTTTATTTGAGACTAATTTCTATTTTTCATAGTATATTTGAAGATAATTTATGTTAATTTTTCTTTATTAAAGTTAATGAATGTTGCATTTTTGTTTAGGAGGCTAGGATCGCATATGCTCTTCCCTCACACCTTTTAGGTGATCTTGGGAATCAAAAATGATTCTACACCTTGCCTATTCTATAGAAAACATATCATTTAACTTAATTCTTGTTCTTAAAAGAATGAATGTCATGGTTGGTTAAAATGAAAAAATAATGCATTTGAACTAATTGTTTTCCATTTTTTATTTCATAGTTGGATTCTACATTGTGTAGTCTCTTCTCTTACATCCTAGGATGATTTTGAGAATTAGAAATGATTTTTATCCTCTTTTGTGTTTTTGGAAAATTACTAATCCGTTATACAGAACCACAAACACTTTTCAAAGAAAGGTGGAGTTGAAAAAAAACTAAACTACTAACATAGTTTTCGTGCAGGTTGCCAAAAGGTTTTCAAGTAAACCACATCAAATTAAACAAGATAAAAAAACACACCACAATCATCACATTGTACTTGCAGGTTTGGTTAAGGGTATGCCCCTTCTGCTTAAAACTAGGACATAACCCCTTTGGCATAAGCCTTAAGCTACAACAATGGGGGTGGTCCTAGGAACCCCAAAGTAGTCCATGCAAGAGGGAACCTTGTGGATGAAATGGGAAGTGCTCGGCACAACCTACTTGACTAGTACTACCATTTATGATATTTAGCGTCACAAGTTATCTATATCGCGACCCAAGTAAGAGTACATGATGGATGCATTTATTGCCCATTATGCTTGAAGGGGGTAAAGTAAATCTGAGATACTCCCAAATTATTCAGTGTGACTTTTTGGGTAAATCAAGCTCATTCTTAGATGACTTATGACACCTAGTTGAGTGAACCACCTAGGAAGCTATCTTTAACCAAGAGCCAACTTGGACCATATCAAATCCAATTTGAGTTGAGAGCCATTTTTCATCATGAAACATGTAAAGTGTTACTTTTTCTTAGTTTTTCACTTGCTCGAAGGTGAGGCAAAATGCTGCTGAAGCGAGGCCAAAATTTTTCATCCCCAATTAATCTTCTTCCTTCACTTTCTTTTGACACTTTGTTCATTAAAAGAAGAGTGGCTACCATTATATTTCTAATTGATTGTATTCACCACTATTTTGTCTGTTTACGCTCATCCATGTTTGCGGCTGAGTTCTTAAACATCTAAAGTGTGTGGAGACATTTTCATATCATTGGTAGCCTTTTTGATCTTGATACCCAAGTCAAGATCGTCATCATAGTTAGGCTTGATTCATCACTTTAATCTCCTTTGAGGTGTTATCTTTCTTGTATCGTATCACCACAATTTGTATACTTACGTCTTGTTTCTTGCAAACTCAGCCTAAGTGTCTAGATTATAACATTATGTTACATGCATCATAACAATTCCTTGGTATACTCTAGCCTTAGTTTTCCTTCAAACATTACCTTGATTTTTAAAATTGTTTTTGTTACCTTTGTATGCGTCGTAATAATATTATTTCAATATTAATACCTTAATTTTTCACAAAGTTTGGTTAACTTATCTTAGTGGTATTGTTGCATTGTTGATGTTTGTAACTTCTAATTTTTGAGATTTAGGTCTTGATTGGATCTAAACTCGCTTTTAGTATACCTTGTTTGGAAATCGTATCAACATTTAGTTATTACTTACATCTTGTTCATTTTTGAAATTGGCATAAGTGGTGACATTTTGTTAGCCATCTTACGCGTCAAACTATTGATTGATCGGACAATTAGGAATTACTCCATTTGATTTATTGGTTTAAA
The DNA here is from genome assembly GCA_019776745.2 of Taxus chinensis. Classification (NCBI taxonomy): domain Eukaryota; kingdom Viridiplantae; phylum Streptophyta; class Pinopsida; order Cupressales; family Taxaceae; genus Taxus; species Taxus chinensis. The sequence continues at coordinate 3,433,039 of CM034152.1, read as the reverse complement.
ACAAACCTTTTGTGATTGTGTCTCATTTGTCACATCAATTTATCCATTTCGGACAATCAATTTGATCCATTTATTCTTTATCATTCATTATTCTTTGGTCATTAATTTGGCTCTATGTTTCGAACTTGCGTGATTGTTCCTTGTGTTTATCCATCTTATAAATTCATTTCTAGGACAATATTTTGGGTCTTTGATCCTCTTTATCTTCTTGTTTTTTTCCTAAGTTCATGATCATTTTTGAACACATCTTTCAAACCTTGGATAAAACATTCAAGAAAATATTGCATCAATTGAACATTGGAAACCTTTCCCTTGTATCCTTTATGTTGCTAAAAATTTTATCAATCCTTTGACATTTATGGATCCAAGCCTTGTTGGGTTATTAATCTTGAGTCATCACGATGTATTTTTTCCTTAGCTTCCCTATTGGAAAATCACACAATCATCCCCATCTTTACGAAATTTCTAGTTGGTTGTCATTATGCTGCCCAAATCAACATGAAACGTTCTTCACTTTGAAGAAGTTTGATCATACAATATAGGTCTAGGCCTTTGAACTCAATACACGCCAATAATGGTTGATCCTTTATACATATGACAATAAGGAATCAAATTTTTGGTGTTCACATCAAAAGATGCCCATCATGACCAAACCTCGATTGGTTCTTCATGTTAGAGAACCCAATCAGGTAACTTGTTCCTTGCCTTCATCTCATAGTCGGTGGTATGGTTTGGACACTTTTGATCTAAATTATTATTTGGGTTCCCCCCACTCTTATTCTAATTCTAATCCAAACATTTCCTCTTCTTCTAAGGATTCTAATCCAAATATTTCTTGACTCTTCTGATTATTCAGATCTAAACTACTATTCATATTCATCTAATTCGATTCCTAAGTCATGGTCCTCCCCTTCTTTGCAGGACCTCTATTATTAGTCACCTAAACAACATTATCCTCCTCTAAATATTTGTGTTGCCAAAAATTATCTTCATCATTCATCTAATGTGACTCCTATGTCGTGGTCCTCCCTATCTTCACAAGACCCTCTTCATCATACATTTAATATGACTCCTTCGTTGCAATCCACCCTTTCTTCGTAGGACCCCTTTTATCAGTCACCTGAACGATGTCTTCTTCCTTCGAAGATACACATTACTCCAAATCCCTCCAATAGAACATCTAATACAATTCTTGAATCACGGTCCTCTCTTTCTTTATAGGACCCTTGTTATTATTCATCCAATGTGATTCTTGAATCATAGTCCTCCCCTTCTTTGTAGGACCTTCATCAATCATCCCCATGAATTATTCCTTGTTTGAAGAGTCATGTGACTCAAATTCTTTCTATTCAAACGTCTGAATTGACTCATACACCGCAATGTACAGAATTTGGACTTAATCCTACTAGTTTATAGATGAAATAAAATCATATAGGTAGGTCCACATGACCTTCTTCTACTCCTGAGACATCTAGCTACACATATTCTAAGTCTTCCACACTAAGTGAACCGATTTCTTCCAATCAACTCCTGGTGTTCGATCAACAACTCATACTGATTTATCTCTTTCAGAATAAAGAAATAATCAGGGCATTTATAGGGGCACATGAAGATATTCCTTTAACATATTACGAGTAAGGATTCTCTTTAGAATTTGACGCGTCTGCATATTGTGAGGAAAATGTTGATTATTTTTATAAAGAAACGGAGGAATAGCCTCAGATCATACAACTTGACAATCCTCTTATTCTTCCATCTTCACATTCTTCATTATGTGATGAAACTCTTAGGTATTGCAATGAACCATGGCCTATATTCTCATCACCCAATCACTCTCTTTCTATCACAATTCCTCAATCACAATATCTTAGGGGGTTAATGCCAAGTATCCCTTCATCTTTGTCTAGGTGTGGGTCACCTTCTAGTAACCCTCCCTCTACTATTTGTGGGACATTTTCATGTAGTCCACTATCTTCTATTCTTAGGCCACATCCTAGTATCACATCATCTTACATCCATGGATCGCATCCTAGTAGCCCTTCTTCTTCTATTCTTGGGACACATCCTAGTAGCTCATCATCTTACATCTATGGATTGCATCCTAATAGCCCATCATCTTACATATATGGGTCGCATCCTAGTAGCCCATCATCTTACATCTATGGGTTCTACTCTAGTAGCTCTTCTTATTATATTATTGGGTCACCTCCTAGTAGCCCTTTTTCCTCTATACTGGGGCCACATCTAAGTAGCCTTCCATCTTCTATTTGTGGCTCACCTCCTGGTATCCCATCTTCTTTAATTCTTGGACCATATCCTTTTTTCCATCACATTCTCCTTCTACCAATGATTGTGGAAAGCCCATCATCATTTCTCATATCAATTCTAAACATCCACATTCTTCTCCCACTTCCTAGAATTAGAAAAGTCAAGCATTATCTTATAAAAAACCTAGAATTTTTTTTACCAAGCTAATACCAAAACACCGAAGAGATCCAAAGCTCCCAATAACTCAAAAGATTATAAAATTCAAAATCTAACGCGATTACAGAATACACACCAACGTACCCATCAAGTATGGCATAAAGTTGAAAAACCTATGAATAGGGAACTCAAGCTCCCACATATGAAACCCATCTTTCAAAATAAAACACAGCCATTTGTTGAGTGTGAACTCACCATGATCATCGAGATCGGGGATAATATCACTTTTGTAAACAAACACGTATAATCTCTCTTATCAAAGAAATTGCAAACATCATTGTTGGATCCTATCGTACAGAGTGACATGTTTCATTCTGATAACCGTCAAACAATAAAAAAAATCATAAAACAGTTCAAAAATACAAAAAAAAAAGAAAACATTAAAACATTACAAAAACAAAATCAAAGGTACAAAGATCAAACATTGTAATCAGGTATTACGTACACATGGATGTTCTTTCTTCCCTTTCTTTCATATTCCTCTACAAGTCATTCACCATTTTCATCCCTTTGATGTTATTTTTGTTAGCCTATTTGCATGCATTTTGTGACATTTATCTCTATGGTATCCGTTTGACCTTGGTATTTCATAACCTTGGTAAATTAAAGAATGACTGACCTCTTAGAGATCTTATCACTATCTACATATAATAAACTTGTTGGGAAGAATTTTTGGGTGTATTTGTTGACACTAGCCAATGTCATCATCAAAATCACTTCCACCTCCTTCCATCAAGCCATCAGTGGTTCTTAACCCCTTGTCAAACAAGAGAGTTGAAATAAGTTTTCAGAAAGAAAATGTTAAAATCAAAAAACAAATTGATATATAACTCTCTCCTAGGGTATTTATAGTAATATCTACCAGGACTATGGACGTGTTGGCAAGAAAACTTGTCTTGTGGAAAAATTGGTGGGTTTCTAACCAACGCTATGGGAATCTAAGTCCCTCTACTTGAACGGTGTAGCTTCCTTATGTGCATGTGTGAAAAAGTGGATTTCAATGGTGGCTTTTCGACCAGAGATCCAACAGGGGCACTGTACACACCCAAAATTGCATGTTATACATTAGTGGGAAAATGGTTATAAAGGTCCCCAGTGATGATTCAAAATCCTTCCCTTCCTTATGTGCTTGTTTTGGTCTTCAGTGCTAGGACTGCTGCCCTGCTTGGGCAACGGTCCTGAAACTGCCACCCTGCACAAGGCGGTGGTCCTGATCGATTTTTCTAGAATCTTCACGTGATAAATTACATGCGAGATTCACTTAAGTTTATCTTTTGAACGCATCCATGAGTCGAATTTGCTAAAAATAGCTTCATCTGCTTGGTTCTCCTAGTTCCTTCTATTTTTAAATAGATTTAATGAGTGGAACTACCTCTTCAATTCCTTGTGCATGAAGTAACCTTCTAGCCTCCATTCCTATATATTCCATGCTTGTATTCAAGCAAAAGGCCTGAGAATTTTGTGTATCTTGTATTGTTTTGCTGCCATAATATTGCTAGGAATTGCATAGCCAAGCTCAAATCTCTTGTGCTATCTCTCTTCTACTTGCATTACATCCAGATTGCTTCCAAGCTGCCATTGCTCAAGCTTCATCCTTGTGTTTTTGTTCTTTGCATTCCTAATCCCTTGGACTCACATGAACACTCATAGAAATAAAGGAAATAACCGAGGGGACATATACTGATACTATTGAATTTGCTAAGGTTCTTACTCTTCCAGGTTGGAGTTGTGTATTTGTTTTATTTGTTTATCAAATTCTCAATTACGAATTGTTAATTTCAATTCCATATCAAATAGAGTAGAAATCAATGTCTTTTCATTTGCAAGTAGTTAGTTAATTTCCAAGAGGGTTTGAATCTTTCATAGCAATCCCTGGTGACATATCCTCTTCTTCCCATCCCTGTGGATCTGAGGGAGAGAACACCTGTAGGAGGTTGTCTACACATCATAGATCATTTGGAAAAGTTCTTGTTTTAAGTTAGTTTAATTTTCATACACTCAGCACAGGTGAATGACCACACCAGGTTATCTTGCTTGTTTATTTTTAGTGTAGAAGTATTTTAATTAATTAGAATAGAAGAAAATTGTTGTTTGTGATTGTAATATTTCAGTTTTATGATTTGTTTAGATTAGTTTTCCTTTCAGCCATAGTATCGATTGTTAATTTCATTCAGTTTACATGGAAACTTCAAACTAGCTTAACACTTAGATCTAAGCTAGGAAAATGAACCATAGAGAATTTACGCTACCCATTCATAGCCTCTAAATCTCCCCTTTGTCCAACTCGGCTACCAGGAGATCACACTACCAAATCTTAGTCACTGATCCTCTTATAGTTAGCCACACACATTCAAACATTGGCTGCTCTGGCATGACCTCAGGGGGTCGAGTACGATTGAAGGTCACGTGTTCATTTTCATCCGTATAGGCACTCCACTGACCTTGTGCAAAGCTAGCAATTTCTCACTAGAGAAGAACTTTGTCTGAGTAGGGGGAACAGAGTGAGAATAGAGATTGGAGAAACTAATGTTGTGAGTAGAATATCAGATGCTCACACCTATTAATTAGAAATTTCATTTACATGCATTTATAATCAGAAGAAAAACAAATCCGCAGGAGAAGCTACAAGACCAAATGAAACCCATTGGTCACAAAGTACCAATCAATTCCTCAATCAAAGAGGCAATAATTCCTTATTTTTATTATTAAATCTCAAGCAGAGTTTGTACATAGCTTGAGAATGGAAGAAATTTGAGGAAGAAGAGAAAATAGAAGAAGAATGACGTTTTCTATCTTTTCTAGGTACAGAGCATTCTGGTATTTTTGAAAATCAATTTCCAGCCCTAGGAATGATGTCGAGAATCCATTATATCCTTTTCCAAAATGGTTACAATATTTACAAATCCTCGACGCCTTTTCAAATTCCTTTGTTGTGAAGAAAACACTCATGGCAGGTTAAAAACTAGATCTTACAAAGCAACTGTTACATTCGATTTTCCAGTTTAAATATAGAACATTTGATTTTCTCCTATAGCTTTGAAATCAGGCCATCCACATAGTAGGAAGGGATTGGAGAGGTTATAGGGGAAATCCCTTTGCATTTCATGATTTTTTAGAGATTTGGTAATTTGGAAAAAATTGGCCCGCACCCCTGCTTTGACTTTTCAACTTAGACACATGGCACCTTCTGATTAGAAATGGGGTCGCAACCCTTTTCTCAACATTTTAACCTTTTTTGGAAAAAAGGCTCAAAAAAATCAATTTCCTTCGTCGGCCCACTGCTCCAATTTGACTAAGACACGTGGCACCTTCACCTTTGAATTTTTCCCTATGGGCTTCAAATTTGACTTTTACCTTTATAGCCTGATCGGGGCTGCGGGTCATTTTTTAACTTTTCACCCTTTTTACAAAGAGGCTCAAAAACACAAACTTCTCCACCAACCCGCTTCTCTGATTTGACTAGGACATGTGGCACATTCTGGTTGGAGATGGGGTCACGGCTCTTTTCTAAACATTTTAACCTTTTTTGGAAAAAGGCTCAAAAACTCAATTTCCTCCGCTGGCCCGCTCTCACACTTTTGAATTTTTCATCCGATCTAGATTTTTGGGTCCCAAGTGTCCTAATTGAACTTGTGCAACCTGGAACAAAAACTTCCACTTTTTCGGTAATCAGAAATTTTGGCTTTTCGAGTCCCAAGTGTCCTTTGTGAACTTGTGCAACCTAGGACAAAAAATTCAAATTTTTCCACAATGAACCAAAATCGGCAACTTCAAACTTTCCAAGGTCACGGGGAAAATTTACCATTTTTGCCAAAAGTGACCAAAAGTGTTAAGTTCACCAAAAATCCCATTCCTCCCCATCCAATAGGATCTGACCATGTACATGCATTTATTGGGGTTAAAATTTGACAGGGAAAAGACGTCTGTCATCCCGACTGTGGAAAATACGCAGAGGAAGAAAACTTCATCGTTTTGAGTCCAATTTTTTAATTTCCTTCGCAAACCATAGGCATGGAGGAAAAACAATGATTTGATGACCCAGGCCATAGAATAGGTGAACAATTTCGATCACAAAGGATATTGTAAAGAGGATATTTCGTGCACAGACCGGGAGATGGAGAATTTCTCATAACAAGAAAAATAGAGATTTGAACAGAACTAGGGCATGACTTTTGCTAAATTCTTGAATCTCTAACTTGGCTTAAACACCAACAAAGGACATGAGCTCAAAAAATTTGAATTTGGCTATGAAAACATAGAGTAGTTTTCAGGAGACAATAGCTGGCTCTAGCTTGGAGACATGGCATGAACTAGGCATGGCTAGGGCACAACATGTCGATCCAGAATCTCAAGTTTCAAAACATATTACATTGACCAGTTCCTTATCCATTGGGCCTTGCAAAGTCATGTATAATTGTGAGAAAGAATGGAAGAAGGAGAAAACACACAACAAACCAAACAAGACTAAACCAGAACCACACAACAGAAAAAGGAAAAACACACCTACGAAAATCACCTATGGTAAAAGATGGGGGACAACCCACTTTCATTGATGATACTGTTTCAAGTATTTCCCACTTTGAGGAAATTCCAATGGTGTTCCATCTAAGTATGAGAGGAGAAAAACATTCTCACCATAAGTTCCATGAATTTGGAATGGGTCGAGCCATAATGAATCAAACTTTCCATGGCTGCCCTTTCATTCTCTTCTCTTGTCCCATAGCAGAAAAAAATCTCCAAACTTGAATTCTCTTTCCTTTTCCTTATTTTCAAATATCTTCTTTTCTTTCAATTGGTGTTCTTTAATTCTATCCACCACCTGTCATCTTCTTTCTTCCAGCTTTTCCAGGAAAAGGATCCTCTTGTCAATGGAGTCTTAGTATTGACCATCTTCTATTTCTTGCACCAACTTGAGGGTTGGCATCTCAATTGTGAGGGGAATCTCTACCTCAACTCCATATAACATTTGGAAATGTGACATACCTATTGCCTTCTTGGGAGTGATCCTATCAGCCCACAATGCATAATATAACTACTTGTGCTAGTTCCTTTGATTCTCATCTACCAGCTTAGGAATAATGGTAACAAAGTTCTTGTTGCAGGACTCAGCTTGCCCATTTCCCTATGGGTAGTATTCAAAAGAGTGAGATAGGGAGATTCCAAAGCCATAACAAAACCCTATGAGCTCCTTGGAAGAGAAATAGGTGGCATTGTCTACAACAATTTTTTGTGTTATTCCAAAATGAACAATGATATTCTCCTTAATGAAGTTACAGACTGTTTCGGAGCTGGCTTACTTGGTTGGGATGGCTTCCACCAATTTAGTGAAGTAATCAGTTGTAGTGAGTACATAAGTATGTCCTGTACTAGAATTAGGATCCAAAACACCAATAAAATCTAGCCCCCATTGCTGAAATGGTTCTTTAATTGCCACATGCCTGAGAGGTAGTGCAACTAGTTGTGTCTTTCCAACAAATTGTTGACATGCTTTGCATTTGGAAACCCAATCCTGAGTGTCTGCAAAGATGGATGGCCAATAATATCTTTCTCTAAGGATCTTATGTGTGGTGACCATTGCTAAGAAATGTCCACCACAAGCTTGATCATGATATGCTCTGAGTAATTTTTCTACTGCTCCTTATCTACACACCTGAGGAAACAACCATCTAGGCCTGTCTTGTAAAGTGCATGATTCCATATCACAACCTTGGTTGCCTTTAGCTTGATTTTCCTTCTTTGTTTATAATCAAGATGAGGAGGGAATTCTCCATAAGTGATATAGTAAGAAATGTCAGCATACCACTCATTAGTAGTGGTGACAAAGAGCGCCTGTGGACTATCTCCTGAACAGGTTAAGCAAATACCATATTTTTCTCCCTGCTGAGCTTTGAGAGCCTCATCTTCAGTAATCAGCTTGTACAAACCATTTCCTCTTACCAGATTAGAGGGTCTAATCTCAAAATCATCCTCTTAGGTCTTTGTAATCCAGCTTCCTCTCTTAGCCCCAGGATCTTGTTGAGTCAAAATGGACTTTATTTCACTTCCAGGGACCATCACCATTGTATGGCAATTGAGGATGTAGAATCTGAAACTTTTAACAGCTTTTACCACTATGTAGGAATGTTTCTCCAAGTGGTTGTACTTTAGCTCATGATTTTTCAAAGGATAGCTCATTAAAGAAATGGGTGCTTCTAAACCTTCATCATTTTTCTGAACAAGGACAATAAAGAGTGTATGTTTTGATGCATAACAATACATGATGAAATCCTTGTTGAAATCTGGTGATATAAGAGTTGGAGCTTTGGCAATGGCTTTCTTGATCTCCTCAAATGTTATTTTTCCTTCCTTATTCCACTTGAAACTTGTTTGAGGTTTCATCATAGAAGTTATATGCTTAGTCAGTTTAGAAAACATGGGCAAAAATTGAAAAAGGAAGTTTACCTTTCTAAATAATGAATGAACTCCCTTCTTACTGGTTGGTAAGGCTAGTGCTTGGCTAGCTCCAACCCTTTAAAAATCAATGTGTGTTCCATGTTTGTTCACAATGTATCCCAGCAACTTACCTTCTGTGACTCCAAAAATGCACTTTTTTGGATTTAGAGAAATGCGATGTTTCCTACACCTTGCAAGGACCTACTCCAAATGACTGATATGATCTCCCCTCCTCTTTGAAAAATCTTGAGGTCATCAAGGTAAATGATAATGTAGTGTTTCAAATCTTTGAAGGCCAAGTCCATTGCTCTCTGGAAAGTGGCTCCAGTATTGATCAAGGCAAAAGGCATTTTGTTGTAGGCAAAAGTGCCCCAAGGTGTTGTGAAGGTTGTTTTTTTATAATCCTATTTTGCCACCTTGATTTGGTTGTACCCTGAGAATCCATCAAGCAAAGAGAGCATCTCAAATCTAGTGACTACTTGTAAAATATAATCCATGATTAGAATAGGGTAATTGTCCTTGAGAGATGCTTGATTCAGATTTTAGAAGTCTACACAAATCCTTATTTCCCCATTCTTCTTCCTTACTAGAATAATGTTATCCACCAATGTTGAATGGTGGATGGGGAAAATGATTCTAGCATTGAGCATCTTTGTCACCTCTTCTTTGATAACATCAGCAATCTTTGGATTGCAAGGCCTTTGTTTTTTCCAAAGGACTTGCCTCCTTGCTTCAAAGGAATGAAGTGATGCATTTCCTTTGGTTGAAAAGATTTGAGTTCATCATAGGAGTAGGCCAGGACATCTAAGTACTTTTTTAGTAGAGAAACAAACTTTCTCTTCTTTTTTGGTAAGCAACATTTACCAATGTTAACCATCCTTGGATTATCTGAAGTGCCAATGTTTTCTTGATCAAAATCATATGGACATTGAGAAGACTATTTTCTTTCTCTTGGATGAACCTATCATGCTTGTCAAATAGGTCTTCCAAAGAAACTAGGCCTTTGGGGATTTTGATTCCTTTTAGTTTGATTACTCCCTCTTCATCAATTCCCTCAATTCCTTCCTTCTCTTCTTTGGGAATTGATTCATGGTGTGGGTTTTCACTTCCTTCAAAGAACAGATTATTGAAGTTATCCCTTTGTTTGAAGAAGGCTAGGATATGATTATCATCATTGAAGACCTACCAGTGATTTGTATTGTCTGGTATGCTGGGTCTGAACACCATCTCAATGGTCACTTTATCCTTTCCAAAAGAAGGATGAGGTGTTACTAAGGAAGCTGACACTGCTAAAGAATCAACCTTTTCATTTTTCTCCCTAGGGATAGCTTCAATGGATAATGCATCAAAGAATTCAATACAATCCCAAACTCTATTTCTATAGTGCCTGAGCCTTGGATTTTTCACCTGATATTGTTGGCGGACGTGCTTCACCACAATCTCAGCATCACCTTTGCATCTCAGCTTCTTGATTCCCATGTCCTCTGTTGCATTCATGCCTAATAGAAATGCTTCATAATTTGCAATATTTTTTTTATTATCAAATTACATCTTGTAAGAAAAAGGATATATCTCATTGGAGGGAGAGTATAATACTACACCAACTCCTGAACCTACTCTGGAATGACTACCATCAAGCTCCATTATCCAAATCTGATCTTCTTCTTCCTCCATAAGGAGTGGCAAGTTCTCTTCCTTTTGTGATGTAAGGAAGTAGTTTCCTAGCCCAAAATCTTGAAAGAGGATGTTAGCTCTTGGATCATCATATTTCCTTACTGTGAATTTCATTTTCCTGACTAGCAGTAGCTTCTTCATTTCTCCTTTCACTGGGATAGTTGCAGATGACCAATCCATTTTTATTTCTCCACCTATATCTCTGTAAAAAGTTCTAGTAAAAATCATACCAAAAGATGCTGGGATATCTGCCACCAAAATGGTCAAGAGTATCTTCTTATCAGGGTAATCAGCTAGTATAACCTGAACATCCTTGATTATTCCTACCAATGGAACTTGTTTGGATTCCATTGAATAACATGTGCCATTTACCTAGGTCAAAGTGAGGCCAAGAGCATTTGTAACTTTTTCTAGCATCACATTATCTGAGGCTCCATAATCTATAATGTAATTGTTCAGGTAGAAACCTTTGATGAGAAGTGACAGGTAAAAAGGCTCAACTCTGTTGGTGGTGGAGGCAATGAGGGCTAACATGTTTTGAGAAGGTGGTATGGATGGTTTTGGAAGTAAGCATTTAGAATTAGAGATTTGGGATGTAGAGTTACCACCTCAGACTACCTTGATGAATCTGTCAAATTGGGTAGGATGTGTTTGTAGGTATTCAAACTCAGAGAGCTGAAATTTGGTTTTACTTTTATGCTCCACAAAGTCAAATGGAGTTATGGTAGATGGGGGAGAGTTCCCAATAGTGGTTGAGGACTTAAATGGTAGAGGTTTTGTTACTTTTGGTGTTGGGTTCTCCTTATCAAATGTAGCAATTGGATTGGAAGGAGAAGGGGGTGTAGCCCTTGATTGAAATTTAGATGTTCTTGTAGAACCAGTATTTAGAAGAGAATTGCTCTTAACAGATTTTGAGTTGGGAGAAGAATCAGATAACTTACTTGGCACAACAGTGTGATCCTTGACAACTGGTGAATCTGATTTCTTTTTAGCTGATTCCATGGAAGGTGGTAATGGTGATCCCCTACTAATGATCTTGTTTAGTGGAGGCTTTGAAGAGCTAGCTTCTTTGTTCTTCCTACTCTCAGCTGCAACTGCTGAGGCTAAAACACCGTTCTTAGATTATGCACGAGTGAAAACAACACATGAAAAACTTGGAGCTTCTTCATCACCTTCATCCTCATCATCAACGTATTTAATCAGGCCATTGTGCATGCCAACCTCTTTAATTTCAAGATAGTTTTTATATTCATCCATGCTTAATTATTCAGTTTCCTCAATGTTTGTTCCTTCTTTTGATTCCCTAGTGTCACATATGGCATTGAATGGTGGTGCTTCAAGAGAAATCCTATGAGGAGGTGGATCAATTCTTGGTCTATCATGAGAATTTGATCTCCTTGGAGCATTCCTCATTGTGATTTGTGACAACTGCTTCTTCAAAGCAACTAGGTCATTTGCCATTTTTTGTAACATTAGATTAGTGGTGACTGAATTTGAAATTGGACCTTTTTTCTTCCCATTTGGTCCTTTCAATTTCATAGAAAGAATTAGATCATCATTGGTCTCAACTACAAAGTCTTGAACCTCCCTCAATGTTCTTGGTTGGGATTTTCTGAGGAAGAAACTGACTTTTGGTGGCAAAGCACTGATGAAGAACCTTTACAAGTTGTTTTCAGGGGGTACCACATCTTCTGGGATCCTTCTTGTCAACCTATTATACCTTGCTACAAAATATCTCATTTATTTAGAGGTCTCCTTCTTCATCTAGACCAATTGGACCAATAGATCCTAACAATCTTATGTGCTCTTGAACCTAGGTTCAAATGCACTTCTTATATATTCCTAGCATGTGACAGATCTTAGGGGCAACATGTAGAACCATTAAGCAACCTTTTCTTGGAGTGAATCCACAAAGAGACTAACTAAAACATCTTCCTCTTTAACTCCCAACACTCCATAAGTAGTGATGAATGTTGCTACATGTTCTTCTTGGAGATGAGAACCATCCCCTTTGAATTTTGGAAAGTTCTTTCTTGAGCCTCTTGGGAGGTCATGAAGTGGTTGTGGGAGAGAAAGTGGACTAGTATTTCTTCCCCATGGTACATTAGGCCTATGTTCCTCATGCTCATGATCACCCATTCTATTCATGTTTCTATCCTCCAGTCTTATTAAGGCTACTTCTGATGCTGCTCTTTCTTCTGCTTCAATTTGGAGTCCTTTTATTTCTTCAAGTTGAGCCCTTATCTCCTCTTCAGCAATTGCCCCTCTTTCAAGCTCTTCAAATTTGGGATCAATTTGTCCTCCAAGCCTCAATTTTCAGGTGTACCTTCTATCAGCCAGCTTGAAAGCTTATGCTCTTCTCTAGGGTGCTGGAATTCGTCTCTGCCTTTCCAATTCAACAGCACGCTCCTCTTCCAAGTCTAGAATCCTTATGGCAATGAAGTATTGATTGGCACTTTGTCTCTTATGCCAAATAGCTTCTCTTAGATTGGAAGCAATGTCTTCTTGGATGTAAAAGAGTAAATTAGGTCTCTCAATAGGAGGATTTCCCAGAATAAGCATGATTTACATCCATGAAGTTTGTGTGATTATTAAATCTCCAGTAATTTTTCTTCTATATTTTTTTTGTATTTTATGACCCTGAGGTCATTTTTAGGTGCAGATGTTGCAAAATCTACCCCACGGTGGGTGTCAAAAAATGTTTGTGAGAAAATTTTTCTTTTGAAAAAATTGGTGGGTTTCCAGCCAATGTTATCGGAATCTAAGTCCCTCTACTTGAACAGTGCATATTTCGTATGTGCATACGTGAAAAAATGGATTTCAATGGTGGCCTTTCGACTAGAGATCCAACAGGGGCACTTCACTGACCCTGTGGCAAAGCTAGCAATTTCTCACTAGAGAAGAACTTTGTTTGAGAAGGGGGAATAAAGTGAGAATGGAGATAGGAGAAATTAATTTTATGAGTAGAATATCATATGCTCACACACATTAATTAGAAATTTCATTTACATGCATTTATAATCAGAAGAAAAACAAATCTGCGGGAGAAGTTATAAGATCGAATGAAACCCATTGGTCACAAAGTACCAATCAATTCCTCAATCAAAGAGGTAATAATTCCTTCTTTTTTATTATTGAAGCTCGAACAGAGTTTGTACATAGCTTGAGAATGGAAGAAATTTGAGGAAGAAGAGAAAATAGAAGAAGAATGGTGTTTTCTATCTTTTCACAGAGCACTCTGGTCTTTTCGAAAATCAATCGCCAGCCCTTGGAATGACGTCAAGAAGCCATTATATCCTTTTCCAAAATGGTTACAATCTATACAAATCCTTGACACCTTTTCAAATTCCTTTGTTGTGAAGAAAATGCTCATGGAGGGTTAAAAACCAGATCTTGCAAAGTAACCATTACATTCAATTTTCCAATTTAAATATAGACCATTTGATTTGCTCCCATAGCTTTGAAATCGGGTCGTCCGCATGGCAGGAAGGGATTGGAGTGGTTATGAGGGAAATCCCTTTGCATTTCGTGATTGTTTAGAGATTTGGAAATTTGGAAAAAATTGGCCTGCACCCCACTTTGACTTTTCAACATAGACACGTGGCACCTTCTGATTGGAAATGGGGTCACGACCCTTTTCTCAACATTTTAACCTTTTTTGGAAAAAGGCTCAAAAACTCAATTTCCTCCATCGACCCACTACTCTGCTTTGACTAGGACACGTGGCACCTTCACCTTTGAATTTTTCCCTATAGGCTTCAACTTTGACTTTTACCTTTATAGCTTGATCGAGGGCGCGGGTCATTTTTTACCTTTTCACCCTCTTTACAAAGAGGCTCAAAAACACAAACTTCTCCACTGACCCACTTCTTTGATTTGACTAGGACAAGTGGCACATTCTGGTTGGAGATGGGGTCACGAATTTTTTCTAAAAATTTTAACCTTTTTTGGAAAAAGTCTAAAAAAATCAATTTCCTCCATTGGCCCACTCTCACGCATTTGAATTTTTCAGCCAATCTATCTTTTTGGGTGCCAAGTGTCCCAATTGAACTTGTGCAGCATGGGGCAAAAACTTCCACTTTTTCTACAATAAGAAATTTTGGATTTTCGGGTCCCAAGTGTCCCTCATGAACTTGTGCATCCTAGGACAAAAACTTCCACGTTTTCTATAATGAACCAAAATTAGCAACTTCAAACTTTTCAGGGCTGAGGGGAAAATTTACCATTTTTGCCAAAAATGACCAAAAGTGTTAAGTTCACCACAACTCTCATTCCTCCTCATCTAATAGGATCTGACCACGTACCTACATTTATTGGGGTCAAAATTTGATGGGGAAAAGACACCCGTCATCCTGACTGTGGAAAATATGCAGAGGAATAAAACTTCATCTTTTTGAATCCAATTTTGGAATTTCCTTCGCGAACCAGAGGAATGGATGCAAAACAATGAATTGACAACCCAGGCCATAGAATAGGTAAACAATTTCAATAAAAAACGAGATTATAAAGAGGATATTTTGTGCACAGACCGAGAGATGGATAATTTCTCAAAACGAACAAAATAGAGATTTGAACAGCACTAGGGCACGATTTTTGCTAAATTCTGGAATCTCTAACTTGGCTTAAACACCAACAAAGGACATGAGCTCAAATTTTTTTAATTTGGCTATGAAAATGCAAAGTAATTTTCAAGAGACAATAGGATGCCTGACTGACAGTAGAGCAATGTTGTGATTAGAATCAAATGCATCTCCATCAAGGATATGGATGTTTGGATGGTAGCGGAGCAATGTACGGATCTCTGTAAGGATATTACTTGTATAAATCAGAACATATACAACAAAATAACATGAGAGAACACCAAAATATAGATAAATTGTGACAATATTCTCATATAATAGCTTTGCCACTTCGAGGGGGCAACCTCCAATACCACTTCGAGGGGGTAACCTCCAATACCACTTCGAGGGGGTAACCTCCAAACCATACAATAACACTCCAATACTCAATATGATCCTTAACTACAACCTTCTAACCCCTATATATACCATTCTAACCTATGGCCAATACTGAGGCCGACCTCCTAAGCATAATAAATCATAAATTAATGATATAATAAGATAAGGGGATGTGTGCCACATGTCGGAATCTCCATCAATACATATACATCATAACATTATATCCCATGTGAACCCATACATATAACTAAGGGGATGTGTGCCACATGTCGCCATCTCCATCAACCCATATACATTATAATATTATATCAGAAGGTACATAGCATTGCCTCCCTCTTTGACATGTTTCGTCCCCGAAACATAAGAAGAAGCCATATAATGAGTGTGCTTTAAATTATTGCACACTTTTCGCCAAGCTTGATCATCCAACCACCCATATGAAATCCTATCCTGTGTAGCAGTTTCATCATCAACATCTTCTTCTTCTTCTTCTTCTGATGTTTCTTTTTCTTCTGATTCTTCTTCTCCTTTTTCTATTTCTTCTTCTTCTTCTGCTTCATCTTCTTCTTCTTTTGTTGCCCATCTGTCCATGAAAACTTGTTCCAGTTCCTGCAAAGACCAATTAGACTTTTCCTTTTCTAACTTAGAAAAGAAAATTTGTGCAGGACCACTAATCCAAAACTTGAATAACCAAATATCTGATGGTTTAGAGAATTTATCCCTAAATTTGTTCCACCATTCTCTAGCATCAATCCTGCCATCTCCAAAAAAAGCTACCATCCCCATGATACACAAAACTAGGGTTTTAGGAATATACCCTTTTGATAAAAAAAAATTCTAACCCTTTCGGCTAAAGGTAGGCCAAAAAGCAGAAATCACAGAACAAAAACCCTAATTTAATTTTTGAGAGGTTTCTGAAAATGTAAGAAATTTAGGAAAAATCCTCAAATTGCGGCCTGTGGAGCAAAATAGTGAAAAAAAAAAAATGAAATAACTATGACAAAATATATCCAAATTTTTTTAAATTTCAGTGGTATCACCTTTGAATAGCATACCATCAACCCAAAAAAATTTATTTCCTAATTCATCATTATTCAGAAGATATAGATGAAACCATAAAATTAGGGTTTCAACCCTAAAACGGACACAACGTTTGAAAAAAATCTCCAAAAACTCTGAAATTTTGAGGGAAGATCACTTGAACTATGTATCAACTCCCCAAAAAAGATATCTAAAAAATTCCAAGTCTATATTTAGATATAGACGAATCACCAACATTAGGGTTTCATCCCACAAATTGCTTGGATCACTGCTCTGATACCACTTGTAAGGATATTACTTGTATAAATCAGAACATACACAGCTAAATAACATGAGAGAACACCAAAATATAGATAAATGATGACAATATTCTCATATAATATCTTTTCCACTTCGAGGGGGTAACCTCCAAACCATTCAATAACACCCCAATACTCAATATGATCCTTAAATACAACCTTCTAACCCCTATATATACCATTCTAACCTATGGCCAATACTGAGGCTGACCTCCTAAGCATAATAAATCATAAATTAATGATATAATAAGATAAGGGGATGTGTGCCACATGTCGACATCTCCATCAATACATATACATCATAACATTATATCCCATGTGAACCCATACATATAACTAAGGGGATGTGTGCCACATGTCACCATGTCCATCAACCTATATACATTATAATATTATATCCGAAGGTACATAGCATTGCCTCCCTCTTTGACATGTTTCGTCCCCGAAACATAAGAAGAAGCCATATAATGAGTGTGCTTTAAATTATTGCACACTTGTCACCAAGCTTGATCATCCAACCACCCATATGAAATCCTATCCTGTGTAGCAGTTTCATCATCAACATCTTCTTCTTCTTCTTCTTCTGATGTTTCTTTTGCTTCTAATTCTTCTTCTTCTTTTTCTGTTTCTTCTTCTTCTTCTGCTTCATCTTCTTCTTCTTTTGTTGCCCATCTGTCCATGAAAACTTGTTCCAGTTCCTGCAAAGACCAATTAGAGTTTTCCTTTTCTAACTTAGAAAATAAAATCTGTGCAGGGCCACTAATCCACAACTTGAATAACCAAATATCTGATGGTTTAGAGAATTTATCCCTAAATTTGTTCCACCATTCTCGAGCATCAATCATGCCATCTCGAAAAAAAGCTACCATCCCCATGATACACAAAACTAGGGTTTTAGGAATATACCCTTTTGATAAAAAAATTCTAACCCTTTCGGCTAAAGGTAGGCCAAAAAGCAGAAATCACAGAATATAAACCCTAATTTAATTTTTGAGAGGTTTCTGAAAATGTAAGAAATTTAGGAAAAATCCTCAAATTGCGGCCTGTGGAGTAAAATAGTGAAAAAAAAAAAATGAAATAACTATGACAAAATATATCCAATTTTTTTAAAATTTTAATGGTATCACCTTTGAATAGCATACCATCAACCCAAAAAAAAATTATTTCCTAATTCATCATTATTCAGAAGATATAGATGAAACCATAAAATTAGGGTTTCAACCCTAAAACGGACACAACGTTTGTAAAAAAGCTCCAAAAACTCTGAAATTTTGAGGGAAGATCACTTGAACTATGTATCAACTCCCCAAAAAAAATATCTGAAAAATTCCAAGTCTATATTCATATATAGACGGATCACCAACATTAGGGTTTCATCCCACAAATTGCTCGGATCACTGCTCTGATACCACTTGTAAGGATATTACTTGTTTAAATAAGAACATACACAGCAGAATAACATGAGATATCACCAAAATATAGATAAATTATGACAATATTCTCATATAATATCTTTTCCACTTCGAGGGGGCAACCTCCAATACCACTTCG
Source organism: Taxus chinensis (assembly GCA_019776745.2). Classification (NCBI taxonomy): domain Eukaryota; kingdom Viridiplantae; phylum Streptophyta; class Pinopsida; order Cupressales; family Taxaceae; genus Taxus; species Taxus chinensis. The sequence goes on along the minus strand of CM034152.1, from coordinate 3,414,600 downwards.
AGGGGGTAACCTCCAAACCATACAATAACACTCCAATACTCAATATGATCCTTAACTACAACCTTCTAACCCCTATATATACCATTCTAACCTATGGCCAATACTGAGGCCGACCTCCTAAGCATAATAAATCATAAATTAATGATATAATAAGATAAGGGGATGTGTGCCACATGTCGGCATCTCCATCAATACATATACATCATAACATTATATCCCATGTGAACCCATACATATAACTAAGGGGATGTGTGCCACATGTCGCCATCTCCATCAACCCATATACATTATAATATTATATCCGAAGGTACATAGCACTCTTCTTCTAGAATCCATTCACAAATCACCTTTCAAACTAAATCATTCCTACACATTGGCTAGTGTCTTCACTTACTATCTATCAACTCTTTCCTTCAAGAGGTAATTCATTTCTATGTGCACACATGGGATCTCGATGAGTAAACATGATTAGTATGTTATCAAGTGTTACTTTTTGGACCTTTTTTAAACTCTTTCTTTAGCTCATGTCTTATCTCAAGATTTGTACCTTGGGCTAATCACTTTTTCATCAACCACCTTCTTAATATTTTCATAGCATCCTTTGTTCTTTGGAAATTGTTTAGAACATCCATGTGTATAGGATGGCCTTTTTGCTATGTTTTTGGACACCTTTTTCCCCCTTTAATAAATCAATCACCCACTTCCTTTCTATCATGTGTTTCTTGTCTAGCTTATGCTGGGGGCATCCTTGCTCCCTCATGATTGACCCTATTTTATATATTGGCCTTGATCCCCCTTCTATGTGTGAATATTTTATCTTTGAATAATCCCACCTAATCATTGGGGCATGTCATATCTTCATTTTCTCATACATGTGGAATTATGTCCTTGTACATCCCATCTATTGTTGGGGGAATCCACACTTCCTTGTCTTCCTGCACATAGTTTTAGAAAAATTTAAAAATAAAAAACATTGAAATATGTTTATGAAAAATAAAAAACAATGTAAATCATCCTACAAAACATCACTCTTTGGTTCTCTCCTGTTCTTTTACACGAATCATAGATCATCTTGATCTACCTCTATCAACAAGGCTAGTTTGCTTACTATGTCTATACTCTGGGGCACAATGAGTTGCTTGGTACTATTTCATAGTACACGATTGATTTGCATAGGACCCAAGTGTCCTTCGTTATTCCCCTTGCATGTATCTTTGCTTGGGGTGCCATATTTTAACCGTTGTTGTTAATTTGCATAGGTCAGAATCAAATATCAATAACAAAAACATTACATTCTATTTCTCTGTTAGCTTAGCTTGTTTACTTTCTCATATTGCATTGTATTATGTATGTTGCAAGGAGTTAGGCATCTTTTAATTTCTCGTATTGCATTATATTTTGTATGAGTTGGTGTTTTCAGCAATGGACAATTGTTCATATTATGGATTTTCATGTCATTCTACTTTTTTTGTATGCTTATATTTTTAATAAGGACCAATGACGTAGATCTTTGGCAATATGATGAAACTCAAGTTGTTTCAATACACTGAATGAAATATTTCTCTTTTCTTTCCATCTTCATTCCTCTTCTACATCATTCTCCTATCAATAATATTCTTCTGATTCACCTGGGGCATTCTACCCCTACCCATTCTTTTATCCATTTCTCTCACCTTTTTCAATTTTCGATCACTTTTTTCATCACCCCATCGAAACTCGAGGGGGCATATCTCACTTCTACTAATGATTCTTCTACCCCTTTAAAATTTTATTTGTTTACTATCTTTGAAGTGGCGTCACTTATGCCACCCCAAAGAGGGGCAAAAGTAGACACCTATAATTTATCCCAAGCAATCTAAATACTTAAATTGCGCTAATTATCCCCTTTCCTACAAATTGATGACGTATCACCAATATAGCACACTTTCTCTTGTATCGTCATTAATTAACTGCCTTTACGCTAGTTAATTAACTCTTCTATCCAACAAATACATCAATTAACAAACTTTTGTTAGTTAATCCCCCTTTCTATTTAGAATAATTAATTATTATTAATTAATTAGCTTCCTCTACCATTAAATCAATAAATCATCATTTATTTGATTAAATTACTCCTTTGATCTAAATCATGTTAATTATTCCTCTAAAAAGCTTCTATAAGCTTGCACACCTTCTAATTAATCACTTTGGTTAATTAATAAATCCCCTCAAACCCCATGGGTCAATAAAGGACAAACTAAAATCTCCTAAGGTTTACTCAACCCTTTCGAAACCTTCCTTATCCAAAACTAATCCAACCTCTCCATTTATCCCACATGAAGAGGGATGTAGAGATTCTTCTATCCATTAGGCTATATAAGGATCCCTCCTCATACCATTCAATTTCCACACACATTCCTAAATAAGCATAAAGCATACACTATAGCCATTTTATCATCTTTGAAGCATTCTTCCATTAGAAGAGCTAGCCTTCTCCATTTCTTGCATTCATCCACCCAAGTTTTGAAGTCATATGGAGATATGTCAAATGGTCTTGTAGCCATGATTTGACAAGACTCCATTCTTAGAAACCTTGGGATTTAAAGCACATAATCAAGTCTTTGATTGCTAGAGATCTACATAGGTTCAATCTCATCTTATTTTAGCATTCAATAAGAGATAGAAGTTAATTTTTTTAGCATATTAGCTTGAAATGTTCATTTTATGTTTAATGTAGAAATATTAATAGGTTAGCTTTTCTTAAGATCTTAGCATGATGATGCATAGATTTATTTCAGAATTGTATTGAAGCTACTAGGTGTTAGTTTCAATTCTACTTACATAGCTATCTAATTCATGCATACACAATCTACGTAGACCCCGTAGTTATTTTAGATCCAAAGGGATGAAAGTACAACTGATCATGAGCGAAGAAGGGAGTATAAGAGATTGGGAAGTGAGGGTTAGATAAGATCAAATACAGAGTTGGCCTTCATTATTTTGAAAAAACAATTATGACTTTTTTATATCAAATATATTAGAAAAATATCATTCATGAAAATCTAATTGATGTATTCTATAAATCATCTTAACTAAAAGCTTCAAAGAATCTTATCATCTGAGTCATTTGATGAACACCTGCATCTTGATCCAAAATACTTGCAATATGTAATATATTGGGAATTCAAAAATAATGACAACTATCAAGAAAAAAAAAACAAGTAAAATAGAAAACCAAAAATAATGGAAAAACAAGCCTAGACAAACAAAAGAAATGAAATATATACATAATATATAATTGAAGAACTCAATTATAATAATGGTTGCCATTGAAGGTAAAGAAAATCCAATGACCATCAATCTCTCTCAAATGAAAAGTGTTATTTCCCAAAACTGAGGTAAATTTATAAGGACCCAACCATAATGAATCAAATTTGTGACGCTTTCTAGGATTCTCTCTTGCTTTATCCTAACACAAAACCAAATTCCCCACCTGAAAGTTTTTTGTTGTAACCTTTTTTTTAAACAATATTTTCAATTTCTCCTTTCCTTTTTCCAAATTTTATAAAGTAGTGACTCTCATTTGATCTAAAGCTAATAATTCATCTAAATGCAATTGTAAGTCACTTAAGTTATCTATGCCAAAGTTTAAAGTAGTGCAGGTAGAAGATATTTGTAACTCAATAGGCATAGTAGATTCAAAAACATAAGAAAACACGAAAGGTGAAAATCCAGTACCTGACTTTGTAGTGGTCCAATCAGACCATAATGCTTCAAATATTTTAAGATGTTAATTTCTTTTGCTATCATTGACCAGTTTTTTAATGATGTTGATCAAATTTTTATTTGTAGATTCAACTTTCCCATTACCCTATGGGTAATATTTTGATGCATGAGTCGATATTGTGGATTATTTACTAATAAAATATAAGTATTCCTCAAAAATAAATTATGGACCATTATCATATATGATTTCTTGAGGTACTCCAAAACGTGAAATTTTTTTTTTTTGAAAAACTTAAAACTTCACTAGAAACATAGCTTTTTATAGCAACTGCTTCAACCCATTTTCTAAAGTAATCAGTAGTTGTTAAGATATTTCTATGACTATCAGAAGAAGGTGGATGAATTTAGAAAATAAAATCAATTACCCATTTTTAAAAAGGTCTTTTTGGGATGAATGGATTCAAAGGAATGGCTGGTAAATGTTCACATCTAGAAAACATTTGACAAGAGGCACAAGACCTTACCCGTTTGTATGCCTCTTTGAATAAAGTAGGTCAATAATAACCTACACGTAATAGTTTATGAGTATTTATTTTAGCATAAAAATGTCCTCCACACACACCCTCATGAAATTTTTTAACACATGTTCAGTTTGGTCACGTGTTAAACATATTAAAAGAATGCCATCACTATTTTTAAAAAACAACAAATTTTCTAAAAGAACGAATTTAAGAGCTTGAAAACAAAGAGCTCTACGTTGTCTTTTATCTAAATTTCTAGGACATGATTGATTTTTAAAGTAAAAATTAAATCATGATACCAATCATCTTGAGATAATAAAAAATCCCATTCATGCATGTTGAAACCTATATTGAATTTAGATGATAACTCATTACTTGTCATAGTTTGGAAATGAGGAACAACATGTAAGATATCATCAATTGTTAGGATGAGCACATTAATGTTGGAGTCAACATTTTTAGCTAGATTTTTAGCAAGTTCATTTCCTTTTATGGGTTTATATGTTTCTAACTCCAATTCAAATTGTTAGATTTTGAAAATCCACTTGGCTAACCTTCCATCAATTACTAGCTGCTTAAACAAATAGTCTAAGATTGGGACATTAGAACGAATGATAATCTTATTTCCCATTAGAAAATACTTATATTTTCCCAAGACTGAAACTAATGTAAAAACAAAATTTTCAATCAAAGGATATCTAACTTCAGCATCTTTTAGAGTTTGAATGAAACATGTTATGGGTTTCTTATTGTTTGCTTCAAAATATTGAGTTATGACAACACCCATAGATTTGTTAGTTGCATTTAAATATAGGAAAAAAGGCTTTGTTAAGTCAGGTTTATCCAAGATAGGTGCAGAAGCAATGAAATTTTTGACATCAATGAAAGTAGAATCAACATGAGAGTTCTATGAGAAACTGTGATTCTTTTTAAGAAAAAAATGTAATGGAGAAGCTTTATTAGAAAAATCACATATAAATTTATGCACAAAATTGATTTTCCTAACAAAAGAACGTAAACCTGACTCATTTTTTGGGGGCTGTAATTCTTGAATAGCTTTAACTCTTTATGGTTCAATAGAAATACTAGTTTGTGTAATAATATGACCCAATAGTTTACCTTTAGTAATGCCAAAAACATTTTTTTTGGATTTAGAGTAATACCATAATTGTGGCACCGAATGAAAATTTCTTGCAGGTGGTCCATTTTTTTTCCTTTTCCTAGAATACATAGTTAGATCATCCAAATAAACCTAAATTATTACTCCAATCAAGTCATCAAAAGCTACGTGCATTGCTCTTTGAAACATGGCACATGCATTTATTAAACCAAAAGACATAAAATTGAAAGAAAGGGTACCTTTTCATGTAGTAAAATTAGTTTTATGCCTATCTTTTGGATTTACAAAATCTAATTGTAACTTGAAAAATACATCTAAGAGAGGCATCATTTCAAATCTGGTGACCTATTGTAATATTTGGTCAATGTTTGGAAAATTGAAGCTATCTTTAGTGCTTGCACGACTTAGATCACTAAAGTCAACACAAAGACAAACATCTCCATTTTCTTTCATACTGGCACTAAGTTAGTAACACATTCAGAATATCTTATAGGGTAAATGAAACCACCTTCAATCATTTATCTCCTCATTGATGGTGTCCTCCGTTAAGGGGATTACTCTTCTAGGTTTTTAATAGATAGGTTTGATTCCAGGCTTAATGGGGATGTCATGTTTGATGATCCTAGTATAATAACCCTTTAAATATTTGTATGACCAAGCTAAAACATCAATGAATTCTTTCAGCAATTTAATGAAAGCCTCTTTTCCCCTGGGAATCAAGCAAGCACCAAGATAGACATATTTTGGCTCTTCTTCTGTACCTAGGTTGACAACAATAGTTTCACCTATGATTCTTCTAGAAGGTTCAGAAGAGGAATTTTTTTTCTGTTGGTCGTGAGGGGAAAACATGGATTCCAATCTTACCAAACTAGCAGAAAATTTATTGCTAGAAAGTTGTACGTAATCACCAAAATTCAACACATAGTCATCTGAGTCCACATAATTTTCCTTCAAAAATGTGTCAATATGCTCATCACAAGATAAAACAGGCCATTTAATTTCCAAATAAGGTATCAGAGGTATGTATACCTCTTTAAAAATGCAATCAATCTGATAAGCAAAATTATGATTAGAAGCAAAAATAACTAGTTTATCAGCCCTAGAATTAAATTCCCAAACAATGTGACTAATGTTAAAGGCTTAAAATTGTTCAATGAAAGACCAAACCTTTTGAGTGTAATAGTGGAGATGTGATGCAAGAGCATCTTGCTCTCCAACAGGTAAAAAGTACAATTATGTCTTGCATTTTGTAAATTTTTGGTTTGTTATTGTTGCTTTGGATTTTTTGTGCCTTTGAGGAGGTCCTAACACATCTTTACAAGCTTTGTTTATATCCTAAGACATTTCAAATTTAAAATTATTGATTTTCCCTCCAAAAATCAAAATTTGAATTTGAGAGCAATTCGGGTGCTAAATCAAGCTAGGAAGGATGCTCTTAGTGTTATAAATGTTTCCATCATCTTTATTAGTACATGTTATCTTCAAAGAAGGTCCTAAGTAGGTCAGAGTAGTATATACTTCTTATGTCACTTGTTGTATGCTCAAGAAGCTAATTACTGTTTGTTAATTAAGACCAAATAGTGATTAATTGACATCTTTAGATCATTTAGATCGATGGAAACTATCTTTCAAGAGTATAAAGATTATCATGTAACTATTTTTAGGCATTATTCATCGAATACAATCTTGTGCAAGGCTCTCCAAGAAGTTTGTGTGGTGATTTACATTCTTGTAACTAGTTTTGGTGTAGAGAAATATACATGGTATTGAAGAGATAATGAATATTGATCAATAAATTAGTGAATTTTCTTGATCTAAGCTTCTACCTTGTTATATCATGCTTATTGTGAAGGACTTAATGGTGCCTATTATTTTTTTCTTCCAAGGTTAGATTGAAGAGGTTATGAGTTTATTACCTTATAAGAAAATGTTGTGTTATCTTTGAACTCAAAAGTTTTAATAAGTAGTAATCATAGATAGCAGGATAATTTTGATCATTTCAGTCATAAATAAAGTTGAGCAAGTGAGTTTTGAAGCCATCTTGTGGGAAAACAAATAGAGGTATGAAAATTCTAGGATTTAGTATAGCTACATGTCTTTATGAACCAATAATATTGTAAGTCATGTTTTAGTGAGTGTTCATAAACATCTAAAGATTAGAGGAGCTTTTACATGGTCTAATCGATCTCCCAAGATTGTAAATTTTGAAAATGAACTTGAAATGAGTTAGAAACAATTAATTTTTGTGCCACATGTTTGTCACAGTCTGAAAAACCTGTAATTAGGCTTTCAAAGGTAAAATTTTATCAATCTACTAATTTAACTCACCAAAAATTCCAAAAATTTGAGATTATCTTCGTTTCAACCTCATGAAAGTGTTGGAGAAAGAACAAGATCGATTCACCATGTCTAGGAAAATATCTTCTTACCAGTTTTCTTAGAAATTCATATGAGAACATGAGTTAACAATTTTGTTTTTGTAAAATTCAAATAAACCACTTACTAAAAGGTCCTGAATACTTCATGGGAGTTGTGAAAAGTGTTGAAAGGATTGGAATTGTATGAAATAACATGATATTTTCCTTTATCAGAGAATTAACAGTTATAGCTAAGTAAATACCTGTACAGACAGAGGTAGAATTAACAAAAGGAGACTGTCTAGAACTTTCATGACAATAAGGTATAAATTTTGGTCTTGAATCCATAAGGGAAATCAAGTATTCATTGGAGATTGTTAATAAACCTTCTGAGATTCTTTATTCATCCTAAAACTAGTGGAAAGGTAGTGCATATGAGTGGTAGGAATACTAATTCAGAGACATACAAGCAAGATAAGGTAGAAATTGACCTTGGAGACCTAGAGAGTGATTGGGATACACCATTAGTGGTATCAAAAGGAAAACAAGAGTAAAGTAAAGAGAGATAAAAAATAATTCAGTGTCAAGAAAAAGGAAGAGAAGTGTTTGATAAAAAGAGGACATTATGCCTTCAAGAAGGAATCCAGAGAGAGCAGCAATAGAGAGAGAAAGGGAAACCACCTTACCAATGGGTTAGATTATCCTTTAATAGATAAGAAATATGAGGATTAGCTATGATGGTAGGCTGGCAGTAGTTGAAGCCAATCAAAGGAGAGGAGTAGAAATAGGAGATGTGAGTGATAGAGAAGAAGAAGTGGAACAAATACCATAGAGAGGAGAAGAATAAAGAGACCCAAATGAATTGAGAATGGAAAGGATGTTGAAAGTAGTGAAGAATGAAGGAACTAAGCCCAATATGGAGCTACTAATGTATACATGGATTTTGAATGGAGAGTATCTTTTGGATTGGATAAAAGATTTGGATAAGTATTTTGATTTTGAAGGGATACCTAGAGAGAAGTAGGGGAAATTTGCAATAACAAAATTGAAGGGGAATTTTTCTATTTGGTGGGATTAGCTCCAAGAAGAGAGGAAGAAGAAAGGAAAACCCAAGATCAAATATTGGGATAGAATGGTGTCTAAGTTGAAGGGAAATTTTTTTCCTAGTGACTACATGACCAGCTTATATAGGAAAATGTAGAGTTTGAGATAGAAAGAGATGGGAGTGAAGGAGTACATAGAAGATTTCTAAAATTTGAACATAAGGTCAGGTCATACAGAGGATGATACATAAAAAATAGCTAGGTATCTCAATGGGTTAAGGTTCCAGATACAAGATGAGTTGAGCTTGGAAAGTCCTAGGACTTTAGAGTGTTATCAATTGGAACTTAAGGAAAAAGAGTAGTTATAGAGGACACATAACCAGCAAGGTAGAAGGAGAGGAAGGATCCAAATAAGCAGAGAATATTGAGGAGGAAGAGGAAAACCCCAAAAAACTTAAGGTGAGTCTAGTTCTTATCAAGAACAAACAACTAGTTTTAGAGGTGGATTTAAAGGAAGAAGGTCATATTTCAAAGGAGGTTATAGCATGAGAAGAAGGGGAACCAATGGATTTATAGGAAGGCGCTATAAGTGTAATATGTTTGTAGGTCATAGATCTTAGGAGTGTCTAGAAGAAGTATCTACACAAAACACAAGGACTGAAAGTAGAAATCAGATTTCAAAGGTAGTAGAAGAGGAAAGTGCTAGTTCTCCATCACCTAGTAAAGGTCCAGAAGATGGTGAATCATTGTTTATGAGAAGGGTGTTAATAAATTCTCGAAAGGAGAAGGAGCCACCTAAGAGAAAGTCTCTTTTCAATACAATATGAAAAATCCAAGGTAAGTGTTGTAAATTGGTTATTGATTCTGGTAGTATGGATAATCTGGTTTCAGTAGAGATGGTTGAAAAATGAGGCCTAAAGAAGATACCTCATTCTACACCTGAAAAAAAAAAATTGTTGAATAAGGGTCAACATGTATTAGTAAATGAACAAAGTTGGGTTGAATTTCAGGTTGAGAGGTATAAGGATAAATTATTATATCATTTCATACCTATGGATGTGTGTCATGTGCTTATTGGTAGGCCTTGGTAGTATGATAGAAAAACCACACATGATGGAAGAAGAAATGTGTATATTTTAGAAAAGGATGGAGTGAGTTACACTTTGTTTCCCATGAAGGAAGAAGGGAATGAAAAACCAAACACCACTAGGGTGATGATGATAGGTGGGAAATAATTCATAAAAACAGTGAAAGAGGAAGGATTGGGCTTTGCTTTGGTACTCAAACCAAGAACAGTGATAACAAAAACAAATATGGATGACTTGCCTATAGAGATTCGGGATATGCTAAAAGAGTATGCAAATATAGTGGTAGATGAACTACCTAAGGCTTTGTCTCCAGTAAGAGAAATCAGCCATCATATTGATTTTGTTCTAGGAGTTGACTTGCATAATAAAGCTACTTATAAGATGACACCAAGGGAGAATCAAGAGATCAAGAAACAGGTACATGATTTTTAGATAAAGGGTTGATCAAAGAAATCTTGATTCCTTATGTAGTACCTACAGTATTAGTGCCTAAGAAAGAGGGATATTGGAGGATGCGTATAGATTTTAGAGCCATCAATAAAACTACAATTAGGTACACATTTCCACTTCCTAGGATGGAGGATTTGATGCATTGTTTGTGTGGTGCTAGTTACTTTTCAAAAATTTATTTAAAAATTAGATACTATCATATTAGAATTAGAGAAGGAGATGAATTGAAAACAACATTAAAAAAAATAAGGGGTTGTATGAATGGCTAGTCATGCCTTTTGGGATTTCAAATTCTCCTAGTATTTTCATGAGGCTAATGAATGAAGTTATTAAGCCCTATATTGGTAATTTTTTAGTTGATTACCTTGATGACATTATGATTTTCAGTCATACTAAGGAAGAGCATATGCATCATCTTTATTTGGTTTTGAAAAGGCTACAAGAGGAGGAATTTTTTATCAACCCGAAGAAGTGCAAGTTTATGAAAATTGAGTTGTTGTAAATAGGATTTGTGATCAGCAAAGGCATGTTGAAGATGGATAAAAATAAAGTGAAAGATATTTTGAAGTGACCTACACCCAAGACAACAGGAGAGGTAAGAAGTTCCCATGGTTTGGAAAGTTTTTACAAGAAATTTTAGTGAAATTTGTGCTCCCATTGTGGATGCTTTTAGAGGAGATAAAAATAAGTTTGTGTGGACCCAAGAGGATGATATTAATTTTTTAGTTTTTGAAAAATAAATTTACAGAGAAACTCATACTACCTTTTTCCAAATTTCAATATGGTTTTTTCAGGTAGAATGTGATGCTAGTGGAGTAGCTATAGGAGCTTTTCTAAGTCAAGATAACAAACCTATAACATATTTTAGAGAATATTAATCATGCTAAAAAGAATCAATCTTCTTATGAATTGGAATTCTATGTTATGGTCCAAGCACTAAAGAAATGGAGAAACTATTTATTTTCTAAATATTTTGTAATCTATACTGATAACCATGCATTGCAGTTCATAAAAAATCAGGCCAAATTGAATCAAAGGCATGTGAAATGGGTTTAATATCTACAAAACCTCACATTCACTATCAAGCACAAGAAGGGAAAAAATAAAAAATTTGTTGATGCTTTAAGTAGAAGGGTGTTCTTGGTAAATTAAATATAGTTGGAAAGTGTGGGAATAGATTCCTTGAAGGAGTTGTATGAAAAGGATGATGATTTCAGAGAAGCATATGAGGCATGTAAGCAACCCACCAGAGTAAATAGAAAGATATGGTTGGACTATCTTATTCAGGATGGTCTACTTTTCAAAGGAGTGCATTTGTGTGTTCTTAATAGTTCAATGAGAGAGAATTTGATAAATGAAAAGCATAGTAGCAACATGGTTGGACATTTTGGAAAAGACAAGACAATAAAGAATTTATCAAGACACTATTTTTGGCTTGGAATGCAATCAGATGTGAGAAGATTTGTGGAAATATGTACTAATTTTTAGAGAGAAAAAGGTAAGAGCACAAATGCAGGTCTATATCAAACATTCCTAATATCGAATAGGCCATGGGATTCACTCAACATGAATTTTTTCATGGGGTTTCCTAGAACACAAAAAAAATTGATTTAATTTTTGTAGTGGTAGACAGGTTCGCAAAAATGCTCATTTCATACCTTGTAAAGCTACAAATGATGCTACTCATGCTACTAATTTGTTTTTGAAAGAATTAGTTAGACTTCATGGTTTACCGGTGAGTATAGTGTTAGATAGAGATACTAAATTTCTTTGTCGTTTCTTAAGGACCTTGTGGAAGAAACTAGGAAATAATTTGAGTTTTAGCTCAACCTATCACCCTCAAAATGATGGCCAAATGGAAGTGGTGAATAGGAGTTTAGGAAACTTTTTAAGGTGCTTATCAAAAGATCATCCAAAGTAGTGGGATTTGGTACTACCACAAGCAGAGTTTTCATACAATGATTAAGTGAGCTAAAGCATTGGAAAGAGCCAATTCCGGGTATTATATGGTATGCAACCAAGAGGATTATTTGATTTGAGGGACATCATATCCATGGAGAAAATAAGTACAAAGGGAGAAGATTTTGTAGATGCCATGAGAGAAGGTCATGAACATGTAAGAAAACATTTACAAAACAATGTAGAAAAATAAAAACAGAGAGTTGATTTGAGGAGGAGGGAAGTAAGATTTGAAGTGGGAGATTTGGTCATGGTTCATTTTTGGAAGAAGATGTTTCCAAAAGGTGCATATAAGAAAATGAAAATGAATAAAATAGGTCCTTGTAAGGTGATAAGGAAGTTTTCAACCAATGGCTATGAACTAGAGCTACCTAGTGGGGTAGGAATATCACCTATCTTCAATATTGTTGACTTGTACCTCTTCAAAGAAGGTGAAAGAAATGATGTTACAACTGGAGATTCATCTACAACAGTGGAAGAATGGGAAAAGGAGTTAACACAGGTCAAAAATTAAGAGATTGAATACATCCTTGATAAGAAGGAGCTTAAAAGGACTAAAAAGAGCCAATATATTCAATATTTGGTCAATTAGAAGGGAAAACCACTTGAAGATGCAACTTGGATGTCTAAAAATGACATCAAGAAGTGTGGGAAGAGCTTGGAAGAGCTCATGGGTAGTAGGCCTTGATTTTTTTCTTCTCCCCCAGGGAGTATGATGCATGAGAATCTTTCTCTCCAACAGGTAAGAAGGAAAATTTTGGCTTACATTTTTCAAAATTTGGTTTGTTATTATTGATTTGGAAGTTTTTTTCCTTTGCGGAGGTCCTAACACACCTTTACAAGCTTTGTTTAGATCCTAAGACTTTTCAAATTTAAAATTATTAATTTTCCCTCCAAAAATCAAAATTTGAATATGAGAGCGATTTGGGTGATAAATCAAGCTAGGAAGGATGCTCTTGGTGTTATAAATGCTTCCATAATGTTTGTTAGTACATGTGATCTTTAAAGAAGGTTCTAAATGGGTCATATTAGTATAGACTTCTTATGTCACTTGTTGTATGCTCAAGAAGCTAATTAATGTTTGTTTATTAGGACTAAATAATGATTAGTTGACATCTTTAGATCATTTAGATCAATGGAAACTTCGTTTCAAGAGTATAAAGATTATAATGTAACTAATTTTGGGCATTATTGATCGAATACAAGCTTGTGCAAGTCTCTCCAAGAATTTTGTGTGGTGATTTACATTTTTATAACTGGTTTGGTGTAGGAAAATGTACATGGGATTGAAGAGATAATGAAAATTGGTCCATAAATTGGTGAATTTTCTTGATCTATGCTTTTGCTTTATTATTATGTGTTCAAATTTTGAAGGAATTAATGGTGCCTCTTATTGTTTTCTTCCAAGGTTAGATTACAGAGGTTCTGATGTTTTTTCCTCAAAAGAAAATACAGTGTTATATTTAAACTCAAAAGTTTTAATAAGTAGTAATCATAGATAGAGGGATAAATTTGATCGTTTCACTCATAAATAAAGGTGAGAAAGTGAGTTTTGAAGCCATCTTGTGGAAAAACAAACCCAGGTATGAAAATTTTGGGATTTAGTATAACTACTATGGGTCTCTATGAACCAAGAATACTGTAATTCATGTTGTACTGAGTGTTCGGTGATTTTCCATAAAAATCTAAAGATTGGAGCAGATTTTTCATGGTCTAATTGATCTCCCAAAATTTGAAAATTTTAAAATGGCCTTGAAATGAGTCAGAAACAATTATTTTTGGTGCCACGGGTTTGTCACAGTTTGAGAAACCTGTAGTTAGGGTTTCGAAGGTAAAATTTCAGCAATCTACTAATCTAACCCACCAAAAATTAAAAAAAATTGAGGTTATCTCTATTTCAACCTCATGAAAGTGTGGGAGAAAGAATCATATCGATTCACCATATTTGGGCAAAGATCTTCGTACCAGTTTTCTTAGAAAGTTGTATGAGACCCTGAGTTAGCAATGTTTTTTACAAAATTTGAATAAACCACTTACTTAAAGGTCTTGAATACTTCATGGGAGTTGTGAAAAGTTTTGACAGGATTATAATTGAAAGGAACGATAACCAAATCGTGCCAAGCCAAGAACACAGATGCTAATCAAACATCACGATCAATAAGATGAAAGCAATTCACCAGAATAACTTTACATAAACCTTTGCAAAAAAATGAGCAACAATATCATATATTATTATGGAACTCAATGCAATACATTGATAATGGGCCTTGCTTAAATAGGAAAGGAATAACAATCTAAGAACTAATCAAGGTCGTAGATCAAGCCATAAATCAAGGAAATAACTAGTCATCAAATAACTAGTCAAGACCATAGATTTAGGAAAGAACTAGACATCAAGGATCTAGTCAATACCATAGATCAAGGAAAGAACTATACCTAACAACTAGATAATATCTTCTAATATCTAAATAAGATAAAATAAACATCCACACACATAAGTGGGTGAGGATAAATACAATAAAGGTAAATAAAGTACCTAGGTGAACATGAGCTAAGGTAAATACCTACTCTAACACCCCCCTCAAGTGAAGCTAGGGGCCAAAATAGAAGTGGCATGTCCACAGTATGAGTCCTGACAACTAGGCCTGATGAGGTACTCATGTACAATAAATGGAAAAAAAGGGACACCACAAGGTACCCAAAACCAGTAACAACAAAGTAAAGAGAGTAAAGACTCGCTCCAAGGCATCCCAAGAAGCTCGACTCAAAAAAATCATACAATGCTGAAGAAGTTTGGTGTGCACTATGTTCTGAATTCACTGCTCGATCACAAAACTAAAAAACAACTGACATTGGGCTCCACCAGAATAGCTCCATACAAGGAGACTGTCAACAAAGTGATGTCGAAAGTACAAAAAAAACACCAAACATAATCCAATCAACTGCTGCAAATAGGTGTGCCACAATCCAAGAACAATAACCAAAGTAACAAGGCAAGGACACAAAATCTAGTGTTTCACGATCCAAGAAAAGCCAAGGTAACAAGGAAAGGACACAAAATCTGAAGAAGCAAGATCAACACCACACCCTCCCATACTGCTAAATGGGTGGAGTGGCACTACAAATCTATATGAGGTGTCAAAACAACTACTCGAACACTGAAAAAATAACACTGGGCTCCACCAGAATAGATCCCCCACAAGAGAGACTGTCAACATGCCAAAAGTGTCAAAAATACAGATACAAAATCTCTCAACAAACAAGAGAGATACACTACACCTACTAAAGAAAAATTCTCAAAACAAGAAGCATCACAATGCAAGAGGTATAGAAAGTGGAGCAAGAGGCCTAATGGTGGAGGATCCATGCCTATAGATTCCTCTCAATGAATTCCTATGTTTCTACCATGAGTGATCAGATATCCACCCCAAATCAACATGGATGGATGAAGAAGATGCCTACATATGACTTGGTGCAAAATGCACAATGGGTGTATGAAAAAGAACATCAAAATGTGTTTCAAGTTGATCATGTCTGATAGCTGAAACCTCTGGTTTCTCAATCCTGAGTGAAGGTGTAGAACTCATGTGTTGCTCATGATCCTTAGAAAGAGTCAAGCGAACAAAAAAAGGAGCTCTGTCAATGTGTAATCCCAATGAAGTATCTGCTCGAAAACCAATGTCAGGACAAGAATTCCACTTAACATGTGAAATAGAGGAAACAATACCCTGTGAATGTTTTCCAATGACTCCTCTAGTAAGACCCATAGAATGGAGCATGCGAGAGATGAATGCAGTGGTATGCTTCTTAAAAAATCCATGTAGCTGAGCAGAAGTAGGATACACAACATGTGGTACTGTAATAGGCACAGATATGGAAGAGCGTGCAGTAACAAGCCTCACAAGTTTATAAGCATCAAAATCAGGTTCATGCTCAAAGACTGACAGATCAATGTCAGTGGGTTTAGGAGCAATAGCTACAAGTGGACTAGGAGCATGGTTGTGGTTGTCCATAATATGATGGTGATGTTGTAGGCTAGCAAGTTTGTTTTGCAGGGAGTGTATTATTGTATCCTTATTGTGAATGAGTGATTGTAGAAGAGAATTTCACTTCTTGAGTGATCTATTTTCTTCCACAAAGTTTAGTTTACAATATGCTCTTGAAGTCCACATACTTCAGAGAAAATCATATCATTCTCAGAAACAAATTGCAACTCCCAAAAATTTAGGACGTCAGGCTCAGCTGAAATTGCATCCACAATTGATTACAACACTCCTCCATATTGGCACTTTATAATTATAGTGCAAGTCTAAAAATAAATAACTCCAATGGAAAGATCATGAAAAAACAAGCACTTTTGCAAAAAAAGGCACTCAAAACTGAGTTACCGATCAAAAGTTACAAACTTTTTAATATTTTGCTCTGTTATTTTATATTGTTGTTGCCTTCACCACACAATTAAAATTAAAGCGGCTGAAGTTAAGCACCTACTAGTAGGAATCACAAGTTTTAAGCCCTCATATGACCATACCATATGACCAAAGGCTAAGGATTTTACTGTGTGTGGCTTCTCTGTAACAACAAAAAACCCCAACAAACGACTGCCTCCAGAATTGGTCGGGTTTATAATCTACCTTAGGGTTTGCATGCCTTTCGGATCCAATGGAAGCCTCTGTTTTGCATAAAAATGCATGCAGCAACAAAATATGACCAAATCCCAAATATATGAATACACAAATAATTTATTTGTGAAATAAAACTTACAGACGGATGCCAACAACAATCTCCTGCTCTGATACCATGAAATGAACGATAACTAGAGCGTGCCAAGCCAAGAACACAGATGTTAATCAAACATCACGATCAATAAGATGAAAGCAATTCACTAGAATAACTTTACATAAACCTTTGCAAACAAATGAGCAGCAATATCATATATTATTATGGAACTCAATGCAATACATTAAGAATGGGCCTTGCTTAAATAGGCAAGGAATAAAAATATAAGAACCAGTCAAGGTCGTAGATCAAGCCATAAATCAAGGAAATAATTAGTCATTAAATAACTAGTCAAGACCATAGATTTAGGAGAGAACTATACATCAAGGATCTAGTCAATACCATAGATCAAGGAAAATACTATACCTAACAACTAGATAATATCTCATAATATCTAAATAAAATAAAAGAAATATCCACACACATAAGTGGGTGAGGATAAATACAATAAAGGTAAATAAAGTACCTAGGTGAACATGAGCTAAGGTAAATACCTACTCTAACAAGAATTATATGAAATAACGTGATATTATACTTTATCAGATAATTCATAGTTATATCTAAGCAAAGAGCTATATAGACAAAGGCAAAATTGAAAAAAGGAGTGTGTCTAGAACTTGCATGATAAGAAGGTATAAATTTTGGTCTTGAATCTCTAAGGGATATCAATTATTCATTAGATATTGTTACTAAACCTTATGAGATTCTTTATTCATCTTAAAATCAGTGGAAAGGTAGTGCATATGAATGAAAGGGCTACTAATTCAGAGGCATACAAGCAAGATAAGGTATAAATTGACCTTGGAGACCTAGAGAGTGATTGGGCTACACCAAGATGAGTCTAATTGGTCTTTTAGATTCTCTTTACTTGTCTAATAACTAGCTCATAATCTCAAAAAATGATCAAATTTGTAATGTTTAGACTTAAATATTGTTGTAAACCTAAACACAAGGCTTCAAATTCAGTTGTGTTATTTGTTGCATCAAATTATAGTTGGTAAGTATAATTTAATCATCTTCCCATGGGTGATTTAATGACCACACTAGCACCATTTCCAAATTCTGAACATAATCCATCAAAACACATTTCCCAAATATCATCAAAAGGTAATAATCTAGCATGTTGGTAATCTTCATCATCAAAAGTATTGATATCTAAAGTATTGACACCATAGGTTCCCATACCAGTTTCTCAAAAAGCAATTGATGATGAGATCCCTTCAATTTGTGTACCCAACCATTATTCTCTGTGAATGAATGTTATGGCATTTCTAAATAGTGCTCAAGTAAGATATTTCCCAATGAAAGTAGTTGTATCAATTGTAGTTGTAGCTTGAAACATAGCATAGGTAGCAGGTATGTATAAGATATGCACATTTCCAATAAATTTCACTCTTTCATCTTGTGCTTCCTAATGACCATGTCCTTTGATTTACCACAACATATAGTTTGACGAGAATAAAAACTAGTTAGCTTTCTATTATCATGTTAATAAGAGATACCCAATTGATCTGCAATAGACTTAGGCATGATGTTCCTTGATGCACTTGTATCTAAGATACAATTATGAATTATTTTATTTTGAATTTTAACTATCACATAGAAAGGTGGAATATAATCAGGTGAAAAATTAGAGTGATTCATCACTTGGTATTCATCATTATCTATCTCGCTATCAGATTCAACTTCATGGAAAACCACTAATGGTTTAGGTTCAGATATGTTTTTATGAGCAGCTTCCAATTTTTTGAATTGGCCAGGTAAACCAAGGCTCTCAAACGTATTCAGATTATTCCTAGATTTTTTCATGTCAACTATAATATAATACCTAGAAGGAAATATATAATATTTGGTAAATTTTTTACCTTTGTAGGACTAATATTGAGCATTGTTAAAACTAGATGGAACATCATATGAAACAAGTCTCCTTGACTTGTCATGTGATTTCATTTTATCAAAGTGATTAGATTTCTATCTTCCCTTAGAATCATCAACTGTTTTTCCCTTATGACCATCATTTTCTGCATAGCCCTTTGATAGATTTTGGACTGCATTTACATCAGAATCAATAAAACTACACATTTCTAAAATATTCTTACCTTTTATAAACTTTCTAACTTTCTCAGCAACTTTACATGTATCAGGGTCATGGTCTAGTTCACAAAATCCACAATACATCTCTTTAGGTTCAGCTTTGACTTTCTTAGGCTCATTCTTTACCTTACCTGATCATATAGGTGTGTTATTCGAGAATGATGGTTGATCATTTAATTATATTTTAATGGTAACCAACTCACTACCCAAATTCTGGATAGCATTTAGAATTTCTATATTTTTAGCATAAGAGTTAGATGATGATCTATCTTTAAAACCAATTTTCTTCAACTTCTTTTCATACTGCAAACAAAATGTGAGAGTATATTCAATATCATAGATCTCCTTATCCTCTAACATAAGCCTATATTTTGATTGTAAAACATTACAATAATATAGCCTTGCTAGATTCTTGGAAGGTCTTCCTTTAGAAGGTATCTTTTTCTGTAGCTTTGTGAAACATATAGTAAAATGATAAATAGTCTCACCAAGGTCCATAGTCATGTTAGAAAGCTCATTCAAAAGTTCAAAATAATCCTTATCTTTTCAAAAATAGTCTTCTAACCAGACTTCTATATCTGACCACCTAGTAAGGGATTTTGAAGGAAAACTAATAAAGGATTTATAGGCTCTACCTTCAAGTGTTTGTGAGAAGAGTCTTAAAGAATCCCTCTCATTTGTTACCCATATGACTACACATATCACTTTGAAAGAGTCGAGATGATATTCCCAAGATGAGCCATACTCACCAGAAAACTTAGGTAATTGAATGCCCTTTAAGGATGGTAATTTGGGAGGGTTTCTCCTAATATCAATTGGATTTACTTTAAGCCTGGGATTGAGATTATAATCTTCATGATCCAATGCTTCATTATCAGTAACATTGTCCCTATTATGTTCAAAACCAAGGATCTTGTTTCAGTTATGATTAGGATTAGGTACCCTTTCTCTTTCTTCTCCACTTTGTCTTCGTTCTCTCTCATCTTCATCAACCATTGTTGAAAAAATTAGAATAAGACAAAACAAGTTAACGTTTATCTAACATAAATGTTTAAGGAGATTCTTATCATTCACAATATCCAAAGGTAAATCTTTAGAATTGTTTTCAGATTTTAAAGTTACTTCCCTTTTGTCCTTAAATTTTTTATTTCTCTTTACAATGTCATGTTAGGTTTTAATACTAGACCTTGTGAGCCTTTGAATACCAAGGGCTCTATCCTCTTCGTCATTAAGAACCTCACTAGCTTGTGTAAACTGTACAATAGTGACTGTTGAATCCCAAACAACGGTTTGAATGTCAAAATTGATATCTAATTGAGTACTTCCAATGAGTAAACCAACTTGATCAAGAGGTGAAAAACCTCTAATGGTAATTTGAAGAGATCAAAGAGTAGATAGTTAGAGGAAATATACTTTGCGATAAAATTCAGAAAGAAGAGAAAGTAAATAGTTAGAATAAATCCACTTAGAAATAAGAAATAGAAATTCCCCTAGTGGAGTCTCCAAATTTGTTGTCGATGAAAATTAGACCGACAACTAATCATCCCTTTTACCTACCGCAAAAGGTCCATATGGAATCAGACCATTTTAATCATAATTGTACTTATGAATTGGCTTAAGCGTGGGTAGTTTAACATAGGTTCAATAATGATTCAACCTAAGATATGGGAAGTTTATATTTCCTGGTAGAAAAGAGGATATACACACTCTAACAAAATAACTTATAAAACACACCAAAAGACACGACAAGACCACATAAAAAGTAATTAGAATGATAAGAGATTTTCCATAAGCTTTATGAGTTTATATGCAAAATAATCACTTATAAAGCAAACTGATTTTCCATATGAAAATTGTTATCAACCTTTATTTGAGAGAGTGAAACCTATTAATTAGCTAACCCCTTGAATGGGTGAAAAACTTAAGTGATATATTTATAATCTCTTCCTTGAAATTTATTTGTCAAAATGGTATTATGATCTTGAATATGAAAACATAACATCAAACTTAAAATAAAGAACACAAACGATATTAACATATAAAAGTATTTACACAAATGACAAGATGAAAGTTAAAGTAGACATGATGAAGAGAAACAGATTTTACATTGATGAAAGAGTACAATGATCCCTAAAACAATGTCTTAACAAGGTCATGATTCAAATCAAGGCCAACATGGCTACAAAATTTACATTTATTTTGAGAACGAAATTAGGATATCATCAAGGCTTGTTTTGGATATCACAAATAAAGATATGCAATCAGTTCAGATAAAATGCAGAATAATAAATTAGATAATCAAAAAAATGATATTAAATAAGGATATACCTGTTGCATTCAATTTTCTTACTCAAACCTCAAAACAATGTCATCACAATGCCTGTAAGATCACTTACCTCATAAAAACATTTCACAGAAATAATTGAGGATGAAATAAACTTCAAAATAGATGCAATACTTGATTTCTCATCCTCTCAAATTGTATCTTCCAAGTCCTTTTAAAATATATTCTTATATAAAATCAATTATAACTGATTGATATTATTTGAATAATTTCCAAGTAAATAAGTTATAACTTTATAGGGTAAGTGCAGCAAGTTGGTGGACAAAAAAGGGGACATAAGTGGATGTCATATTGCAAAAACAGCGAAATCTCAACATGTAGGGATTATTAGCAATACGTGCACTCAAAATTAGAAAAATTTATATAAATATGAATCATAGCATCTAGAATCCAATTTCTAAACTATTAAATTTTTTAAAAAATGGAAAAATTTAGCTATATTAAACACTTAAAATTATATGACTTGTTTTTTTTTAAAAAAAAAAACCTATAAGATTGTTGTCCGTTTGCCTGCGATTTGGATGACCAAATATTTTTATTTTTATTTTCTTTTGGTGAAAATTTAGATGTAGTTGTCTATCTTGGGATGTATTTTATTTTGTATTTTTTCAAGAAATATATTTTTTTATGATTTTTTCCGTGAAAGTGGTCTGAAAAGATTTAGAAAATTTAGCACTTTCCGTTTGCCCGCCATAACTATACCAAAAAATATCGAAATAAATAAATAAATATATATGTGTGTGTGTGTGTGTGTGTGTGTGTGTGTGTGTGTGTGTGTGTGTGTGTGTGTGTGTGTGTGTGTGTATCATTTCTCCATGCTTGGGATGGTATAAGTTTTATCACATTTTGATAAGTGAAACAAAAGTTGTAGTCTTAAACGTAGACATGAACATTCGCAGGAAAAATGTCTTAAAGACCTATTGTTAGTAAAAAATTATAAAATGATATTTATCTTATTCTATTCACTTTAAAATCAATATTTCTACGAAGCTAATAGTCTCCCCTACGCGATGGCACCATTTTTGTGAAATGTTTTCAGTTTTTCAGCATGGTTCAAGTCTATGGAAGAGAAAATTTGACTTTTTTTTAATTTTTACACTTCATAATGACCTTCCATAGTTTTGGTTGGGGGAAAACAAAGATTTCCTGAGCCTTAGGGTCAATGTTTCACCGTTTTCTTTACCTTTTCGAAATGACAAAATAGATAAGGGTAACAGCCAAGGAGGAATACCTGTTAAATGCTACTCAGTTGCTAGTTGTTGTGCACATTCTGACTTCTTGATCCACAACTGAATTTGAGAGCTTCTTTTTTGCTAGGAGGAACTACTTGTAATAGAAAACAAGACCACAAAAGATAGTTAAATGATATATGACAGTGGACTGCCTAGCGTATGCTAGTTTTGGGAAGTATGATACTTCCTAGATGACTTTCAATCCACTATTTAAAACAATTTAATGCGAGAAATAAAAAATTTCCTAATGTAGTTGATATGATTTAGGTATCTCATTCAAATAAAATAAGAAAATCCAATCACAACAAGCTAGGTTATAGATGGATCTGAGAGGTGAGGTATATGTCAAGGTACTGGGACTGGTTAGGGTCAGATTCTGGGTTATTTAGGTCAAATGGTAGGGTGAATGTTGGGTCTATTCTTTGTCAAGGTGTAAAACATAGAGAGCAATGTCAGCTAGATGTGACCGATGTTGGTTTAGGTAGAACCGATGACGGTTATGGATAATCGATGTCAGTATGGTCGGGGTGAAAGAAACTCAAAATAGGTTAAATTATAAGGGTGATCTGAGGTCGAATAAAGTTTGGGCGGCGAGTGAATGGGGGGTATGTAGAGATCTTAGTTATGCTCATAAGTATACAACAGGTGAGAATAGGTGATTTGGTGATATGGGTGAAAGGATATTTTGGTTTACAAGCAAGTGGGTGATGAAGCAATAAGCATGCAAAGAATAGATTAATAACAGGAGTAATAAAGATTACTAACTAAAATAAACTATACTAATTATGCGCCATATTTATTGTGTTAAGGATATGATGGTTCAGTGGTGGAGGTGGTTGATCGGAGAATACGTGTATGGTCCTATAGCGAGGCTTTCTCGGAGTGCCCCTGTGAATGCAATGGCTCTCTAATTGATGCTGGTGATGGCTCTAGATGTCTAGATGTGTAAAAGGATGCTTGTTTTGCTTGCATGTAGCTCTGTTCTCCTTTCTTACACTTATAAATGTTCCAACCTCGAAATAATGTTACCAAAGGGAATAAAAGGTAACTGAAAACGATTCCAAGTTAGACCGACGTTAGTTCAGGGGTGACTGGCATTGGTTAGGGTGGGATTCTGCTAAGTTTACTAAAAAAATGAGATCATGACAATGATTTCTGCCAGATCTCTCTATTCATCTGCGAAAGAGCGGGAGTTACCTTTTCTTATGCAGGTAATGTGGTTAAAGGGGATGTAGGATTTTATTTTTAGGGTTTTAGTTAGGTCTTAGTTAGTTATGGCAACATACTAAGAATAGACTTAGGGTGAGGTGGCTAGGTGAGGTGGTGGTGTGGGAATTATCTTAATTATGATAATTAAATAATAAATATTGTGAGGACATGGATTAATTTAATTAAATTAATATTAGTGTGGGGTGTAAGTGGCCATGGTTAGGTGAGTATGTTCAAGTTGATTAATTTAACGAGGGGTGAAGGAGCGTGTGACCTAATTTTGGTGTCTACATTTTTCCCCTTTTTCCTGCGTAGCTTGTATTGGTAAGAGACGTTGACAAAAATAAGATGTAGTTTCCCCATGTGTGTGTGAAGGTGATCCCCCTCAAACTAGAAATTGATGAGGCTAGAAGGTAGAATCAGTGAGTGATTTGATAAAAGGTGAATGTGATGAAGAGGAAGGTGGGACAATGGGGGGTTAAGGAGGTAAAGGTCTAATTGGGTAATCTAGGTAATGGGCACACGTATAAACTACACACATGTAAAGGTCAAAGGTAGTGATAGTCAAATGCACGCACACGTATAAACTATAGCATGGTACTAGGTTGAAGAGCATGCAAACTCTACATTGTCTAAAGTCAATAGGTTTATCCAAACAAGGCTGAGGTGATTCTGGTATCCAAGGTATAGGATATGGTGTGGAATCACTTCGCAGGTCAGGTGCAAGAACGTTTAGGTATGTTTCGGTACACCAAAGGTTGGGTCAGGATAAAAAGTCATGGACAAGAAGCAAAGTAAGGTCATTAGGTAAAACAACATGGGTAACAATGTCGCAAGGTATAGCGAAGCACTTGAGTTCACAGGTCACTAACAATGTGTCCAAGTCCAAGTAGCTAGGTCACGGCATAGGGTAGGGCCAAGGTATGGGTAAAATAACAAGGCCCAAAATGTAATCAAGGATAAGTATAGGTAAGGTAGGCATGGAGGTTGGTTGTAATAAGGGTAGGTAAGGTCAAACGGTAGCTGGGTTGGTTAAGTGGGGTCCAGTAATGGGAAATGGGAAAGGGTATGACATGTAACTGATGTCGATCATACATAACCAAGGACAATCGAGGTAAGCTGATCACAATTTAATGGGGGAAGATGACCGATGTCGATCTTGGTTTAACCGAACCATGGTGAGCGAGGGCACAAGACCAATGTTGGTTTAGGTATAACTGACATCAGTCAAGTTGATGTGGGAATATAAGAAAAAAAACCCATATAATACGGATTCATTTGTATGTTTTGGATTTTGTGAAAATGACAGAGCGTTGAATGAGTTGTGCTTTGTCAGGTGAAAAAGATGAGGGACAATATCCTACTAAGGTGGAGGGATCCGGTTAGTTAGAGGAGCCAGGTAAATGGGTTCACGAGCACATGTGGATCGATTGTGATTGGGTGGAGAGTAGGAAGATTAGATTTGGTGAGTGGATATAGAAGAGGTGGGAGAGGGATTAAGTGGACCACCAGTGCATTAGCTTGATGTGCCACCATGGAGACAACAACGTGCGATGAGGTAAGATTCAATCTCTTGTATTAGTTTTGGAGGTAGATTGGGTATATAGGTTAGGGAGGGAATACATTCTTTTGGGGGGGAAAGGGAATTTGAATTGGGGAAGGAAAATTGGGTATCATAGGAATGGGTAGAGGTGTGGTTAGGTGTAGGAGGGATGGGGAATTGGTTAGGGTAAAGAGTGGGGAGGAATGGGTGAGAAGAAGGGAGTATTTGAGGAAAATGGGGGTTTGGGTGTCACGGATTTCTATGTGATAGTGACTGGCATCAGTCAAGGGGTGGCTGACATCAGTTGTGTTGAACCAATACCAATCATAGGTAAGGTGACTGATGCCAGTGTGGGATAGACCATGGTCAGTTATAAGTAACCGGTACCGGTCAACATATGGGGAAAAAGGGGCCAACATAGCTCTATGATGGTTGGGTGAGATAGATAGTGGGAAAGGAAGATGTTGTTGATGAAAAAGAAAGCATGGGTAAGAGGTTTAAAGAGTTATGGTATGATCGATAGTGGGTGAGGGTTGGGGTGGGTAGATATAACATGTGATAAAAAGGTAAGTTGTGAGGGGGAAAAGAGGGAGGGTAATAAGTGTAGGTGAAGTGTTAAGAGTTATTGTGGGTATGATCAAGTTGTATTAATGTGATGGTTTGTTGGATATAGGTGAGAGACTAGCTGCGGATGTGAGATAGGGGTGCCACCTTTTCTCGTGACTATTCAACAAGATACAACAGCTGAGGATTGGTGACATGTTTCCATGGTTGGCCTGATTGGGGTTAAAGCACCTACCGTCATGTAGTCCAGTAGCCTATTTTGATAGTCGCCCTCATCAAAAAATGGGATTCGGTGACCAACACATTCCATCTACCGATGGATGAGATCACAATTACCCTAGAGAATGTGTATAGGATCATGCAGTTACCAATAATGACATATAGTCCAGTAGTCTGAGTTTGAGGGGTTGGTGGATGTGAGGTTCTACAGTGCCCACCCTGAGCTATGGAGAGATGTACCATGCCCATCCAAAAGAGACAAGGTACTCTATTTCTTTACACTGCTAGATCGCATAGGGTGGGAGATTCACGATCATTAATGGGGGTCCTGCATGATATGGTGATAGACAATACCCATTTTGAATGGGTTTGAGCATTCCTAATGCAGCTATATAGGGAGCTATGGGGGTATGGGCAGTTTCGGAGGTTCAGCTTTTGTTGCACTTTCCTATTACATTGTTAGGCCTATGAGCACATTGTGTGTGTGCATCTATTTGGTATGCCCCAGGATGATGCATTTGAGCTCAAGTTTGGTTTGGGTGGGATACAGGAAATGAGTGGTCGGTTATTGGAGAGTGTCGAGTGGGTAGGGAGACACATGATGTTGCCTATTACAGGTGGTTACTAGAGGGGTTTTCTGGCGTAGACATCATTTGGAGGCCCTATGTGGGTTATCCATCATATAGGTAGATGATTGCAGAGCTAGATGGATTTCAGCTTCTCAGATGGATAGAGGGGTGGCATGCCAGAGAGCACAAGATGATACCTGTAGACAAAGTTAGGTGATATTTCAGGTTATCATAGGATATACCTCCACCCTTCCTATAGTACATGAGGGATGATGTTGAGAGAATGTTTCCTCTACCCCAGCCAATAATACCTATAGGGAAGGAGGAGCAGGTGAGATACCAAAGGATCAATGATGCCATGGGATGACTGATAGATAAAGACAGTGGTGGGTTGCACACCTACGAGTAGTACCACTCAAGGCCGAGGCAACTGGATTTACCCAACATCACTATTCAAAGGGACGCCATATAGGGGTAAGTAGCCACATTGATTACATAGCTGGGGATGGTGTAGGGCTAGTTAACTGGTGTAGAGGCATAGTTGGCCACTTTACAGGCACAGGTGGCCAGTTTATAGGCCCAAATAACACAAGGAACAGGTACCTGCATAGGGTGGTGATGGTGATGGGATACATGTGGCCACCTTATAGGTGTTAGGTTACAGGTTAGTAGGACCAGTTGGCCACTACACAGGCATAGGTTGTGAATTTTCGGTCCCAGATACAAGCAAGAGCAGGACAGGGTCCCTCAGGATAGGCACAGGCACAAGGACAAGGTCAGAGGCCAATGGGGCCACCACAGACAGTACCCGTAGCTAGATTACAGGATGTCCTAGGTGAGGCTAGGTATTATCAGGATATCTTGATGGCAAAAGGGATAGATTTTATATCATATGGATAGTACAGGGCATAACATGCCTCGACTGAGAGGACCAGGTCGCAGACCCATAGTGTGGAGAGTACAGTGGGCCAACATGCCATGAGACAATGTTAGGGTGAGGCCACCAGTTCATGGAAGCCAGCTCCACGTGCAGTACCAGCAGGGACCTAGCCACGACCCATGATGGGTGGTGAGATGTTAGCACACCGCCATACAGGAGCCGAGGAGGAGGAGATAGGTGAGACAAATATGGAGGATATCTAGCATGGTGATATCTAACAGCCGTATGTACCTCTTGTCTTGTATAGTTATTTATTTTTTATATATACCGGCCTGTGTGCCGAAGAGAGGGGATGTATACGAGAGTTGATTGATTTTGATCATATACCAGCCTACGTGCCAAAAATGGTGAGGATGCACATGAGGGTTTTTGAGATTTTTGGATTCATTTGTATTGGTGTACATATGTATGTATACGTAGACATCATGATTTATAGATGATGATATTTATACTATGGATGTTGTACTTATTTTAATTTCCATTATTATTTGGGTATGTGATGGAAACTAGGTGAATTAAGTATGATAGAGTCAGGGTCGTGTAGGCATGGATTGAGTCAGGTCATAGGCATGAATTGAGTCAGGTTGTAGGCATGGATTGAGTCAATTTGACTTAGGTATGATGAAGTTTAGGTTGGTTCAGGTATGGATTGAGTCAGGTCATAGGCATGGATTGAGTCAGGTTGAGTTTAGGTCGGTTTAGGCATGGTTGAGTTTTTAACTCATTAATTTATGTAATTAATGATTATGTGGGTCATGTTAAGATGTTTTATAGGAAAATGTATGATAAAGGTAAAGAAATCGTAGACAAGATGAAATGAATGCATGAGTGATGATGGTAAAGATGTGAAGCAATTGTTGTTTGTTTGGTTTAATTTCCAATTTTTGATAGAAAAAGGAAACTAACTAGGGTAGAATGTGACTATGAAAGGGGGAGAAGGAATTGGTTAGGGTAGAGAGTGGCTGAGCTAACCTTCAAGGGCCCCATGCCCTGAGAGTGTTTCCTACACAGTCCCAGTGAAAAGGGACCTCAGGTCAATGTAGTTCTCCCATAAGCTAGGGAATATTAGGGTGAAATAGTGGAATGGCCGGATAGGTATTAAGAATGGGTGATGTAGGTCATAGGCATGATTGAATTTAGGTTGTAGGTATGGTTAATTGATTTTTAAATACATGTGTCAAGGATTTGTTCCTATATAGGAGAATCAATAGGTAATGAGGAAGGCGAATGGTAAAAGGTGGTAAAAGAACTACGTAATTGACAAGAACCCTAATGAGTCTACCATATCCTAAATGTGATTATGAACAGAAGACCCTACAGGCCTTGCATAATGGATTGTTTTAAGGGTGAAGAATAGTCACAAGATCACAAAAAGTCATGTTTATGGAAAGTCCCTTGAGAAACGAGGAATTTAGGTGGGAAAAACAAGAAGGTGAGAATGAGAGGCTTAACGTAACTTAGTTTACGACAACGTGTATTTCGGAACAAGAAACCTAGAATCTAGAATAGGTAATTCCATGACGAAAATTTCTTATTTTTCTTGATTTGTTTGTTTTTAATAGACTAGTCGATGTGGGGATTCTATATGGGATTAATATATTATCTCCTTGAGGTCTTCATGAAGTTGATCAATGTGGGAAGCTTCTGAATATTTATTACATTTTTGTAATGACCGTATATAGTTGTCCTTTGAGGGAGTGGTCTATTGATAGTGGTAGAATATGGAGAAGAGATTTCCCTTTTGAGGGAGTCCTCTTTTTGCTAGAAGTTTGACTCAAGGACTTGTATCCATTTTTTGTTTTATTTTAATTATTTTAGATGTTTAAGTCATGGAAAATATTATAGAGGACGATTAGGTTCCGGTTTTAGAATACAAGATCGTAGTACACAAAGATTAATTAGGAAAGAGGTGGTTTCAAGTGATGAATGACCATGGGATTCCATCTTGAAGAAGATGAAAAGTATCCATGAGAATCATGCTATGAGCAGAGTCATGGTACTCACATTGAAGATAAGGCTAAAAGGTGACGGGAATCACATGATTCTTGTTTAATCATGGATCCTCAAAATGGGTGATAATGGAAGGTGAACAACACTCAAGGGACAAGAGACCAATTGACAGAAAGTGATATAGGACTTGATATCAACAATAAAATGGTCGAAGATGCAAGGCATTAAGGGGCTTAGGTTCGGGTTTAGCTTCAAGTGAAGACAAATGATAAGCACCTGATTCGTAGGCATGGGTGATGATATAGCGTACAAGCCAATTAGGAGCAAATTTTCCCCGTTTACTTTTCTCCTCTTTGGTTACATGTTGATTTTACTTTAGGACAAAGTCACCGACTTGAAATTTTCGTTCATGAACATGTTTTTCATAGGCACATTTGATACATTTTTGGTATATTTGAAGATGGTCTAGGGCATTGAGATGACGTTCATCTAATAATTCAAGTTACACCAAATGATCCTGGTGAAAGTCATCATCGTTAAGCATGTCTTGTAGTGAGATGCAGAGGGATGGAATCTGGACTTCGAGAGGTAAGACCACCTCAGTGTCATATACCAGAGAAAAGGGGGTGGCAGTAGTCAAAGTGTGAATACTAGTGTAGTAAGCCCACAAGGGGAAAGGAATGTGTGTATGCCAATCCTTCCCAGTATCATTGACCACCTTCATAAGATTTTTTTTCAAGGTTTTATTGGTTGATTCAGCTTGACCGTTGGTTTGTGGGTAATAAGGTGATGAGAAACTAAGTTGGATGCCAAAAGCATCACATAGTTTGCGTATGGTTTTGTTTTTGAATTATTTTCCGTTATTTGTGATAATACAGTGAGGGACACCAAAGTGACAGATGATGTGATGGTTGATGAATTCACATATTTTCTCAGCTTTTTTGGAGATGAGGGAAATGGATTCTACCCATTTAGTGTAATATTCAGTAGTGGTTATGATCCATTGGTGGCATTGTGAAAAATGGGGGTTGATCTCACTGATAAGATCCAAACCCCACTGAGAAAAAGGCCAAAGGTCTCACGTGACCTGTAAGGCATGAACAAGAGTGTGATGGATATTAGCATGTTGCTGGAATTTTATGTAGTGTTTGACATAATCACAATATTCATGGTTTAGGGTTAGACAGTAATAGCCTAGGCGGAGAATACATTTTACGACAGCAAGACCACTAAAGTGGCTTCCACAAATTCCATCGTGGACTTCCTTAATGGTGTAAGGAATTTCATAACTATTAAGGCATCGTAAGAGAATGTTTTCGAAACTGCATTTGTACAGAAGAAAACCCATGATGAAATAATGGGATACACTTTTAAGGAAGGCATGTTGTGCATTACGAGTGAGATTGGTAGGTAAAATGGAGAGGGAAAGATAATTTGTGTATTTCTTATACGAAAGGTCACTCAGGTCAGGAGCTGTGGTTCTGATAGAGTAAACTTCATGAGGAAAATAAGAGGGTGATTGTATTCTTTGTATGGTGAAAAATATTTTAGAGTCAGTGGGTGAAGTAGGTATCTGAGAAGCCAAGCAGGCCATGGTATTTGTAAATTTATTGGTAGAATGTGGGGTGGTTTGAAGGGTGTAATGGTTAAAGGTGGTAAAAAGTATGTCCACATGATGCTTATACTTTTGAATTATCTCATTACGACACTGGTATATACCATTGAATTGGTTTATGACCAACTGAGTATCACCAAATATGTTGATTGACTTAACATCTAAGGCATAAGTAAACTGGAGACCCAATAAGAAGTGCTTTGTATTTAGAAATATTGTTTGTGCAATCAAAACCAAGTTTGAAAGAAAAAGGCATAGGTTCACCATCAAGTAGAATGAGGATAACACTAGCCCCACCTCCATGCTACCACTTGGAACCATTGAAGAAGAGTGTCATTTGGTAAGCATGTTCCTCCAGGGAAAGGGTAGCAATGGACTCATCTGGAAAGTTAAAGTTAGAGGGTTGATCCCTGGAAATAGGTGTGTCATCCAATTGGTCAGTGATAGCTTGGCCCTTGATGGACTTTTGATGGATGAATTTGAGGTCGAGGTCATCCAGAAGCATAATCGAGCACATGGCATGTTGATTTTGATAAGGTTTGGCATACATGTAGTGTAATGGGTCGGTATTAGTAATGATGAAGGTTTTGTGGTTAAGTAGGTAATGGTGGAGTTTGGTGGTGACAAAAACTAAGGATAGGAAAAAAAAATTGGCGTGGGTATATCTAGTTTCGTAATCAAGAAGGGTATGGCTTATGTAATAAACCATTTGCTCTCGGTGTTGGTCATTGCGATGAGCAAGCATGGCACCTAGAGAATGGTCAGTGGTGGAAATATATAGGTAGAAGAGTTGGTCATCCTTAGGAGGAATGAGCACTGGTGGTTGAAGTAGGTATTGTTTTAAGGCTTCAAAGGCTTTATGGTAGTCCTCATCCCATTTGAATGAAATGTATTTCTTGAGAAGATGATGGAATAGTTGACATCAATCAAAGAGTTACGAGATAAAGTGACGAATTGATTACAATTTTCCTTGTAGGCTGCGAAGTTAACGAAGTTTAGTGGGTGGTGACATTTCAAGGATAGCCTTGAATTTAGCAGGATCAACTTCTATGCCACACAAAGAAATGATGAAACCTAGGATTTTCCTTGAAAGTACCACAAAGATGCATTTTTTTGGTTGAAGTCGAACACAATATTTGATGAGGCAGTCAAAGATGACTTTAAGAATGGGTAGATGTTCAGTTTGATGTTTGGACTTGAAAAGTAGATCATCTACATAATCCTCCAATATATGATGCATGATGTCATGGAAGATGTAAGTCATGGCCCGTTGATATGTAGCACCAGCATTTTTTAGGCCAAAGGGCATGACTCGATAGTAGAAAGTCCCCCAAGGGGTGATGAAGGCATTCTTTTGTTGATCCTTGAGAGCTAGTAATATTTTATTGTAGCCTGAGAAACCATCCATGAGTGATAACATCTCATGGCCAACAATGAGATCAACTAGTTGGTCAATACCTGGTAGTGGGAAATCATCTTTGGGATAGGCAAGGTTGAGGTCACCGAAGTCTATGCAAATGTGGAGTCCCCCTGTCACTTTTTTGAAAGGAACGATGTTAGAAATCCATTGGGGATAATCAATGGGTAGAATGAAGGAAACTGAGAGAAGGCGTTGAAGCTCTTCTTTGACCAGAAGAGAAATGCGAGGATGCATTTTCCATAATTTTTGTTTGATAGGTTTAGCACCAGGAATGGTCACAATATTGTGAACCATGATTTTAGGATCGTGTTGGCGAGGAAATTTTTTGGGTGGAAAAATTTACGAATTCCTTTTCAACAATCTGGGAATCTAAGTCCCTCTACTTAACTGGTGGAGTTGTCGTGTATGCATGTGTGAAAAAGCATGGATTTCTGTCATGGCCTTTTGGCCAGGGATCTAACAGTGGCACTCCACTGACCTTGTGGTAAATGCTTACAGTTATCTGTAAGGGGGAATTTTCTATGAAGGTGGGAAAGGGATTGAGAAAAGAGGTAGAAGAACTTATGTCGCAGGTAGAAAATCAGATTCCCACACGCACTAGTTAGAAACTTCAACACATGCATTTATGAGAAGAAACAACCCTGCAAATGACAACAAGATGAGATAAGATTATGAAATCAAATTTTCTAAAATCTCCTTATCAAAGAGGTTACAAAATCCTTCTTCGTGTATTGATGCTTAATAAAAAGTTGTATATAGTGGAGAAATGGAGGAAATTGAGAAAAAGGGGGAAATGGAAGAAAAATGGCTATCTCCTTTGTTCTCTCAAAGTACAATATACTCAAGTTTCCAAGATCAATTTCCAACCCTCTATAATGGCGTGAAGAAGCCATTAAATATCCTCCAAGAAATGGTTATAACTTCTTCTTTTTTAGCAAGAAACGGTTTATAATTTCTTTTCAATCATTCACGTCTGTTTAAATTCTTGATTCGCGAAGAAATGCCAATGGCAGAAAAACCAAACTTTTCATAATGTAGTCATTACACTTGTTTTGTAACTTTGAATTTGAACCATTCATCTTGCTTTTGAAACCTTAAATCAGAGTCATACATGTGGGAGAAATTTACTTGAACGGGTGCAGAGGATGCCTTTTGTATTTTGTGCCTTTCGGAGAAATGGCATTTTGGAACATTTTGGCCCACTCACCTACTTTTGATATGGTCATGACACGTGGCTTCACTTGATTAGAAAAGGATTCACGGGTCACTTTTATAATTTTGCCTTTTTTTATGCGGGCTTAAAAACACAAATTGCTCTGCAGACCCGCCTCCCTGCTTTGACTCCTTTGACTGCGGGCTCAAGATTTGACATTTTTATTTAAGCCTAATCGAGCCTGCAGGTCACTTTTTAACTTTTCTTATTTTTTAAAAAGAGGCTCAAAATCTCAAATCCACCTGACTGTCCACCTCCCTTCTTTGACTCCTTTGACTACGGGCTCAAGATTTGACTTTTTTCTTTAAGCTCGATCAGGGTTGTGGGTCACTTTTTAACTTTTCACCTTTTTTACAAAGAGGATCAAAAACATAAATTTCTCCACCGACCCACTTCCAATTAGGTATGTCCACGTACCCATGGATGATGGAGCCAAATTTTTAGGGGGAAAAAAACGCCCATTGTTTCGACTGTGGGGTCTACTCCACCATTTCACGCTCGATTTTCAAATTTCTTTCACGATCTGAGGAATTAAAAACAATACAAGGTTTGACAATCCAGGGGCATAGAAAGATTGAAAATTTCATTCAAATGAGGAAAACAATAAAATTTTCACGCTTCTAAATAGGAAAACGGAAAATTTATCAAAACAAGTAGATTGAGCATTTGAAATAACTCTAGGGCATGAATTTTTCTATCTCTTCGAACTTTCAACTTGGTTTAAATAATTTAGGAGGGTGAGAGCTCAAAATTTTTAATTTAACTTGGAATATGAAAAGTGGTTTTTGGGAGACAACAGCTGGCTCTAGCTTGGGGACATGGCATGGACTGAGCATAGCGAAGACGTGGTATCAGGATCCAGAATCTCAATTTTTAAATTTTATAACGTTTACTAGTTCCTTATCCATTGGGCCTTGTAGAGTCATGTACAATTCTGAGAAAGAAAGATCAAAAGAAGGAAACACACGACACACAATAGAAGGGGAAATAAAACCACACAACAGAAAGGGAAACACACCAAGAAATCACCTATGGTATAAGGCAGGGGACAACCCACTTTCACTGATGATACAATTTTAAGTATTTCCCGCTTCAAGGAAATTCTAATGGTGCTCCATCCAAGTATGAGAGGAGAAAAACATTCTCACCAAAAGCTCCATGAATTTGGAATGGGCCGAGCCATAATGAATCAAACTTTCCATGGCTACCCTTTGGTTCTCTTCTCTTGTCCCATAGCAAGACAAAGTCTCCAACCTTGAATTCTCTTGCCTTGGCCCTCTTGTCAAAGATCTTCTTCACTTTCAATTGGTGTTCTTTTATTCGATCCACCACCTAGAATCTATTTTCTTCTAGCTTCTCCAGAAATAGAATCCTTTTGTCTATGGAATCTTTGTATTGACCATATTCTATTTCCTGTAGCAACTTGAGAGATGGCGTCTCAATTGTGAGGGGAATCTCTGCTTCAACTCCATGGGCACAATGTTTTTGTTGCTTTATTCAGCATGTTTTTTTCCTTGTGGATAGTAGTCAGAAGAATGAGCTAGGGATATTTCATTGTTATAGAAAGACTCAGTCAGCTCTCTTGAAGAGAAATAGGTAGCATTATCTGCTAAAATATTTTGTGGCACTCTGAAACGGACTATGATATTCTCCTTGATGAAGTTGCATACTGTTTTAGTGTTGGCTTGTTTGGCCGAAATGGCTTCCACCCATTTGGTGAAGTAGTATGTTGCTGTGAGTACATAGGTGTGCCTCGTGCTTGAGTGAGGGTTTAGAACACCAATGAAATCTAGCCCCCACTATTGAAATGGTTCTTTAATAACCACATGCCTGAGTGGTAATGGAGCGAGTCATGGTCTTCCAATGAACTGTTGGTATGCTTTGTATTTAGAAACCCAATCTCAAGTATCTACAAAGATGGTGGACCAATAATACCTTCCTCAGAGGATCTCGTGTGCAGTGACCATTTCTGAAAAATTCCCACCACATGTTTGGTCATGGCATGCTTTAAGAAAATTTTCTTGTTGCTCTTTATCTACACACCTGAGGAAACAACCATCCAAGCCTCTTTTTTAAAGCGCATGATTCTAGATCACAAATTTAGCTTCCTTCAACTTGAGTTTTCTCCTTTTCTTGTAATCGATGTGGGGAGGGAATTCTCCATAAGTCAGGTAATAGGAAATATTAGCATACTTCTCATCAGTAGTGGTGACAAAGAGAACCTGTGGGTTGTCTTTTGAACAAGTTGAGAAAGTACATGTTTCTTCTCCATGTTGAACTTTGAGAGTTTCATCTTCAGCAATCAACTTACACAAGCCATTTCCCCTTACCAAATTAGAAGGTCAAATATCTAGGTCATACTCTTGAGTCTTTGTAATCCAATTTCCCCTCTTAGTTCTAGGGTCTTGTTGAGTCAAAATGGACTTGATTGCACTGCCAGGGACCATCACCACTATATGAGAATTGAGGATGTAAAACCTGAAGTTTTTTTACATCCTTGACCACTTCATAGGCATGCTTCTCCAATTGGTTGTACTTTAGGTCATGCTTCTTCAAATGAAAACTCATGAAAGCAATAGGTTCTTCAACATTTTTCTGAACAAGAACAACAGAGAGTGTATGTTATGATGCATAACAATACATGATAAACTCTTTGTTAAAATCTGGAGACACAAGGTTTGGAGCCTTGGCAATGGCTTTCTTGAACTCTTCAAATGTTGCCTTCCCTTCATTATTCCATTTGAAACTTGCTTGAGGTTTAATCATGGAATTGATGTGCTTTGTCAATTCAGAAAACTTAGGCACAAAACAATGAAGAAATTTTACATTTCCAAAGAATTAATGAACTCCCTTATAGCTTGTGGGTAGGGTTAATGTTTGAATGGATCTAATCCTCTCAGGATCAATGTGTGCTCCATGTTTGTTCATAATTTGCCCCAATAATTTTCCTTTTGTGACTCCAAAAATACACTTTTTTGGATTTAGTGATATGCCATCTTTTTACACCTTGAAATTACCTGTTCTAAGTGATAGATATGATCTCCCCTCTTCTTTGAAAATACTATGAGATCATCAAGATATATGATAATGCAATGCTTTAGATATTTAAATGCCAAATCTGTCGCCCTTTGGAATGTAGCTGCTGCATTGATTAGGCCAAAATGCATTTTGATGTAGGAAAAAATGCCCCAAGATGTTGTAAAGGATGTCTTGGTGCAATCTTCCTCTGCCAATTTGATTTGATTGTATCATGAGAATCCATCAAGTAATGAAAGAATTTTAGATCTGGTGACTACTTGTAGGATATGGTCCATGATAGGAAGAGGATAATTGTCCTTGAGTGATGCCTGGTTTAGGTTGTGAAAATCTACACAAATTCTTATTTCACTATTCTTCTTCTGTACTAGCACAATGTTAGCCACCCACATTGAATGGAGGATGGGAAAGATGATCCTTACATTAAGCATCTTCATTACCTCCTCCTTGATGGTATCAACAATATTTGGGTTGTACGCCCTTTGTTTCTTCCTAAAGGGCTTAACACCCTGCTTCAAAGGAATTGAGTGATGCATTTCTTTTGGCTGGAAGGATTTGAGTTCATCATAAGAGTAGGCTAAGACATCTGAGTATTTCTTGAGTAATGCAACAAACCTTCTTTTTTCTTCAGGAGAGAAACATTTTCTGATATTGACCATCCTTGGCTCCTCTAGGTACCAATTTTTTCTTTATCAAAATCAGCTAGGCACCGAGAAGATTGCTTTTCTTTCTCTTGAATCAATTTGTCATGTTTGTCAAAGAGGTCTTATAAAGAGACTAGGCCTTTGGGAATTTTATTCCCTTTCAATTTGATTACTCACTCATCATCAATCCCTTCTATTCCTTCTTTCTCTTCTTTAGGGACTGCTTCTCGGTGTAGATTTTCACCTCCTTCAAAGAAAAGATTATTGAAATTATCCCTTTACTCTAAAAAGGATAGAATTTGGTTATCATCATTGAAGACTTGCCAAGGATTTACATTATCTGGTACACTAGGCCAGAATACCATTTCAATGGTCACTTTGTCTTTACCAAAAGAAGGATGAGGTGTCACTAGGGAATTTGATACTGCAAGAGAATTAGCCTTTTCATTTTTTTTCCTTGGAATAACTTCAATGGAAAATGCATCAAAAGATTCAATGCAATCCCACACTCTATTTTTGTAATGCCTGAGCCTTAGGTTTTCCACCTGATATTGTTGGTGGACCTGCTTTACCACAATATCTACATCACCTTTGCATCTCAGATTATTGATTCCCATGTCCTTTTTTGCATTCATTCCTAAGAGCAATGCTTCATACTCTGCAGTGTTGTTTGTATTATCAAATTGCAACTTGTAGGAAAAAGGGTACACCTCATTGGAAGGAGAGTACAATACTACACCAGCTCCTAAACCTGTTTTGGAATGACTACCATCAAATTCCATTGTCCAACTTTAATCTTCCTCTTCCTCCATGAGAAGTAACAAGTTCTCCTCTTTTTATAATGTGAGGAAGTAGTTTCCTAGCCCACAATCTTGAAAGATAATGTTTTCTTTCGGATCATCAGAATTTTGTATTGTGAACTTCATCTCACCTTATAGTGGGATAGTTTCTAATGACCAATCCATTTTTATTTCTCCACCTAGTTCTATACAAAAACTTCTACTCAAAAGCATACCAGAAGATGTTGGGATGTCTGCTACCAGTATGGTCAAGAGCACCTTCTTGTCTAGAAAATTGGCTAGTGCCACATGTGCATCCTTGATTCTTCCTACCAATAGAAATTGTTTGGATTCCATTGAGTAGTATGTTCCATTTACCCAAGTTAAAGTGAGGCCTAGAGAATTTGCAACGTTGGCTGACATCATATTATGTGAGGCTCCAAAATCTATGATGCAATTATTTAGCTAGAAGCCTTTGATGAGGAGTGATAGGTAGAAAGGTTCAACTCTGTTGATGTTGGAGGCACTGAGGGATATCATGTTTTGGGAAGGAGGTGTGGATGGTGTGGGGAGTAAGCCTTTAGAATTTGGACTTGAAGAGATAGGGTTACCACCACGAACTGCATTGATGAATCTGTCAAATTGGGTAGGATGTGTTTGTAGGAATTCTATTTTAGAGAGATGGACTTTGGTTTTGCTTGCATGTTCTACAAAGTCAAATGGGGAAATGATGGGTGAGAAAGAGGCTCCTAAAATGGAGGAAGATATACATGGTAGAGACTTTGCTAATTTTGGTGTTGGGTTCTCTTTTTCAAATGTAACAATTGGCTTGGAAGGGTGTGAGGGTGTAGCCTTTGATTGAACTTTAGATGTTTTTGTAGGACCAACATTTAGAAGAGAATTATTATTA
The DNA here is from genome assembly GCA_019776745.2 of Taxus chinensis. Taxonomy (NCBI): domain Eukaryota; kingdom Viridiplantae; phylum Streptophyta; class Pinopsida; order Cupressales; family Taxaceae; genus Taxus; species Taxus chinensis. Next base: position 3,375,297 of record CM034152.1, on the reverse strand, counting down.
GCAAATTTTGAGCTAGAAGAAGAATCAAATGACTTACTTGGTATAGTAGCATGCTCTTTGGCAACCAGTGAGTCTAGATTTTCTTTGGCTGATTCCATGAAAGGTGGTAATGGTGATCCTCTATTGAAAATTTTATTTTGTGTAACCTTTGGAGGACAATCTTCTTTATTATTCTTCATATTCTTTGTTACAACTGTTGGGGCTGAAATCCCTTTCTTATATTGAGCACGAGTGAAAAAAACACATGAGAAACTTGGAACTTCTTCATCACCTTCTCTTCATCATCAGCATACTCAATCAGGCCATTGTGCATATCAACTTCCTCAATCTCAAGATAGTTTTCATAATCTTCCATATTTTCTTCTTCAGTTTCATCAATTTCTACTTCCTCTTCTAGCTCTTTGGTGTCACAGATGGAATTGACTGGTGGTGCTTCAAGAGCAAGCCGACAAGGAGCTGGAGAAATCCTTGGCCTATCTGGAGGGTTTGGTCTCCTTGAAGCATTCCGCATTGTGATTTGAGATAGTTGCTTCTTCAAGGTAACCAAGTCATTTGCCTTTTTTTGGAACATCGGATCTATGGTGAAAAGGTTTGAATTTTGACCCTTTTGTTTCCCATTGGGGCCTTTCACCTTTCTAGAAAGGATTAGATCATCATGTGTTTCTATTGAAAATTCTTGGGCTTGCCTCAATGTTTTTGGTTGGGCTCTTCTGAGGAATAAACCTAATTCTAAAGGCAGAGCACTGATGAAAAACCTCTTCAAATTATTTTTTAGGAGGCACCACATCTTCAGGGATCCCTCTTATCACTCTATTATATCTTGCTACAAAGTACCTCATTGACTTGGAGGTTTCTTTATTCATTTCTACCAATTGGACCAAAAGATCCTTACAATCCTTTGTGCTCTTGAACCTCTATTCGAATGCACTTCTTATATCCTCCCAATATGTGACAGACCTCAAGGGTAGCATGTAGAGCCATTCGAAAATGTTTTCTTGAAGTGACTCCAAAAAGAGTTAGACTGACACATCTTCTTCCTCAACACCCAAAACACCGCAAGTAGTGATAAATGATCCTAAATGCTCTTCGGGGAGGTGAGAACCATCCCCTTTGAATTTTGGGAAGTTTTTTCTTGAGCCTCTTAGTATCTCATGGAGTGGTTTAGCAAGAGCCAGTGGACCGGTGTTCCCTCCCCATGGTACATTAGGACTACAGGCATCACGATCACATTCACATTCATGATCACGATCCCCCATTCTATTTTTGTTTCTAGCTTCCAACATTACTAAGGCTGTGGCTTTTGTTGCTGCTCTTTCATTTGCCTCAGCTTGAAGTCTCTCGATTTCTTCGAGTTGAGCTCTTATTTCTTCATTGGCTCTCACCTTTCTTTCTCTAGCTTCTTCTTCGATCTTCACATCATTGAAGTATACAAGGTTCTTGTTTATGTATGAAAATTCACCGTCTAAAGGATTGGCAATACTCAGGTTCCCAACGTAACCGGTTGCTTGAAAAGGAAACCTCTAGATTCTAAGTAGCTTTTGTCTCCTTTGAAGTTCCTCAAAAATGGGATCAGTTTGTCCTCCTTGTCTCTGTTTCTAGGTGAATCTTCTATCCTCCATATTGAAAACATATGCTCTTCTTTGTGGTGTTGGGATTTTTCTTTTCCTGTCCAATTCAACAGTGCATTCTTCTTCAAGGTCCAGAATTCTCGTGGCAATGAAGAAGTGATTGGCACTTTTTCTATTATGCCAGATAGCTTCCCTCAAATATGAAGCAATGTCTTCTTGGATGTGGAAGATAAATTCAGGTATTTCAATAGGAGGGTTTCCTGGAATAGCCATCATTTGAATCCATGTGGCTCATATATCCATTCGAATTCCTGAAATTTTTCTCTTTTTTTTTGAATTTTCTAACCTGGAGATCACATTGAAGCGCAGATGCTGCTAAATTAGCCCCATGGTGGGAACCAAAAATTGTTGGAAAGGGAATTTTTTGGGTGGAAAAATTTATGAATTCCTTGCCAATGCTCTAAGAATCTAATTCACTCTACTTAACTAGTGTAGTTATCGTGTATGCATGTGCGAAAAAGCATGGATTTCTGTGGTGGCCTTTCGGTTGAGGATCCAACAGGGGAACTCCACTCACCCTATGGAAAATTCTTGCAGTTATCTGTAAGGGGGTAATTTTCTATGAAGGTGGGAAAGGGAGTGAGAAAGAGGCAAAAGAACTAATGTCATAGGTAGAAAATCAGATTCCCGTACACACTAGTTAGAAACTTCAACACATGCATTCATGAGAAGAAACAACCCTGCAAATGGCAACAAGATGAGATAAGATTACGCACTCAAAGTTTCTAAAATATCCTCATCAAAGAGGCTACAAAATCCTTCTTCTTGTATTGATGCTTAATTAGAAGTTGTACATAGTGAAGAAATGGAGGAAATTGAGAAAAGGGGGGGGGGAATGGAAGAAAAATGGCTATCTCCTTTGTTCTCTCAAAGTACAATATACTCTTGAGTTTCCAAGATCAATTGCCAACCCTCTGCAATGACATGAAGAAGACATTAAATATCCTCCAAGAAATGGTTACAACTTCTTATTTTTTAGCAAGAAACAATTTATAATTTCTTTTCAATCATTTGTGTCTGTTCGGATTCTTGATTCACGATGAAACACCATTGGCAGAAAAACTAGACTTTTCATAATGCATCCGTTACACTTGTTTTGTAGTTTTTAATTTGAACCGTTCATCTTTCTTTTGAAACCTTAAATCAAATTCGTACACATGGGAGAAATTTACTTGAACGGGTGCAAAGGATGCCTTTTGCATTTTGTGCCTTTTACATTTTGTGCCTTTTGGAGAAATGGCATTTTGGAACATTTTGGCCCACTCACCCACTTTTGATATGGTCATGACATGTGGCTTCACTTGATTAGTGAAGGATTCATGGGTCACTTTTATAATTTTACCTTTTTTTTACGTGGGCTTAAAAACACAAATTGCTCTACCGTCCCGCCTCCCTACTTTGACTCCTTTGACTGCGGGCTCAAGATTTGACTTTTTTTTAAGCTTGATCGGGACCGTGGGTCACTTTTTAACTTTTCACCGTTTTTACAAAGAGGCTCAAAATCTCAAATCCCCCCAACGGTCCTCCTCCCTGCTTTTACTCCTTTGACTGCGGGCTCAAGATTTGACTTTTTTCTTTAAGCCTGATTGGGGCTGTGGGTCACTTTTTAACTTTTCACCTTTTTTACAAAGAGGCTCAAAAACACAAATTCTCTACCGACCCACTTCCAATTAGGTATCTCCATGTACACATGGATGATGGAGCCAAAATTTAACGGGGAAGAAAATGGCCATTGTTCCTGACTGTGTGAAAAAATACAGAGAAGAAGAAAACCCCACCATTTCACGTCTGATTTTCAAATTTATTTCACAAGCCAAGGAATTGAAAACAATACAAGGTTTGATGATCCGGTGGCATAGAAAGATTGACAATTTCATTCAAATGAGTACAACAATATAATTTTCACGCATCTAGACAAGAAAATGGAAAATTTATCAAAACAAGCAGACTGGGGATCTGAAACAACTCTAGGGCATGGATTTTTCTATCTCTTCAAACTTTCAACTTGGCTTAAATACTTTAGGAGGGTGAGAGCTCAAATTTTCTAATTTAACTTGGAAAATGAAAAGTGGTTTTTGAGAGACAACAGATTAATACCAGGCATATTGGCATAGGACCAAGCAAATGCATCGCTATGGTCTCAAAGGAAAGAGGTGAAGGCTTCATGTTCAGTAGAATCTAAAGATTGTCTGATCTTTAGAATGTGTGGGTCATCTTGAGTATTAATTTTGATTTCAATGGTCGATTCGTTCAACATGATTTGCATCTTAGAAGGTAACGACCGGTGAATATAAGAGTCTTCTGCACCAAGGTAGGTGAGGATGGACTCGTCTTCTTAACACTGAACGATGTTAATTGAAGGTGTATCGTCATAAATCATGTCAGGATATAGGAATGGGAGAGAAGAGTGAGCCTCTCCATCACGTCGATAGGTCAGCGGTCCCAGGTAAATGGTGTTTACGAAAAAGTTAGGAGGTATAGATTCAGGATCTATGGACTCCGTGGGTGAGGATGGTAATGTAGGTGAATGTGAGGGGGAAGATGCCTCATCCTGAATAAGGTCAATGTGAAACTTATTAGAATATGGAGCGTAAAAAAAATGCCACTAAGGTCATTGTGTTTACAAGAGGTACAGGAGATGACATTGTGGTAGCCTTGTCCATAAAAACCAAAGCCAAATCCTTTCCACGTGCACCAGTGGAGGGAAGTGTGAGCAAAATGATGGTTGGTGAGGGAGTGTAGGTTGGTGGAAAATGGATGGGTTTGGGATGGAGGTTTAGATTTATAGGTGGCCATATCAATTCCCCCATACGTTAGGTTGGTGCGAAGGTAGGGAGGGCCATAAGGGAAAACGTCACTGATGTGGATGTCATAATTAGGGTGTTTACATAGATTCCCATACTCTTGTGGGTTGAGGAAGGTATTGATATTGTATAGGCAGTATTCCCCCAAAGTGAAGTGTTGAAAAACACCTTCTAAGGGGTCAGTAGCTAGTTTGTGGGTAGCGGGTATAGATGGATCACTAGATGAAGGAGAAACAGGGGTGCTAGTGGTAGAGGCTATAGCTGTAATAGGGATAGTGAGGTTAGATGCAACAGAAGTAGTGGAAATTTGGGTGGATGGGCTTGTGGGTGGATGTGAAGTGGTTTTGGTGGCATATGCCTTGACTGGTACAAGCACATCATTGGGTTGATATAGCATGTTACAGGTCTTAAAAGGTGAGGGGTCAGCAGGGATGGTGTAATTATGTCCCTCGTGTTCAAATTTGAGGCATCAATGTAACGTCGAAGAGACACAACCCATGACACGAATCCAAGGTCGACTAACAAACAAGTTATACTAGAACTCCCCTTCTAGGACATAGAAAAGTTCTGAGACAATACAGGGACCTACGCAGACTTGGAGAAAAATGGTACCTAGTGTATAGGTTATGGCATCATTGAAGGAACACAACATAACGGGGTTATTATGCATGCAATTGGTAGGTATTTGCATTTGGGCGTACACATGGGAGGAGATGATGTTAATGCTAGCACCACCATTGATCATAACACGTCGGATGCATATATTATCGATAAATACGGAGATGAAAAGAGTGGGGTTGGGGTCATCGGACTAAAAGGGAGTGATCTCTTTGTCTGTAAAATTGAGGGTGGCCACTTGGTGAGTGGGTGAAGGTATAGAGGAAGGAAAAGACCTAGTGAGAGAGGATACATAGTGAGGGGTAATGATGGATGCTACGGGTGTGAGGTCATTTGATAAGACTTTGATAGATTGAATGACCTCCATGAGGGCTTGATGATGTGACTCTGAGGTTTGGACAAGGTCATATAAAGACATTTTGAGGAGGGATTGGTGTAATTTTTTTAGCATTGTATGATGTGTGGCCCCTGTCAGAAATGGGATAGGCAGGACCTCAAATGATGAATTTGGGTGTGGGTGCAGATGGTATATTGGGTATAAGGTTGGTTGATGGGCTAGTTATTTTCTCCTTGCCCTTGTCTTTCTAAGCACAGGTGGCAATGTTGATCATGTTAATCTGAGGGGAGTTGGATCAAGAGGGCGTGTCGTGGAAGGTATAGTAGTTAGAGGGATAAAACCCTAGTGATGGATATGACCCTTGTGATATGAGTAGGGTGCATCAACATTTGGGTGATGGTTTGGCCAAATATATTATGCGAACCATTTTAATTTCAAATCTTGGGGATGGATCTAAGAGTTATGGGGGTGGAGATTTTGGTCACTGAGTATGCAATGAGAGAAGAACTATAGAAATTGGTGCCAGTGAAATGCAGTCCTCATGAAGAAGGTCATCATCATCAAAGTTTTCTTCGGGAGGACACAACTGGACAAGAGCAACTTTCAAAGCCTTACAACTATCTACTTCGTGTCTTGAAACACGATGGTAGGCACAAATTTTGGTTTCTTCAAACCCTTTTGGTTTGGATTTGAGTGGGTCATAAGGTCTAAGAGGTGGTAATGTGATGGCATAAGTTTCAAGGAGGTTGGTTAGGATTTTGGCATAGGACCCTGCTAATGGATAACAATGGGAGGTGAATGTGGGTTTGGGTATAGGTGCAGCTAACTGTGTAGGAATATTATTTGCAAGAGGGGGAGTAGGTTGGGCTACTAGTTTGGTGTGTGGTGTGGTCTTAGGTGTTGGTCGTATCTGCTTGGGTAGGGGCATGGTAAATGAACTAGCAATAGAAGGTATGGTTGGTTTAACTACCTTTGAAGGGTAGCGGATTCTTAGCTTTAGGTTACACCTTCTTGGGTAAAGGTGATATGGGTGCATGATATGTAAAGGGAAAATTGGATGGTGGAAGAGGGTGGGTTACCCATGGGTGTAACTGAGGCGTTGTGGAGGTAGGTGGTGTGGGTTGGGCAGGAGGCACGAGTGAAAGAGAAGGAAGTGTTATAGGTAGTGAAGAATTTATTGATGGTATTAGAGGTATGGGTGGTAAAAAGGTTACAGGTGAAGATGGAGGTTGTGTGGGGCACTTGGGTATATTAGAGGTCTGTGATGGGGAAATGGGTTGTTCCATTCTTGGTTTACCAGTGGATGAGGGTTTCTGGCCAGGGTCGAAGGGTGAGGTCCTAGGATGGACATAAGGGGTGAAGGTGATAAGGGTGTGGTTGGTGAGGTTGGGGTATGAGATCTAGGAGATTGGATGTTCTGTTTAGGGGTCGGGTTAAGTTTGGTGTTAGTTTTGGAAGATGTAGCTAAATCTAATTTGATGGGTGGATGAGTAAGGCTAGCTATTGGTATGACCCCTAAGGTAGGGATAGGTTTAGGAAAGGGAGATGATATAGGCATGGGTGTGGGTACATATACATGTTGGGTTATGGGTAGAGGTGTGAGTTGAGCCATGAGTGGTGTTGTGGGAGATTTTGTGATAGTTGTGGTTGTGTTCGGTTTGGTCAGCCGAAACACTTTTGGATAGATAGTGGATGTGTCAGCGAGTGATAGTTGTATTTTAGTTGAAACGAGAAGTATAAGGTGCTTCCAAAGTAAGGCTCTATCGAAATAGTCTAGGCAATTAGACAAGCATTAGAATGGTACTATTGTAAGTGGACCCAATGTGGACCGAGTGGCAATCCCCGTAAAATGTGTTTGGGATAACAGGAAATGGCTAGCCTCGGACTCTGTGGGTAAGAGAGTTGAAAGCAGATCAACGAGATCTTGAAGGTCTGATGTTGAATGGTCATCTACAGGTAGTGGTACTTATATAGTATCCTCCATGGGTAGAGGAGAGGATGGGACAGCCGAAGTGAACTCTCCTTGCGTTGGTGTAGGCAGTGAACCTGCATCTTCTATGAGTAGGAGAGGTGCCACTAACAACTGTTTGGAATGTTGAGGGGTAAAATGTGGTGTGTTGATTATAGGATATTTTACGAGTGAAGGAGAAGATGAAGGGGATTCCTCTATGGATATAGGAGTAGATGAAATAGGTTTTGGTGCAGGTAGGGGAGCATGGGCTAAGATTTCATCTATGGAAGGAATATGAGGTAATTGGGAAGTAACTGGTGCATCATTGAAAATAGCGTGGACCTCGCAGATAGTGCTATTGTTGTTTGAGGTATCACCCACTTGGTTTGAAGATGGGGCATGATTAGGGGATGACTTCTTGAATATGTGTAGGCTTTGGTTAGTGAGTGCATTCGGGCCATCCAAGACTAAGTCTCTGTTGTCTATCATTTCTTGAATGATATTTTTGAAGGTAATGCAATTATTGTCATTGTGACCTTTGACCCGATGATAGTTGCAAAAGTTGTGTTACTTATACCACGCAGTCGTGGGTCACTCAAGGTCAAAACTAGTATGTGGTTTTATAGGTGAAAGGGTTATGACACAAGCCTTAACAAGATTTTCTAAAATGGAAGAATACGATTCTCCTAGGGAAGTGTATTTTTGTTGTTCTCATCTGAACTAGAAAGCTTGGACAGGAGAAAGATTAGAAGGGGGTTTTGTTGGGTTTGATTGATGAGGTGGACCAGCTTTGAGAAGTACAACATTAGTAGACCCTTTGGGTTTTGAATATTTGTTTTGAGGTTTTGAAGATGAATAAGTATCATTTGATTTGAATGCGATGTTCTTGTTATGAAGTTGAATATTCTTTTCTTTGAAAGCATGAATTTCTAATTTCCGTGCCATGGTGAATGCCTCGTCGAAAGTGTAAAAAGTTTGCACCTGTAGGGTTGGTGAGATGTGTTTAGAACATGCTTGATTAAATAGTTCTATAAGCTTGGTTTGAGGTAATTGGAATGTGAACTGGTTTATGAGGCTACGCCAGTGAATGATGAAGTCAGCGATAGACTCGTCGTCATATTGTCATGTGGAATAAAGATTAGTCATGGTAAATTTCTTAACAACATTGATGGAGAAGTGATCTAGGAAGGCTTGCACTACTTAACTGAATGATTAAATTGAGTGTCTTGGTAGTCCACTGTACCAGTCCAATGCAGGTCCTATCAGGGACATTGGGAAAGTCCTGAAAAGTAAAGCGTCATCGTGGGAAATCAAGTAACACCCATGTTTAAAGGACTGCAAATATTGTTGCAAATATTCTTTTCTATTGAAGCAGTTGAATTTTGGCATCTCCCAATGTACGGGGTATGGTCGAATGGGAATGGACGGGTGAATGGGCTCATTACAAATTTCATCATAGGTGAGAGAATTGCGTGAACCGAAAATTGATGCTTCTAGTGTTTGCATATTTTCCATCATCAACTTGATGAGGTCGTTGGTAGGTTGTGATGGGGGGACACCTCCTGTGGTATAAGGAGGCGGATATTGAACCTGATAGGGAGGTTGAGAATAAGAAAGTGACATGGAAGACACATATCCAGAATGGGTGACAGATGAGATAGGGGGGTTTTTATAGTAGGTGTATGTGGGTGGGATGGTTGTCGTGGCTCTGGTAGTGATTTGGGGCAATGTTTGTGGGATGGAGAGGATGATATTTTGGAATGAAGTAGGGGTCACCGACACCACATGCGGTCATGTTGTAATGGGTATTTGTGAGACAATGGGTGTGGATTGTGATATGGTCTTTGTGGTGGATGAGGGAACAAAAAATACGGCAAGTGTGAGGGAAAATGTCAATGCAATGATCATGGTGGGTATGGGTCCTAACTGTAAAAATATTGAGGGTGAAGCAAGTGAGGGTAATGCAGCAGTAGGAATAAGGGCAGGAGAGATTGATACTGGCATGTCGTATATCAACTGACCAGAGGAGTCTTGTGTGGAAGAGTGGGAAAGGTAGAACTGTAAGGCCGTGGGATTCTTATAAAGGAGTCATGCAAACTCATCATCGCTGACAGTAATGGTGGTAAGTAAGGTTGGATCCATGGTTGATAGGACGGAAGGTGGTGAAGGACTAGGTGGGAGTGGTTGACGACTAGCATTTAATATGAGGGCGTTATTTTGGCTGCGAGTTAGCACCATGTGAACAAGTGTTGACTTGGTAAGACTGTATTCTGTAGATGATATAGAAAATAGTAAAAATAGAGAATAATGGGATCTGGGAAGTGAATTTGGTCAATGTCTAGATTTTGAAAAAATAAACATAGGAAATCAACAATGGTCAGGTTGACCGATGACGGTTCTAGGAAAACTGATGACGGTCAGGATGACCAATGATGGTTAGGACAACACTAATGATGGTTTCTAAAACTGATACGAGTCACTGTGGAAGAATCCAGTCTAAAAAAAATGAAGTGGGAATGTTGGATTGGTACTAGTGAAACTGTGTATGACAGAAAATATCAATAAGGGAGAAATATGATGATGCCCTGAGGGCTGGAAATAGAACATAAGTAGTAATGAAATCTATTCTAGGTAAAGTAGCTACAAATCCAAAAACTAACACCGGTTAGGGTTAACCAACGACAATTAGATGTGAACCAACGACGGTCACTGGACTGACGTTGGTGACTGTGAAATTACAAAGAAATGAAGAAAATTGGTTTTATGAATTAAATTAAGTGCAGAATCAAACTTAAAAGCTTGAGAATGAGAAGATGAGTCCCTGACACACTCAGAAAAATTCATAATACTCCAATGATGATGGTGGAGTGTGCAAGGAAGAAGAAAAATGGGGATTCATAGTCTCACACCTCAAAACACAAGCCAAGAAGAATGCTAAGAAAAAGTGTGATCCTAATAGTGATTTTCTTATGTTTCTTTAGCTTATGCTATTTAAGACTGACTGTGTGTATTTAGAACATAATTTTTTTGTTGGAAAGGCATCCTATGAAGAAGGATATCTAAAAGGAGAGGTTTTAGGTATGTTATGGTGGGGACGGGCCATCCTCTAAGAGGATGACTCGACAGAGGCAATGAGTTGGGGAGTACCAGCCAATTGGATCATGTGATCACTGATAGATGTTCCTAGGTAAGATGTTGTTTAAGAAATATGTGTATATTTGATATTGTGCAAGTTTGGTAAGACAAAGAGAGAGAGAGAGAGAGAAATGTGATTTCTACGATTCTTTGTGTCAACCATCAGTTGGGCATGACTTCCAGCATATAGGTTGCCCTTGGTTTTAATGTGAGCTAATAATGTAACAAATCAGAATGTAATACAAGTGTTATAAACCCAAATCAAAGTGGGATATTCAATGTAGCAAGAGATGAACAGGAAGAGGGATGCTCTTTCACTAATGCAATGCAAAATAAAGGACGATGTGAAGTTTTTAAAGTACCAAAAAATGTGATTATTTTTAGACAATAGAAAGAAGGAGAATGATTCCAAGGAATAAAAATTAATGTGGAAGCCTGTTTAAGGGAAACAAACACACAAATTTCACCTAGGAATGAATAAATGCAAAATAACCCCTAATGGGTCCCACCAGGCGTGCCAAAAGGTTTCACCGTTTTCTTTACCTTTTCAAAATGACGAAACAAATAAGGGTAAGGGCCAAGGAGGAATACCTGTTAAATATTGGTTGGTTATTGGTTGTTGTGCGTGTTCTAACTTCTTGATCCATAGTTGAATGTGAGGTCTTCCTTTTGGCTAGGAGGAACCACCTGTAATAGAAAACAAGACCACAAAAAGATAGTTAAATGATATATGATAGTGGACTGCCTAGTGTATGCTAGTTCTGGGAAGTGCAATACTTCCTAGATGGCTGTCAATCCACTATTTAAACAAGTTAATGTGATAAATAAACAATGTCATACTATATTTGATATGCTTTAGGTATCTCATTCAAATACAATAAGAAAATCCAATCACAACAGGCTAGGCTATAATTGGATCTGAGAGGTGAGGTATCTGTCAAGGTACTATGACTGGTTAGGGTCAGATTTTGGGTTATTTAGGTCAACTGGTAGGGTGATTGTTGGGTATGTTCTTATTCAAGGTGTAAAACATAGAGAATGACATCGCCTAGATGTGACCGATGCCGGTTTAGGTAGAACTGATGACGGTTATGGATAATTGGCATCGATATGGTCAAGGTGAAAGAAAATCAAAATAGGTTAAATGGTAGGGGTGATCTAAGGTCGAATAAAGTTCGGGCAAGTGAATGGGGGGTCTGTAGATATCTTAGGTATGCTCAAAAGTATACATCAGGTGAGAATAGGTGATTTGGTGATATGGGTGAAGGGATATTTGAATTTACAAGAAAGTGGGTGATGAAGTAATATGCATGCAAATAATAGATTAATAACAGGAGTAATAAAGATTACTAACTGAAATAAACTATACTGATTAGGGACACATTTACTGTGTTAAGGATCTGGTGGCTGAGTGGTTAAGGTGGTTGATCGGAGAATACGTGTATGGTCCTATAGTGATGCTTTCCCAGAGTGATCATGTGAATGCAATGTCTCTCCGATTGATGTTGGTGATGGCTCTAGATATCTAGATGTGTAAAAGGATGTTTGTTTCACTTGCATGTAGCTCTAGTCTCCTTTCTTACACTCATAAATGTTCCAACCTCAAAATAAGGTTACCAAAGGGAATAAAAGGTAATCGATAATGGTTCCGGGTTAAATGGTGTTGGTTATGGTGGGATTCCCTAAGTTTACTAAAAATAGGAGATCATGGCAATGATTTCCACCAGATCTCTCTATTCATCTAGGATAGAGCGGGAGTTACCTTTTCTTATGTGGGAATGTGGTTAGAGGGGGTGTAGGCTTTGATTTTTAGGGTTTTCGTTAGGTCTTAGTTAGTTATGGTAACATACTAAGAATATAATTAGGGTGCAGTGGTTAGGTATGGTGTATAGGTGAGGCGGTGGTGTGGGAATTATCTTAATTAGGATAATTAAATAATAAATATTGTGAGGACATGGATTAATTTAATTAAATTAATATTAGTGTGGGGTGGAAGGGGCCATGGTTAGGTGAGTGTGTTCAAGTTGATTATTTAACGAGGGGTCAAGGAGAGTGTGACCCAATTTTGGTGTCTACAGTCAAATTTAATGATACAGATATAACCGCGATCGCAGTTTATAAACCACGATCATGAGTTTTATAACAAGAACCACAATCATTTTTTATAAACCACGATCGCAGTTTGTAAACGTGATCACAATTCTTAAATCATATTTACACACATCCCAATGTTCTAATTACCATGTGATTTTTACTGTTTGACTTTACCGTATGAATTACTGCAAAATTCTATCATTTTTTACACGTTTTTCTTATCACCAGAAGCAAAACATCATGGGAGACAAGAAACAAAGTCAAAAAAGGAATTCATTAAGTAAAAAAACACCAAACGAATTAGAGGCAAACATATTTCAAAATGTTGAGTGAATGCAGAATCTTTGTGAATCAAGAAGAGGTTCATCTTCAACCCCTACTATTGTAAGAAATGAGGAACCAGTTAATGTTTCTACTGTCAATGTTGAAGTTGAATTAAATAATCATGCTGAAGATTTTTTTATTGTAAATGTTGAAGAAGAATTAAATACTCGTGATGTAGCAAATGTTGAAATTGAAGGAGACAATGAAAATGTGAATAAGGAAATTCAGGTTGAAACTGTAGACAAACAAAATTTGACAAAAACACCTCCTAGGATTTTCCATAAGAAACTTAATTATTTTATTGAAATTGATGAAAACATTTTGAAACCAATGTCTGAAAAACTTACTGAATAGAAAATCAAAAGAAAAGCCACTGAAATTTGGGATAATCATTTTAAAATTTTAAATGACTCGCAAAGATGTCAGTTGTTGGTTAGTTTGATGAAATTGATTAAAATGAGACCTACATTAAACACCTTAGGATTGAAAAAATCTAATATACGTGGTCAAACCTCTACAATTGTTGAAAACCTTCATGATGCATATCACACTGTTGGTGTCAAGAGACGCACTAGGGATAGTAATATTGTGCATCATGTACTTGCTATTAGTGTTGTAAGTGAATCAATAAAAAAACAAAATTTTATTATGCAAACAAGTTGAATGTTGCAAGTTAATCAAAAAACTCTAATGAAAGTATTTGATAGACATAATATCTTTCAATCACTCAATAACACTGATTTTTAAGCATTTTCTGCTAGAGCACCGCATAAGGACAAAGATAATTTTGATGCTATAAAAGAATTTGTTATTCAATTTTTGCATGATAACACTAGAGTTTCACCTAATACAAGAGATTTTGTAAAACGGAGAGTTGGTTCTACTAATCATGAACCACATCCAAAGCATTTCTTAGATATGACTCAAACTCAATTTTTCGTAAGTTTGAACAAGAGAATCTGGAAATTAAAATTAGTTAACGTTTTTTTGAAATGTTGAAACCATTCTATGTGAAAATCAACCACGCAAGCACCACTTGTTGTTATAGGCAACATGTTGCATTTGTGATGCATTAGGCTAAATTTTTACGTATTCATTCTAATTTTCATTTTGAAACTATGTTATCAAAATGTGGTGTTCAAGTTCCACCAATATCTTCCAGGGATTTCATTCCTATGACATTTTGTGAAAAAGAAGTTGGACAATTTTTTTATAGTCAGGATTATTTATATGGAAGTTGTGGTACATGCAGTGGATTACCTAAATTGGAAAGTTACATCCTGGAGAAAATTGAAGGTGTAATAGGACATAATTTAGTTGAGTTTGATAAATATAAATTAGTTACATACCAGTTGAAATATGGAAAAGAGTCTAAACGATGTGAGCTAGTTACAGAACATATGCCTGTTTTTCAATTTATGAGAAAATTTAAGGATGAAATTGTTTATGAGTATGCTAGGCATACACACAGAGCTCGATGGTTGGATGAACAATTCAAGATATGCAAGGACTCATTTCCTATTGGTAATATTATTTCAATGGTCGATTTTACATAGAATTACACATTGCAACCACAAATGGAGGTTCAATCACAATTTTATAACTTAGTACAAGTTGCCATTTTTGTGCATATAGTATTTATACATTCTCCTAATAGTAAAAATAATGATCAATTTTTTTTAAGAGAGTACCACTTTTATATTAGTGATGATCATACTCATTCTACTGAATTTGTGCAAGGGTGTTTCCAGTTATTTTATAGAAACTTGTCTGATAAGGACATCCGCTTCAAACAACATTATATATGGTTAGATAATTGCACATCTTAGTTTAAGAATACACGAATGTTTTATTGAATGAGTAGGATGCACGTCAAGATGGGTGTGCAACATATTTGGAGTTTCACTTAAGCTGGACATGGAAAAGGAGAGCATGATGGTGCAAGGGCATGTGTGAAAAGAGCTTTTACAAGAGAAGAGTTGAAGTACAAAGATGGTGCTAAATTGAAAGATGTAAATAGCATAGTGGAATGGTGTATTGACAACATGGCCTAAGGTTCTCAAGAAAATTCCACAGTTCACAGATATTTTTGGTTGATAGAGGAACAAAAAATTGCTAACTACGAGGATTGTATGACACTCACTGGGTCCAGTGATATGCACTCATTTTGTAGCTCAGACACTACTTCGTGGGCCACATGGACAAGAAAGTTGACATGTTTTTGTGCATCTTGTACCGAATTTGTCACTGTTGAGTGTGATTCACAATAATGGGTGGATGAATAGATGTGTAGGCCTCTAACTTTGCTTCCTAGTTGTCAACCTCCATAACCATTATGAATTATTTATACAAATGCAGTTGTAACATCCAAGGACTTTGACGAAATTTTAATTTTGGTGCAACAAGGTATTTATGGTTATTTACAATTTTTGTATTGAGTTATGTCCATTGAAATTTTAATATGTACAATTTAAATTTAAGTTAAAACCTTTATTTTTTGTAGGACATGTGTTTACAGTTATTGCGATAGAAGAAAATGAAGAAGGAACTGACTATTTTCTATGTCATTGCATCGAGGAAATAAAGAAGTTGACTTCTCCTACATTATAGATGGCAAATATATTGAGTACCCTGCAAGGTCAATGGTAGTTACTGGAACTTGGCTTCGATGGTATCCATTAAAAAAATCCTATGTTTGGGTGTTTGAAGACTTTGAGACACACAAGAAAATACTCTTATATTCACATCTAGTTCTAGCGACAAATATTCAGTTGTATAGATATCGAGGAAGGCCTAATAACAAGATTCTTTGGAAGGTTCAAGAGTCAGATCATGAAGCAATCCTATCTGCTATTCAGAGTAGATCCAATCCTGATGGTTCATTGGAATGAATTTACAATGCTCATGTCTGGTATATATAATTTCTTTGATATAAATTCTCTGGTATATATACATTTGTAAGTTAGATAAATTTAAGTTCATATATTTTATTAAATTTGTGTATTTTGTATATATCTAGTATGGTTTTGATTTGAAACTTAATTTTCTTTGACTAATACTTTTATGTGTAGGTTAGTGGTGCTAGAAAATCTTCCACCTTCACATGGTTGGCACTGCTAGTAGAGAATTGTAAATTTTTTAAGCTAAGAGAATCTTTCATTGTTTTACAAGAAAAGAGAAGCAATTAATAACAATTTATGTACCTATGGAGGGGGTTCTTCACTCTAGAGGAGGTAGCCCAGAAGTACCTGGAGCTTAGAGAACTGAAATGACACCTCCCCAAGTGTTTACAAGACCATCCCTATGTGTGCACAGTCGGTTCGGTGCCACAATCCACCGTTTGTAAAATATACTGTTTGATAGCCTTACACTGGCTCAAACTATACTATTTCATGCGTTTGAAAACAATAGGGTAGCGAGAGCACTGATTGGAGAAGGAAACAACCGAGACAGAATATTGTAGAGGGTCCCTACGTCAAGGTGTAGGATTAAATGAGACGTCTCTAAGTGCCACGGAGTGCGCGTAGTCACCAGTAGAAGTTGAACGATGTTTTGGTCTCAGGGCTCTTAAGGGACTACGTTCAAACGAGGTAGCCCAGAAGTAATGACGGTGTCATGAAAAAAAATGATGCATCCTCATGTTCACCTAGCCACTTGGATGTGTCGGTGCAGTCGGTTTGGTGCCACGACCCGTTTGAAAAATATACCATTTGACAGCCTTACACTGTCTCAAAATGCACTATTTGGTGAGTTTGCAAACAATAGGGCAGCGAGATCACCGATTACAAAAGGAAAAACCTGAGATAAGCTATTATAGAGGGTGCCTACGCCAAGGTGTAGGATTAGACAAGACATCTCTAGGTGCCACAAAGTGTGTGTAGTCACCCGTAGAAGTTGAATGATGTTTTGGTCTGGCTCTTAAGGAACTATGCCCAAATGAGGTAGCCCGGAAGCAACGACGTTGTCGCGCACTGAAACGACACCTCCTATAGCATTCAACTAGCCACCCAGATGTTTTGGCATAGTTGTTTTGGTGCCACGACCCACCATTTTCAAAATATATTGTTTGACAACCTTACACTGTCTCAAACTGCACTATTTTACACGTTTGCAAACAATAGGGCAGCGAGGGCACCAATTGAATAAGGAAAAAACTGAGATAGTATATTGTAGAGGGTCCCTACACTAAGATTTAGGATTAGATGAGACATCTCTAGGTGCCACAGAGTGCGCATAGTCACCCGTCAAAGTTGAATGATGTATTGGTCTCAGGGCTCTTAAGGGACTATGCTCGAACGAGGTAGCCTGGGAGCAACAACGTGTTTTTACATCAAAAAGAAACCTCCTCTAGTGTTCACCTAGCCACCCAAATGTGTCAACATAGTTTCTTAGGTGCCACGACTCACCGTTTGTAAAATATAGCGTTTGGCAGCCTTACAATGTCTCAAACTACACTATTTCACATGTTTGCAAACAATAGGGCAGCGAGAGAACCGATTGGAGAAGGAAAAAATTGAGATAGGCTATTGTAGAGGGTCCCTACGCAAAGGTGTAGGATTAGACGAGATGTCTCTAGGTGCCATGAAGTGCATGTAGTCACCTGTCAATTTTGAATGATTTTTTGGTCTCAAGGCTCTTAAGGGACTACTCCCGAGTGAGGTAGCCTGGAAGCAACGACGTTATTGTGCATCAAAATGATGCCTCCTCTAGTGTTCACCTAGTCACCCAAACATGTTAGAGCAGTTGCTTCAGTGCCATGATCCACCGTTTGCAAAATATACCATTTAACAGCCTTATAATGTCTCAAACTACACTATTTCACATGTTTACAAACAATAGGGCAGCGAGAGCACCAATTGGAGAAGGAAAAAATAGAGATGAGATATTGTAGAGGGTCCCTACGCCAAGGTGTAGGATTGGATGAGACATCTCTAGGTGCCACGGAGTACACGTAGTCACCCGTCAAATTTGAATGATTTTTCACTCTCATGGCTCTTAAGGGACTACGTCCGAACGAGGTAGCCCAGAAGCAACGATGTTGTCGCGCACCAAAAATACATATCCTCTAGAATTAACCTAACCAATCAAATGTGTTGGTGCAGTTGGTCTTGTTCCACAACCCACCGTTTGCAAAATCTACCGTTTGATAGCCTTACACGGTCTCAACCTGCACTATTTCACGTGTTTGTAAACAATAGGGTAGTGAGAGCACTGACTGGAGAAGGAAAAATCTGAGATAGGCTATTGTATAGGGTCCCTACGCTGAGGTATAGAATTGGATGAGACATCTTTAGGTGCCACGGAGTGCACGTAGTCACCTCTTGAAGTTGAACAATTTTTTAGTCTCAAGGCTCTTAAGGGACTACGCCTGAATGAGGTAGCCTAGAAGAAACAACATTGTCACACATCAAAACAATGCCTACTCTAGCATTCACCTAGCCACCCAGATGTTTTGGTATATTCGGTTTGGTGCTGATCCACCATTTACAAAATATACTATTAGATAGCCTTACACTGTCTCAAACTGTACTATTTGGTGCATTTGAAACCAATAGGACAGCGAGAGCACTGATTGGAGAAGGAAAAAACTGATACATTCTATTGTAGATGGTCCCTACAATGCGGTTTAGGATTGGATGAGATGTCTCTAGGTGCCACGGTGTGCATGTAGTCACCCATCGAAGTTGAACAATTTTTTGGTCTCAGGGCTCTTAAGGGACTACACCTGAACGAGGTAGCCCGGAAGCAACGACGTTGTCTCACACCAAAATCAAACCTCCTCTAGCATTCACCTAGTCACCTAGATGTGTCATCATAGTTGCTTTGGTCCCACGACCCACCGTTTGTAAAATATATTGTTTGACAACCTTACACTATCTCAAACTGCACTATTTCACGCATTTGCAAACAATAGGGCAGTGAGATCACCGATTGGAGAAGGAAAAAACCAAGACAGGATATTGTAGAGGGTCCATACGCCAAGGTGTAGGATCCAATGAGATGTCTCTAGGTGCCACGGAGTGCGTGTAGTCACCCGTCGAAGTTGTATGATGTTTTGGTCTTAGGGCTCTTAAGGGACTATGCTCGATCAAGGTAGCTTGGAAGCAACGACGTGTTCACATGCCAAAATGAATCCTCTTCTAGCATTCACATAGCCACCCAAATGTGTTAGGTAATCGGTTTGGTGCCACAACCCACCGTTTACAAAATATAGTGTTTGACAGCCTTACACTGTCTCAAACTACACTATTTGCATGTTTACAAACAATAGGGCAGTGAGAGCACCAATTGGAGAAGGAAAAAACTGAGACATGCTATTATAGAGGGTCCCTACGCTGAGGTGTAGGATTAGACAAGACATCTCTAGGTGTCATGGAGTACACGTAGTCACCCGTCGAAGTTGAACATTTTTTTGGTCTCAGAGCTCTTAAGGGACTACGCCCAAACGAGGTAGCCAAAAGCAACAACGTTGTCATGCACCAAAAAGATTCCTCCTGTAGCATTCACCTGGCCACCTGGATGTGTCAATGCAGTCGTTTCGGTGCCATGACCCACCTTTTGCAAAATATAGCGTTTGACATCCTTACACTATCTCAAACTGCACTATTTCACACGTTTGCAAACAATAGGGCAGCGAGAGCACTGATTGGAGAAGGAAAAAACCAAGACATACTATTGTAGAGGGTCCCTACACCAAGGTGTAGGATTAGACGAGACATCTCTAGGTGCCACGGAGTCCATGTAGTCACCCGTCGAAGTTGAACAATTTTTTGGTCTTAGGGCTCTTAAGGGACTATGCCCAAATGAAGTAGCCTGGAGGCAAATAAGTTGTCACACACCGAAACAACACCTCTTATAGCATTCACCTAGCCACCTAGATATGTCATCATAGTCGGTTCAGTACCACGACCCACCATTTGCAAAATATAGCCTTTGACAGCCTTACATTGTCTCAAACTGCACTATTTCACGTGTTTGATAACAATAGGGCAGCGAGAGCACCGATTGGAGAAGGAAAAAACTGAGACAAGCTATTACAGTCAAAAAAGACATCCTTAGGTGCCACAGAGTCTACGTAGTCACCCGTCAAAGTTGAATGATTTTTTGGTCTCAGGGCTATTAAGGGACTATGCCCAAACGAAGTATCCCGAAAGCAACGATGTTGTCACACACCAAAACAACACCTCCTCTAGCATTCACCTAGCCACCCGGACGTGTCGGCACATTTGGTTTGGGGCCATGATGTCTTGAGGTATGACTTCTCACTATTCACCTTCGCTGATTTCCTAGGATTGCCTAGAAAAGGTAGTTTGTAAACATTTATGCCACGAAGGCTCAAGGAATGCCAAGAAGGCTTCGGATCAGGTGGTCTGACACCAATCTGGGCCTCCCTAGAGCCCGCCATGATGTGAATTATTTGACAATATACATTACATACATATTTATGTGTTCTTATCTAGATTGATATGTCGTAACATATGTACAAACATCCTAAATAAATATGTAAAGAATGTTCACAAATTTCAAGTGATATATCATTTTAAAATTAATTGAAGAACCTTGAAATTTTTTCAAATACCTTGGAATGGTAAGGATGTGAATTATTTGACAAACCCCCTCACAAAAATGTGTATTTTGGACTAGAAGGATTGTAGGGTATACAAAAAATGGGGTTTTTAAAGTGTGTGCTTAAATACAAAAACATATAGGACTTAATAGGGAAGTGAATCTACTTACGATAATCAAATCATGTGTAACTTCTTAGTTGATTGGCATAGCACCAAATTATAAAGAGATATTAAGGTGTATCTATTGATCAATGGGATAATCTCTAAAACAATACATAAATGATTCCCTTAATTTCTTAACAATTGTACCATGCAATTTTGCACCATAATAATGTTATATTCATATAGTTCAAGATGAACTCTACCTCACTTTTTTCTAACAATGTTCGTATTAGCTGATATGCAACAGATGAGTGTTATCTTTAAAA
This sequence comes from Taxus chinensis, assembly GCA_019776745.2. Classification (NCBI taxonomy): domain Eukaryota; kingdom Viridiplantae; phylum Streptophyta; class Pinopsida; order Cupressales; family Taxaceae; genus Taxus; species Taxus chinensis. The sequence continues at coordinate 3,354,410 of CM034152.1, read as the reverse complement.
TAAAAAATGTTAGTTATATAAATTCCCTCACAACCATTATTTCAAATATGTGCACATTGTTAGGAGGCAGGAAAATAATTAGAGCTGCACATACACCCTACGTAATTACTATGAAAAAAGTAATTACGTATTGCCCTTTTGTAGTTCACCTAGCATGACTATCATAGGTTTTTCTTAATAGAATAGGTTTTCTTAACAATTGTACCATGTAGTGCTCTGGGACATGGTTTTTTAATTTTAAATCAAACATACATATAGAACTAATATACATAGAACATACATACATAGAAGGATATCATGTGCAATGAAATCGAATCAAACATAGAAGTAATATCGTTATGAAAACCAACACATGGATATATAATGTATCAAACTAAGTGTGTTGGATGCACGTCTCTAAAAATATAAGTTCATAACATGTGTACATCTCGAACTAAGTGTGTCATACATATAGGACCACATGTGGTTGCATAAGGCTATATATACAATGGACTATATGAAGAATCATGAACTAGGACCAGATGGCCCATATATATATATATATATATATATATATATATATATATATATATATAGTATCTATGTACATCCAGGTCCTATGAATCTAATCATGAAACATCTTCCCTCTCTTCACCCTGCTAGAAGTAGCATGTCCATGACCTGGGGATGTAGTGGAGGGAGATGCCACTACAGATTTCATCCGTGTGGTCCTAGGCGTCTCTAAGCAGGCCTGCAACCTAACCTGCACATTCATAAACAACAAGTTTTTAACACCCATATTTTTAAAATACATTCAAAATTTAGAAACTTAGAATTTAGTTAAAATGCATGTGAAATCTTACCGCAATGTCATGATCCCTATCAATTTTTCATTGACGCATCACAGGGACAACAATAGACTCATGAGGGGTAAGCTACATACAAATAATTAAATTTCAAATTAAATATTTCATGTACAAAATTTGATATTGTAGATTTAAGTAATAAGAAATAATTCCTCCAAAATTTAACAAATTTGAAAAATTGTACCTCAGTTAGTGGATCTGCAGATGCTATGGCAGTATCTACAGAAGCTCTCTGGTAGTCATAAGCTATACAAAAAACATGTACAAATCAATATTAATCTACATGACTGCCACATAACAGACCCAAAGCATAATCCATGTGAACTTCCACAATTAGAAACAAAGTGTAAAGAGAAACTAACCTGTGTAAAAGTCATGTGAGGCATGCCAGTAGCCTCAATTCCCAGAGCAGATGATGACCCTCCAGGATCCTGCGTATAAAAGACAAACATATATTAATATGTACATGTACAGGTGAAACATTATAATAATAAAAGTGCACAATCAAATGAAATTTGAAATTTAAGTACAACTTGAAACTTACATTTGTAACACACCCAGTTGCAGTAGCTAGCATGTCGACGCCGGAAGTTTCCTTCACCGGCTCTTGCTATTTAAAATAAAATTAAAAAATTAGTTTTTACATGTATGTACATGACGTAAAATCAAATACATATATATTAAAATCTCGAACATGAATTAAACTATTGTATATATATATATATATATATATATTTGACATTTACCTATGAAAGACCAAGATCCTTTGCACCAGTTCCAAAAACATCCACCATCATCTCATCTAGAGAAAAGAAATCATGTGATCCAGCAAATGATGTCTCGCCCACAGTGCATACGACACCACATGATCCATAGTGGTGTGGTGCGCTAGAACTGGCACCTCCACCAACATCACCAGATGCAATCTGGTCACTATGCTGGGTCAGAGTGTCAGTGAGCTCCCTCAATGCATGTAGTGTGTCAATCTCCACAACCTCCTTCACTGTAGGAGGGATAACTGAAGGTAGTGGGGGTTTTGGGGCATGGGGATCCTTGGTTGACCTACGCGTGCACCAAGTCTACTCTGTGCAGAGCCACCTCCTCGCCCATAAAACTTAGAAAAGTCAAAATAATTTGGGACCTCATTAAGCATGAACTCGCAATATAATTTATTTAAAAAATAGAGAGGAACCTCATTGTTGTTGCATGGTGGATAATCAAAAACCATCCACCATCGGTCCCAAAAATTGTTCTTGATTCGGTCATCATGGCACCAATGGATTAGGAACCATTTTCAAGTAGCTACATGGGGCATTGGCTCTTGGGTCAGTAAATAATGCACAAATGTGGTCTTTTCCAAAAAAATTGTCTTTTACGACCATTGCATGGGATAATTTATCTGCATACCACCACCTACAATCACCTCTAAAGGTATTCCATCTATCTATTTGGTTGATTGTATAGTCGACTTCACCAATCAATGTTTGCAATGTGTTGGCTAAAGTCATGCAGGATGGATTTGTGGCATGATTTTGTCTTATAGTCTGAATAAGGTTCTCAATGACAATTTTATTTTTTCAGATTCTTCCAACGATATCAACTTGTGTTCCTGCTGGTTCCGTGGGGATAGAAGGAGCCACAGGAGGCAGATCTATGTTTGGAGGAGGGTTTTGAGGAATGTTTGGAGGGTTTTGAGGATTGTTTGGAGGGTTTTGAGGAATATTTTGATGGTTTGTAGGATTATGAGCTTGCCAAGCAACTGACAAAACAAAAAAATTGTATACATAAACAAAAAATTGAAAAACCCATGAAAATCACAAAAAAACCTAAAATGCAAAAAAATTGATCAAAATCGAAGGCTTACCTCTTTGTCTTGGTGGCATGGTTAAAACTATCATGATCCAGAAGTCTGAAGAGAAATTTTTAGGTGGTATTCAAAGTGTGAGTGCCAAAGGTCTAGGAGAAATCACGGTTGGAAAGGAAAAATGGGGGAAAATGAGGAATCATGGGTCTATTTTTTTGTCTCAGAGGACCGCGATCACAGTTTTAGGTTCGGAAATCACCAAACCTTTAAAAAATTTGCGAAAGCATGGTTTAGAAACCACAATCATGGTACCTAAATTTTGGGTTTTTATGTCCACTTAATTGTCCACCAACTTGTTGCACTTACCCTATAATAAGTCATTACTTATGTATTAGGTGACACTTTATAATCATGTATTGGTTATAATAAATGGACTTAGACAACTTCAAAACATATGACATTTATATATTTAAGTGAGGCATGAGTCACTAAATAGGATCCCACCAACTACTCAATACATTGAATAAATGTAAAACACAACCATAAAGCATTCATTCCTTTTAAAAAACAACACATCATCATTATCAAAACAATAATAAAAATAAAAAATTCATCCACTCATATCCATATTAGATATAAAAAATTGTCATCAAAATTTTACCAATCATCATCCAAAAATATAAAGTATTTACAAATGATTAATATGTCTACCAATATTTGTGCATACTACGGGCAAACGTTGATGCCATGTTTGTTTCTTGGTCTCTTTTGTCCTTTTGGTTTGCACACTTTACTCTAATTCTCCATGTTCCATTTTTACTCCAAAACATCCTTGTGGCTCGAGCTGAAGATCTGTAACTCATTTTATCTAGTTGAATGTTTTCAAACTGCCCTCAATGTTGTTATTCTGCCCTTTTTTGAAACAAAATCCAAGTCCCCCCCATTTGTGCCCTGATTTATTCATTTTCACGGGTTGTACCATTTTCTCCTTTGCCAAATCATGAAAGAGCTCGAAATTGATCAAATCGTGAATTTGTGCAAGTGTTTCCCCAATCCCAAGGTCGCAAATGATGTCAAGAGATGATTCAGTTGGTTTAAAATGAAGAATTCTACCTTCCCTGTCAAAAAATTTGGTTTCTAGGGCATTCCCTGAATTTTTCACATTTTTGACGTGCTCTCGGGCCATCAAATTTATCATTGCAAACTCTATGCTAACATGGCAAGCTCTCATTGGCCGGGTGTGGTCGGAAAAAATGTTATAACTTGTCAAATTTTCAATTTTTGGCAAAGGGAAAATTTTCTCCGCGGCCCCGCATTTGCCTACTGTGCCTACGTGGCATGATTTGATTGGACAGATGGAGCATCGAGTGGCATCACTTAAAAAAATTTTTTACAAATTTCCTTCATTTTTACAAATTCCTCAAAATCAAAAAAAATTTTCCCCATGGCCCCACAGTGTCACAGGGATGTGCTTATGTGGCCTGATGTGATTGGTCGAGGATTGGCGGGTGGCGGAAGTAACTTAGGAAATTTTTCTTCCATTTTGGAAAAATTTCTCAAAATTAAATTTTTTCCCGAAGGCCCGCAGCGAATGGCATGATGACACGTGTCCAGGAGGGCCAGGCGGATGGTCAAGGACTTGGAAAATTTTGGTGTTTTTTGGCTCGGGGTGTCAGGGGAAAAATTTGGCCCGTGAGCCCGCAACCATTGGAAAGGTGACACGTGTCCAGGGAGATCGACCGGAATAGAGGGAACTTAGAAGAATTTGAAAATTTTTGGTTTCAAAATGCAAAAGGAAAAAATTTGCTCGGGGGGTCCGCACCCAATACGAAGTGGACACGTGTCCAAGAAAGGTAGCATGGATGGGCGGAATTTGTGAAAATTTTGAAGTCTTTTAACTTCAAAGTGGTTACAATTTTGGACCCGTGCCCAAATGGAAGGGCGACACGTGGCATAGGGAGTCAAGCAGGGATAGGTTGAAGAGTTGAATTTAAAATGCAAAAGAAAAAATTTGGACCTAATAGGGGTCCGCACCCAATACGAAGGGACACGTGTCCAAGAAGTCATGGATTTAAAAAATTTTAAGTCTTTAACTTCAAAATGTTAAAGTTATAATTTGGCCCGAAGACCCCCGCCCAATGGAAGGGAAACATGTGGCACATGGATGTCAAGCAAGGGAGCGAAGAGTTGAATTTTTTTGAATTTTTGGCTCAAAACCTCAAAGAAAAATTTGGACCCAATGGCCCACACCAATGAGAATATGACACATATGCACAGGGATGAAATGGAGGGCGGAGGCTTGGAGGAATTTGAAGTTTTTTAAACTTCAAAGGGTAAAAGGAAAACTTTTGGTTCAAGCCCGCCACCAATGAAAAGGACACGTGTCCCAACTTTTGATGGAAATTGAGTGCGGAGGAGAAATGTTGAAAATTTTCCAAATTTTAGCGAAAAATCTCAAAGTGAAAAATAAACCCGTGGGAAAAATTTGGAGGTGTCCCCCCGCATCCAATCAGGAGGTGACACGTGGCATTTTTCAAATGTCAAAAGGAGAGTCACGGGCCCACAACGGAGTTTTGATGATTCTGGAGGAATAAAGGCAAATTTGATGGGTCGGCTCCGCCTCCAATGGGAGATCGACACGTGGCAGAGAAACAGCGGGTGTTCGGGCCCACGGGGAATTTTGAGAAAATTTCCTTTTTGTGAAAAAAGTGGTGAAATGCATCAAATTGGCCCGCGTTTTGGTGAAGGCCCACAGGAGGACACATGGCGCATCTAGGGGCTCGCGGGGAAAATTTTCAAATTTTTTCCAAAATTCAAAAGGGGTTTAAAATGCTTTTTAAGGATTGGGGGCCCGCCCCAATCATGTTTGGACACGTGTCCCACCTTGTGTAAAGGAAAAAGGTAATTTTGGTGCTTTTAGAGAGGATTTGGATCTGCCACGTGGAGGGCTGGCATTTAAAGTTGATTTTAATCAACGGCAGCTGTGCATTTTCATTTTTTGGGCGCCATTGGAGCTCCAAGAAGTGTGGAATCGTCATTTTTGCACCAAAACACATGAAATTTTATATGAATCTGCATCCCTTCGGCCTTCTGAACACAATGGAATCATTTATTTGAGCTAATTCGGTGCCCTATAGTTTTTTTCATGATATATTTTTCTTAGCCCGTGAAAAACACGTGAAATGTAAAAATGAAAAGTTGCAGAGTTAAAAATGATAAGGGAAAAAGGTGAAAAATGATTGCAAATGCATGTTGGCATGGTGGAATGCCAAAAACATGACCCTGGGATGGATAAGGATCTGAGTTCATGCAATATTTTAAAATATTTGTGCATCTCTGGCATTTGGCGAGCTGTTTCACAGTTTTATATCATTTTTCATCAAATGGATAGGGTTTTGTAACAAATTTGATCCCTTTGGCATATTATTTGCTTGGGATGCAAGGATCCAAGTTGGCAGAGGGTATATGATGTAGTTTTGGAAACATTTTAGAGGTTTGTTGAGAATTTTGGAGAAAGAGAGAAGAAATTTCACAGGAAAAAAACTGGAAGAAGTCCATTTCCTTTTTGAGAAACTGCCTGAGAGCCATTTTGATTCCAGTTTGCATCAAATGTTCATCATGTTGAGTTGGTTTCAGCTGTAAAGCCATCAACAAATTTTGAGATTGTCTAAATAACATTCCCTTGCTGATATATTTGATCAAATTCTTGGATTAACTGGTTTTATCTCTTGGCAAAGCTTGCATGCACTTGTATTTCAGTATGTTTTCAATTTGTGTTTCATGCTCATGTTGCAATCTTGTGTTTGGGATCTTTATTGGTCATGCATGGTCTCATTTCTTGTAGAGGGTTTGAAGGCATCTGCAATCTTCCATTCAGAAGAGCATTCATTTGAGTGGAGATAAACAGATTTAAATTCATCTTACCTTCCTTGCAAACTGAGGGTATTTGTAAACCTTTGGGTGCACCTTAGGACATGATCTAACAAGGGGTTCTTAATGCTTTATTGATATTTTTCTTCAAGCCTTTGTGGTAGGCTATCAAAGTTTGTATGGAATAGTGCAGATTTGGGCATCCATTGTGCACACATCCTGGTTGAAAGAGCACTTCAAATTCATTGAAACATCTCTGTTGTTTAGGTGTTGTAACCCATTTGCAAAGTTTCCCAAAGAAGGTGATGATTTCTAGCTACTCTTGTTCCAAGGTCTCTCATCAGAATTTCATTTCAAACTAACTCATCCTACCTACAATACCCCTGCATCTGCATTGTGTGTCCACAAAAGAATTCAATCCTTTCACAAAAATGCACAAAGTTGATCAGGGTTTTATCATGTCTTTAGCAGCTCTAGCTTTGCTTTGAGAACATTTCCATCATTTAGTAGTGACAGCTCCTTTGAGTTTGGATAATGGATATTTGATCATGTTTTCACAAAGCCTCCTCCACATCACACACAAAATACAAGGATATCTCCATCTCCTTACCATATAGGGGCTGCAATATAGGTTCTCTTACCTTGGTTGATAGGCACAACCTAAAATAGTGAGGGTTAGATCAAAACCCTTATGAAGGTGCTATCCACTCCCTCAAATCTTGAATACAAACAAGCAGATAGGTGTTCTCCCCGGCTACAAATGACATACAAAACATCTATCTATCCTTGAGTGTCTTGTGCAGATTCATGATGTTGTTCAAGTTGTGATGGAGATTAAATCTGGATACCAACACCCGAGTGGCACCGTTTCCGGGGAGTTCTTGTAATTTCTTGGTGGTTTTGAAGTACTTGAAAGGTTTGAGCATTTGTGTGATCAAGTATTTGAGCTGTTATATTATTGAGATATCATTTCATACTTCAGATCTGGATGTTTTAGGTAAGAAAGACTTCAAACTCAGCCTACTCTCCTCATCTACCAGCAGTTTATGTGATTTGGATGCACTGTTTTTGGTTGAATTAAGAAGAAGAAAATATGATTTGTGAATCCCTGCAAGTTTTCAGTATAGCATGCATTTGACAGAATATTTTTTAGTGCTTTCTTACACAACTAAGGTGAAAATCCTTGGTGGCGACTCCATGCTGTTGGGATCTTGAAAATACCAGTTGTCTAACACATTTTTATCATTTGAAACTTGTTGTTTAAATCTGTCAAACTGGAGGGAAGGAGATCCCTCTTCATTAAGGACTCTTCTAAGAAGTTTCTCACCGAATCAAGAAGCTCAGAACTAGAAGGAAGAAGAGTGTGGAAAGTGGTTGGTGATTTGGTTGCAAGGAAAGGAATCCCCATAGTTGAATTTGAAGGAGAGCATCCTGTCATTGAAGATTATAATTCCTCTTCAAGTAGATCTGATTCAGGAAATCTTCTTGCTGATTTTCATTCTCCATCAGGTGAGGGACCTTCTTGTGTATTTAAAAAACTTGCTCCTAAATCTGCTCCTGTGGTTTCTAAGTTTGCTAAAGTCTATCAAGAGAGAGAGCCTTTGGGGGGTTGTCATTTTAGAGATCATTCATCTATTCCAATCAGACCCATTACTACTCCTCATCAGCTTGTTTCACCTCCAAGATCACCCCCACCAAACAATATGGCTCAACCTAGACCTCCATTTGTTGTAAACACCTTTGGTCCTATAAATTTTGGAGGAATGGATGGTTATCCAAATGCTGTCCCACAGGATGTGAGAAATAGATTACCAAAATTCCAAGGTAACAATGCCATAACTGGAGATCAACATCTCAAACTCTTTGTTAACATGATGGAAGACTTTGAAATAGAATTTGAGGATGTGTATATCAAGTTGTTTATCCATACACTTGAGGAAGATGCAAGAGATTGGTATAAAGCTCTTCCTGATAACTCTATTGATTCATGGACTGAGATGAGTAATGCATTCAGATTACAATATGGAGACAAAACAGATCCAAGGTTCCTTCTATCCGAGTTTGAGAACATCAAGAAGAACCCTAATGAGACCATTCATGATTTCAATACAAGGTTTAATAAGACATTGAGAAGGAATGAAAATTTTGAGGCCTTGTGATGAATCTTGCTTGATCAAATATGCAGATGCATTTGATAAAAAGGCAGCCTATTACTTGAGAGACAAAAATCCTACAAACTTGAGGCAAGCTTTCACCATGGCACTTCAAATTGAAAATAATATTAAAGCTGTTGGTAAACCACTTAAGAGGGATTAATGTGAAGCTGATAAACCCTGAGAAGCCTCAAACTAGCAAGGGTGCTGATTTGGAGGATGTTGTCAAGACTTTGGCAGGGGCTGTCAAAGAAATTTCCTACAAATTAGCCCAGGCTGAGAAAGGAATTGGGAAAAGTTCACAAGGACAGCAAAGAACTCAAAACCATGATAGATTTGGAAATCATCCTAGGGGTGATCAAAGACAAGATGATAGAGGTAAAGGGCTTATTGGATCTGTAAATAGACAACCCCAAGCACGTGAAAATAGAGTGGTGCCTAACCCTCTGACTGCAAGAGTTGTTGTTGTTCAAGAAGTTGCTGATATGGATTGGTGTGACAGATGTTTTCTTCCTCATCTTCCATGTGAAATGGACCAGCAAGATATTGATGATGATAATGAGAATGAAATGGATGATGACATTTGTATGATGGGCAGCTCTTCAGGCTCACATCAAGCAGCAACATCAACAGATGTGATAAGTGCAAGGACTGCTGCAACCTTTTGGGATTGCATAAAGAGGGTACCATTTCTTTCTCTTCCTCAAACTCATGATGTAGATGTAGTTCAGGCCTTTGAAATTCCTAATAATGACTTTGAATATCTAAGGGCTTTAATGATCAAGAATTATGATGGTGGTATTCCTTCGGAGGAAGATAGACAATTGTTAATGAATGTTGTGGTTGGTCAAGAGAAAGAGTACAATACTAGAAGTAAAGTTGTTAGAGGATACTGGAAGCCTCAAGCCAAGCCAAAGACACCCTTGCTCACAAGCATTCCCAAAGATAACCCTAGAAGAGAAACAGTTGCTAAGAACCCTGTTGTCCCATGCAAAAATATCAGTCCTCTCCATGCCCAGGCTGCCAAGAATACTTCTCCATCTGATGAACCTTCTTGTTTCCCTTCCAATGATCTTTTGCCAAAGAATGTTCCATATGATATAGCCTAGGTATTGAGCCAAATTAAAGTGAGTGTTCCCATTATTGAATTGCTCAGAATTCCTGAACACATGAAAAGAGCTTTTGAATAGTTGGGATTGAAAGAAGAAAAGAGTATACCAAGTAGAAATGTAAATGTTGTTAAGAGTCCTCTTCGAAGCGTTGCTAGCCCTGAAACACCACCACCAATGGAAGATCTTGGAGAGGCACCTGAAGTATATTTGGGGACATCCTTGGTTGATTACCAGTTGAATGTTGACCCATTCTTCACAACTTTTCTCATAAAAGGTAGGTTGCTTCACAATTGCATGTTTGATTCTGTGCATCATGTAATGTTATGCCTCTAGAAGTTATGAATGAGTTTTTGATATCAAGGTGAAAATAGCATATGGAAAGTGTATCAATATGGATTCAAGGGAAGTAGCATGGTTGTTGGATGTGTGAAGGGTTTAGTAGTGCAACTTGCAGCCTATCCGGGTAAGAATTTAAAACTTGATGTTGTAATTGTTGACTGCCCTGCCAAATGGGGTATGCTTTTGTCAAGAAAGTGGGCTGCAAGTGTTGGTGGTAGTGTTCAAATGGACATGTCCTATGCCACCATTCCCATTGAGGGATGATCCACTCCACAAAATCTATGGTGAAAAGAAGATGTTACACTTGATTAGATCCTAACAATGCTTCTTATGAAGTGTTGTTTGCTGATGTAGACTATTGCCAATTTCAATGAATGGAATAAGATGGATGCAAATCAATGCCTTGATATGGTAGGTTCACCATGGACATTACTATTTGATGGAGCTTGATCCAAAGTTGGAAATGGTGTTGGTCTTAGTGTTGGTTTGGTACTAGTTTGGATTTAAGATTTCCTTTTTAATCTTCAAGCTCAATTTTGAATGTACTAACAACATTCAATGAGTATGAGGCCCTTATTATTGGGATTAAGGATTTGTTCATGGAAGTATGGAGTAAACCCTTTATTTTTCTTAAAGGACATTGTAGAGCTGGTTGTCAAGCAAGTAAGAAAGTTATATGCTACAAAAAATCAGCGTATGAATGCAATATAAGCATGATGTTTGGGACTTGATTGAAATGTTTGGATTCCTTTAATAATTGTTTACCATGATAGAAAACTCAATGTTCTCGCTCATCAATTCTCTCTCCCATCATTTCCACTAGCCATTTCTCAAGCATATTTCATTCGTTCTGTGAATATAGCCATCCCAAGTGTAACAAGTAAAGATCCTTTGTCTATAATGTGAAACATTGGCAGATTCCTTGTGCTAGATGCACCATTGATTGAGATGAACTAGTAAATAGGTAATCACTCATGGTCAGATTTTTTATTTGATTGGGAATTATCTAGTTTCTCAATGAATTACATTGTAAAGAAACTTTGTATGACAGGTGAAATTCACTCCCATATGACAGCCAATACCATTCATAAGAATATTGTTGCACTTGAATCCAATTACATAGAAATGTAGATTGCATCATCTACAAGTTGTCCATATGTTTTGTACAAGACATTGTGCCACCACAAAAAAAAATTCTTAAGACATTTCCTTAGGATAGATCTTTAAGACGTCTCAGCAAAGTTTGCGAAATAGCTTTCTTATTCCCACACTTTTAAACAAGATGTTGCATGCAAGACCGTACGAACTTACATCAGAATGCAAAAGGCTTATAGAGAAGATTTATGGTAAGCATGTTGATTTATGATGCAAGATAAGCTTATCTTGTGAGCTTATACAAAGCTCCTATTAATCCATTATACCATGAGAATGCAAGATACAATTGTATAAATTGAGAGATGGAGGCATCTTTCAGACTAGTACGTGCTTCGTGAAATAAAAACCTAATTTTAGAAAATAAAAACGGAGATAAATAAAACTACAGCCTGAACTTTAAAGAATCTATAACAAAGCATAAATAAGTAGGTACACTAAGTTAGGCCCCACATGTACTAAGTTTGGGCTAGCACTTAAAGATTAAGGGTAACTAGGTAAATAACTTTAGCATACCATGGATGAGTTTCTAAAGATACAATAAAGTAGGTTAAAATCAGAAAGACTTAAGATAAGTTCAATACTCCTTGGGGTACGTATGTTTTTGTAAGGATAAGTTTTGAATTGATGAATGTTTAAGCTAATACATTAGAAATGGGTAATGGATGTTTACTTTGCTGGTAATACATATGGGTTTAAATATGAGTTTTAAGATGATGTGACTAAAAAAATAAATACAGTTTAGCAGACCATTTGCAACACCTAGAGTAAGATAAGTTTAACATATGGTTCACGGAGTAATACATATGGGTTAAATAGAAAGAAGTGTAATTTTGGTGTAAAACAATTACACGGTAATACATAGTAATACATGTGGGTCAAATAAATAAAAAATAAGACATTGGAAGCAAACATGAATTTCTTTTATGCCAAGAACCAATAAAGGTATTCAATCAAAAATTGGCAAATCATTTAAATAAGTTTTGTATAGGTAACATATTAGATAAATAGATAAATAAAAAACAGACATTAATTAAATAATGTAAATAGGTAAATAAGTTTAACATATTATATAATAAGTAAATACATATAATATATTTTTTATTATTATTGGCAAATAGTTTTTTGAAAGGGACTATACCCTTGTACAAGAAGGCTCAAAAGCCAAGATTGAATCATGAAAGCCCAACAGCAGAAAACAGTCTGCTTAGAAAAGAACCAACATCCAGTAACACAACAGCAAAAAAACAGCTGAAAAACAACAACCAGTCAGCAACTGCCCCGCAGCACCCTGGCAAAACCAAAAAACAATGTTCGGAAAAGACATGGGACAATGTAGAACAGCCGAACATCAAAAGAGAGACAAATCATCGAGGCGGAGAAGTGGCATTCTTTAAAATAACCTTTTTCTTTTTACGGACAGTAACCCACTCTGATGATGCCTCCACGAATGGAGGGTTAGAAAAAGGAGAATCCTCCAAAGTTGCAAAATTTCCAACTGAAACAACATCATTGTTTTCATGAGATAATTTTTCCATGCTATCAACAACTAAATGAGATAAATTTGTAGCAATTTCCTTGCTGTTGGAAATAGGATTTTCCAATAAAGGAATTTCAGGGACAAACCCAGATTCAACCTTAGCATTTGAATTTGAATCAAGGTCCTCTTTTGCATCGAAAACCAAATGTTCCGGGAGGGCATCCTTCCACCAACTGCGTTTCTCATGCTGACCCTTTGCCAACCCACAAGCAATAGAGGTATGACCTAAACAGAAACACTTTCTGCATCGAAATGGAAGGCCCTCGTAATCTAAAGGTTGTGACCAAGTTCTGTTTTGCACCCTTTAAGATCAATGGTTGCTGGGAGGTTTTTAGCCGTGTTAAGTTCCACCAAGATTCGAGCATAGGTAGTGTGGGTGTAATCAACATGTAGACACTTAAAATTGGTTACTCAATTTAGTGTCCCTCTCATCCATTTACTTGCTTAGGTAACCTGGGGCACGTTTTACGTCACCAACTATCCCCTTGGGATATTATCCAATTTGTGATTTAATCACTTATTCCAAATTTAATTCACCCCATCACATCTTACCCATGAGTGATTAAATATTAAATATTTGATTACGCTTCTTCCCATACATCTTAATCACTTATCTACCCCAAATTTATTCTATCTATGTACCACATCTTTTTTTCCTTTTCCCTAAGCGGGATATTTCCCGTATTCAGGGTAAGTCTTATCTTTCTTGAAATCGCTCATTTTGGCCATCTCGGAAGTCTATTCCGCGATCGGCGCCGACCCATATGGTCGGCGCCGATTTTCTAGGAGCGGCGCCGATTATAAAAGCGAGTTCAGAACTCAGTTCTAGGGACCGAAAAAGAGACCACGAATGAGCGAAAAAGTGAACAAACGAAAAAAGGAAGCACTTACGCACGAACAGAGAGCGAGAGAGATACAGGTTGTGAGAAAGAGAGATCTTCTTAGCATCAATTGTATCAAATTAGGGCGGATCCTGTCTGAATCAATCCCTGAGAGGAGCACCGTTACTTTGTCCACTGTCACATCAGCATCGCACACCACCATCTATCATCTGGTGACTCTGTTCTAGTGTCTCGCCAACTTCGGCTCATCCAACAGACCACATTCGTCTTCTAATTCCCGAATCTTATCGCACAGTCCCTGATTGATCGATCTATCTTTAGTCGACGCCGATCTCACCCAGTCGATGCCGATTAGTCTCAATCGACGCCGACCACATCAGTCGACGCCGATTCTACCCAGTCGACGCTGATTTCCCTGCAGACAGGTAAAAGGACACAGGTAACACAAATTCAGCATTATTTCTTAGTTCCCTGTTTTCTGTGCTTTCTGTCTGCTGTTTAGATTCTGTCTTATTACTGCAATCAGAAGATCTAGCTTTTTACTTACATCTTTTATCATGTATGCTTCTTTTCTTAATTGAAAACATGGACTGACATCCGCCGAGGAAGCTTATCGCTTCCCGGACCCGCTTCTCGGGCAGTCCACCTAAATATCTTTTAACGTGGTCTTTTTTTGTCAAGCATCGGTGTTTTGCAAGATACACGGATCTATTGTGCGAGTTGCTCGTGTGCGCCCGTCTTATCTACATCGGCTTCCTCATTTGTCTACATCTTCGGATCTTATCCATCAGGTATCGATTTTATTGGAGTTTTTCAGGGTTTTTGTGTTTAGTTTGGTGCATTAACTTGGATAGGTAACAAGCGCGAAATTCTTGATCTACATTCTGGCACGCCCGGTGGGACCCAACCAAAGTCCCTTATTGGTAAGTTCATTTCTTCCTAGTTTTGAACTTTGTTCCTTTTCTTCACTGATTTCTATCAGTCCTATTTGAGCATTTCTTTTCATCATTTCAATCTTACTTTTTTTAAGGCGAAATCGTTATCTTCGAAATTTTTCTAGTTCCTTAAAAATAGAAGATTTTTCGTTTCACCGTTATCTGGATATATCTTTCTGGGTTTTTGTTGGTGTTTGCTTAACCTCTTCTTGCGGAGCACTTTGCTTGTTCGTGGGATTGTTCGAGGGGAAGAGCTCAACAATGCGCTTTTTGAAGTCCACACATCTTGGAGAGCTAAATCTACAGGTATTCCTCTTTTACGGTGTTTTCTCCTTTTTAGGATTTCTTTGTCGGTTGCCTATCACATCCAAACACTTCAATTTTTGGTGCTTAAAAAGAACTTAATCGCATTTGGGAAAGAATCTGTTTGACTTGTCTTCATCGAAATCAAACACTTCGTTTTTAAGTGCTTAAAAAGAACTTTTTCTTTGTCATTGCTGCATGTTTTTCATCTAGTTTTAATTAGGCTGGAAAATTGATCAAAATCGGTAGTGACACTATTTGATTTTTATTTTTCACCCTTGCACACAAAGCCAAAATCACTAGGTATAAAGCATTTAAACAAAAATTCCTTCCTTGGCCTCGCCTACTTGGAAGTGATATCCAAGAGGAAGAGCCTACGCGGTACTCAGGCCGCGCTATAAATTCACGGAAGATTTTGGTATATATTGGCAAAGCACCCGACTCCCTTATCGCAGCGGTGTGTGAAGTGCGGGGGTAGGCCCCTATATCAAGCCACGTACCGGTCTTTTACTGAAGTGCCTTCGGGACTCCTCACCAAACATTACCCAAACCATCCTTAGTTTGGCTATCTGAGTAGTTCCTGTTCTAAAAAGCCTTCCCTAACATTTTTTTTTCTTAAAAGCATCAAAATTTAAAGGAGATAATCACTTGCGCTGCTTGAATTGTCTGTGCATTAGTTAGGTCAATATTCTTTTCTGCGTGTTTATGACGGTTATCACTCGGTCACAATCTAGAAGAATGGCTCAACTGGTTCCTTCTTCCTCCGAGATCACCACTAGTGTGGAGGTTTCGGCACCCCCCCCAATCTTCCTCGGGACCGCTGTTAGTTGGTTCCCCATCCTGGTCATATAATCCTTTCTATCAAGCCAAGGCAATCCCATCACATCCAGCTTCCCCTAGTCCTTCGGAAATATCATTTGGCTCGGAGTATGTTCCCCACGGGGATCCTGAATTCCAGGCATTCCTCGACCGCAATCCGATAGCCCTCATGGACTACCTAGTACACAAATCTATTCAAATATCTGATCAAGGACCACCAATCCAACAAGTGT
Organism: Taxus chinensis; assembly: GCA_019776745.2. Classification (NCBI taxonomy): domain Eukaryota; kingdom Viridiplantae; phylum Streptophyta; class Pinopsida; order Cupressales; family Taxaceae; genus Taxus; species Taxus chinensis. Next base: position 3,338,463 of record CM034152.1, on the reverse strand, counting down.
ACGATTACCCTCGTGGATCATCCCAAGCCTTTGTAGAGCAGTTTGCATCGTCGCTCTTGCCTCGAGTCACGGAGAAGAGCGAAGCCCCTATGCCTCCCTTTTCTCTTCCACCTACCATATCGACTAGTTCTCAAATAGTCTTACCTATTCCTAACACCGCAGTTACCTCGAGTATTCCACAACCTACTTCTGAGAAGTCTTCTGCCTTGGCTATAATGAATGTGTCTGCACACGTGCATATTGCTGTTAATTCATCTATGCCCTCCATTGTGTCCCAAGGTCAGTACCTCTTCATGAGCCAACCCCCTCCGAATAGTCAATTGGCTCCTACTTCTCGTCCTCTAGGGGGTCTTTCTTCCAATGTTCCAGCAACTGTGACCTTCACCCATCCTCTAACATCGGCAACCTTAATACCTAATCCGGCAGTAGAAGGCCCCTTTCAGGTCTTGTTCCCCAACATGTCCAATCCAACCAACACCCATGTTCCTCAATCTGTCCCGATCCAATCAACAAACATAGGAGTCCACCAATCACAGGCTCCATCCGTCACCCAACCTTTATTTTCTCAACCACTTATTATCTCACAGCCTGCCTATACGCAAGCTATCTCACAGCAAATACCCCACCCGGTGTCACCCAGAACACCTGGTTATTCCTCTTATCATCCTATCCATCAACAGATGAATCCTCCATTGACACCTCAACAACATCCACCACTTACTTCTTATGTAGGACATACCAATGTACCTCCTCCTCAATCTGACGTGGTTCAAATTCTCTTCAAGAAAATCACAGACTTGGAAGCCTCCACAAAAGGGGCTCGTCCTTCATACTCCTTTGAAGAAGTGTGTAATGAACCCATTCACCCCTCAGTAGCTTTCAAGCCTTATCCTCCCCAATGGGAACTTCCTAAATTTTTAAAATTTCATAGTCGGGAAGACCCTCAACAACATTTGCGAGCATTCAAACATGCTTGCTACCTCATAGTCCAGGATCAGGAGCTTATGCTCCGTACCTTTCCTATGTGTCTAGCAGGACCTGCTTTAGACTGGTACAATAACATTCCTCAACATTCCCTGTTTTCTTTCTCTCAATTGGCCCAAATGTTTGTTGAAAACTTTTCAATAAATATCGCGCATAAGATCTCAATCACAGATCTTTATAACATTTGCCAATTCGATGATGAGTCTATTGCAGACTTTGTCGCTCGTTGGAGAGGGATAATCAACCAATTGTCTTTCTCCCTTCCTCAATCCCAACAAATCGAGTTTTTTACTCGATCTTGTGCTAATCACATTTCTTCTACTTTAAGGATCCAAACTTTTCATACCTTTGAAGAAGCCTTCACGATGGCACGCAAACTTGAATCTCGCGCCATTGAGCAAGGGAAGCTAAAACTTCGCTCTAAATCTAAACCAGATTTTTCTCGGTTTACCAAACCAAATTCTTCCCCTTCTAAAGACAAAAATCAAGGATCCACCAACGCTATCATACTAAAAGCATCACGAGCCGACAATACTTCTAATCAAACACCACGAAGAGACCCCTCATCTTCTCGAAAAGGGACTTCATCATCTCGATCCTTCGCTCCATTGGGGGAATCATATGCCTCTATCTTAGAAAAAATGTTGGAAGTTCGCATGATCGAACTTCCCCCCATTAGGGATGTTGATGAAAGCCGAGAACGCCCATTCTGGTATAGGGAAAATGATTTCTGTCCTTATCATAGAACCAAGGGTCATGACATCGAACGATGTCAGACTTTCAAAAATCTTGTCCAGAAATTCATTGATAAAGGCGAGCTCATTCTGGATAACCCAAATGCTCCCCCAAATCAGGCACTTGATGTTTTTAAACAACCTTTTCCCAATCATGCCCCGAACCATAATACTCCAGAGTCTCAAAAACCAAACACCCACACTATCAACTTCATCTCTACTGAAGAATCTTCTTCTGAAACCAAGCCATCTGCGAACACCTCAATCGAATCAAACCTCCTTCACTTCTCAATCCTGAACTCCACCATCTTCATATAGCCCGTCTTTGTAAAAGGAGAAATTCATGAGCTGGTTGTCAGCATTAGAAAGTTGTATGCTATAAAAAAGCAGTGTATGAGACCTTATAAGCAATGTTGTTTGGATTGATTGAAATGTGGATTCCTTAACATGTTTCCATGATAGAGCTTAATGGTTGTTGCTGATCCGTTACGTTCTGGGCCCAGATTTGATAGTTGTCACTGTTTCAATGTCCCCTTTTGTGAATAAACATTGAAGTGCTAACAAATAAGCCAGCTGTCCTCGGATAATGTGAAAATTGGCAGATTTTTGATGATGATGCACGAGTGTTGAGATTCGTACAATGCCAAGGAGATTGTTGCTGGTCAGAATATTGTTTGGGACCAATGGTTTGTATGAATGAAGGTAGAATAAACTTTGTTGACAAGAGATCTTATACAATTGAAAACAAATACCCATTCCGAAGTGTCTTGTTTGGCACTTGAATCCAATTTAGCAATGTTGATTGCATCATAATAGAAAGATGTATGCTTCAAGGATTGGAAGAGCACCATTTAGGAACTAAAGACAAACCAAGGAAGATCTGGTTTGGGTAGTCCCATCTCAGCAAAGAAGAAAAACATCCTATGCCAATTCCTAGCCCACAATTTTAAAGAAATATCAAGCCTACCTTGCTTGGTCTTATTCCAGAGTGAAGGTAAAAAAAAAAAAAAAAAAATATAGAATTTTACTTCGCATGAAGATCCCCTTTGAGGCAATAATAAGCCATTTAAGAAAGAAAAAAACAAGGCCTATTAACCCACTGGTTTTCCCATGAAACATGCAGAAGAATTGAAGAAATTGAGAGATGGTGGCATCATTCAACCTACTATGATACTTTCTGGTTGTCAACCTTGTTCTAGTTAAGAAAGAAGACAAGATCATCAGACTTTGTGTGGGATTTTTTAGGAATCTAAACAAAGCATCTTTGAAGACATCTATCCTTTGCCAACATGGAGAATGTTGCAGCTGTGACAGGGTCAGAATGCTTTCTACTCTACTTTTGGAGGTTTCTTCTCCGGTACAATCAAGTAGTTGTTAAGGAATCCAGAAAAGACTTAAGACACCTTCCACTACTCTCCCTTGGGGGACCTATGTTTTTTTGTAAGGAGCCTGTTAGATTGATGAATGCTAGGGCTAGTTTTCAAAAGGGCAATGGATGTTTTCTTTGCTTGGTTTCTATCATGAGTTTATTGTTAGTTTACAGATGATGTGACTATTTTCTCAAAGACAGCAGCAGACCCATTTGCAACACCTATAGAAGATGTTGATCAGATTGTAGGGAGTATGCATTGCACTTAATCCACAAGAAGTGTCATTTTGGGGTGGCAAAAAATCCAGCTATAAAGGGCCTATTGTGTTCCAAACAAGGTGTTATATAGTTTCCTGAGAGAGTGGAAGCAATCAGCACGTGCCTATCCAAGAAACCAAGAAGGTATTCAAATCTTTTCTTTGCAAAATCAATTCATTAGGAGTTTTGTCTCCAATTTTGCTGAGTTACCTTCCTATCACAAGCATGCTAAGAAAGGATCAAGTTATTAATGGGAGAGGCTGCCCTCCAGCTTGTGAAGGATAAAGGATGCCTCAAGCTGCACCTATTTTTGGCAGCTCTAACTATAAGAATGCCTTTCCAAATCTTCTCTTTTCATCTGAAATTTATATTGCTTCAGTTTTGTTACAAAAGGATGAAAATGGAGCTGAGAGGCCTAATTGCTTTCTACAGGCTTTCAAGTACTGAATTAAGATACACAAGTATGGAGAAACAAGCATTTGCATTATTAAAGCAACAAAGATTTTCAGGCCCTACATTTTGAGTTCAAATGTTGTTTTCTTATGTTCCCCACAAACCATGGTTTCAAGATATTTATCTACAATTGAGATTCAGCAAGAGATGTAGATGGGGTAACAAATTACAAGAGTTGATATGGCCTATCCCCACAACAAAGCGGTAAGAAGAGGTTTAGGGTCGTTCCAAACTCATGGCTGAGAGTAATTTGCAGAATGTAGAAGTGAATCAGCTAGGGGAATAAAGGGTAGATCTCCTTGATAAATTGATGAATTCTGATTGGTACAAGGATGTGGGTCTATTACTTAAAGCACTTATGTTTGTCCTAGTCACTTAAATAAATCAGCAAAGAGCTCAAGTTGGCTTCTCAGAAATATTCATCATACCTTAGGCTGGCTTGGAAAATCCCTGAGGTTCCTCGTGCAAATGCAATACTGAAGATGAAGCTCCCAAGTTGATTGTTGATTCCATGGGGATTTTGGTGAAGGAACATTTTGTTGGGAGAGTGGGGGATAGCACATCAGATTTTAAGAGCGGTTATTGGGGGCACTCTTTTCAAAGATCAAAACCGGCTAGTTAGAATATTCATAGTTGCCAACGCTTCTCAGGAAGATTGAAAGCTTCAAGCTCCCTTCCTTTGTATGCCTGTATCAGTTAAAGCCCCCTGCAAACAATGGGGAATTGATTTTTATTGGTGAGATTTCAGTCATCCTTCTAGTGTTGGTTACAAATGATCCTTGAGCAACTGATATTTGGTAGACACTTAAAATTTGTATACTCAATTTAGTGTCCTCTCATCCATTTACTTGCTTGGTAACCTGGGGCACGTTACGTCACCCAACTATCCCCTTGGGATATTATCCATTTGTGGATTTAATTCACTACTCTAAATTTGAATTCACGCCCATCAATATCTACCCATGAGTGATTAATTTTAATTAAAATATTTAATTACTCTTCTTCCCATGCATCTTCATCACTTATCTACCCCAAATTTATTCTATCTATGTATCACATCTATTTTTCCTCTTCCTACGCGTGATATTTCCCGTATTCAGGTTAAAGTCTTATCTTTCTTTAAATCGCTCATTTTGGGGGCCATCTCCGGGAGTCTATTTCCGCGATCAGCGCTGACCCATATGGTCGGCACCAATTTTCTAGGAGCGGCACGATTATAAGCAAGTCAGAATCTCAGTTCTAGGACCGAAGAGAGAGCGACAAATGAACAGATGAAAAAAGGAAGCACTTACGCATTAACAACGCGAGAAGAGACCAGGCTGTAAGAAAAGAGAGATCTTTTAGCATCCGGGTGTCAAGTAAGGGTAGAGTCCTGTCCCGAATCATCCCTGAAGGAGCACCATTCCTTACTCTGCCCCACATCCGTCAACTCGCACACAACCATCCTATCATCTGGTGACTCTCTGTTCCAGTATCTCGCGCCAAACTTCGGCACATCCAGCAACCACATCACCTTCAAGTCCCGAATCTTATCGACACTCCCCTGATTAATCGATCTGCCTTTAGTCGAGGCCCCCCCCGATTTCTCACCCAGTCGACCCTGATTCGTCTCAATCGACGCCGACCAACATCATTCGACGCCAATTCTTCTAGCCCAGTCGACGCCGATTTCCCCCTGCCGACATTAACAGGACACAGTAACAACAAACTCCCACATTTTTCATAGTTCCCTGTTTTTCTGTACTTTCTGTCTGCTGTTTAGATTCTGTCTTATTACTGCAATCAGAAAATCTAGCTTTTTACTTACTCTTTACTCAGTTGTCTTTCTTTTCCTTCTCAATTGAACGAGGACTAACTCCGCCGAGGAAGCCTTTATCGCTTCCCGACCGTCTTCTCGGAGTAGTCCACCCTAAATTCCGCTACGCGTCTTTTCTGTCGCATCTGTGTCTTGCAGGGTTACTCTGATCTTTTGTGGCGAATTGCTCGTGTGCGCCCGTCCTTATCCTACTCGCTTCCTCATTCGTCTACATCTTCGGTCTTATCCATCACGTACGATTTTATTGGAGTTTTTTCAAGGGTTTTTTTTGTGTTTAGTTTGTGCATTAACTTGGCAGGTAACAAGTCGAAATCCTTGATCTACCTTCTGGCACGCCGGTGGGATCTGACCAAAGTCCCTTATGGGTTAAGTTCATTTCTTTTTTAAGTTTTGAGCTTTGTTCTTTTTCTTTCTTCACTGATTCTATCATTCTAATTTGTGATCATCTCTTTTCATCATTCCCCAATCTGCTTTTTATATGCGGAATCGTTATTCTGAGTTTTTTCTATTTTCTTAGATAAATTTTTTCGTTTCAATCACCATTATCCTGATATATCTTTCTGGATGTTGTTTCGTGTTTGCTTAACCTCTTCTTTGGCGGAGCACTGTTGCTTGTTTCGTGGGATTTTCGATGGGAAGAGCTCAACAACGTGGCTTTTTGAATTCCACCACCTTAGAGAGCTAAATCTACAGGTATGCCTCTTTTACGGTGTTTTCTCCTTTTTAGGATATTTCTTTGTCATTTTGCAATATCACAATCCAACACTTCAATTTTTAGTGCTAAAAGAATTTAATCGAACGAAAAAAAAAAAAATCGCATTTGGAGAACTGTTTGACTTGTCTGCATCCAATCAAACACTTTGTTTTAAGTGCTTAAAAAAGAACTTTTCCTTCTGTCATGGATCATGTTTTTTTCATCTAGTTTTATAGGCTTAGAAAAGTGATCAAAATCGGTAGTGACACTATTTCTTTTATTTTTTCACCTTGCACACAAGCCAAATGACTAGGTATAAAGCAATTTAAACAAAAATTCCTTCCCTGGCCTCGCCTACTTGAAGTGATCTCCAAGAGGAAGAGCCTACCGGTAACTCGTGGCCGCCTATACAATTCACACGAAGATTGTTGGTATATATTGGCAAAGCACCCGACTCCCTTACACAGCGGTGTGTGAAGTGCGGGGGGTAGGGGCCCCTATATCCAAGCCAGTACCGGTCGTTTACTGAAGTGCCCTTCGGACTCCTCACAACACAGTACCCAAACGCATCCTTAGGTTTGGCTCAATCTGAGTAGTTCCTGTTCTAAAAGCCTTCCCTAACATTTCTTTTCTTAAAATCATCAAAATTAAGGAGATAATACACTTTGCGCTGCTTGAATTGTCTGTGTCATTAGTTAGGTCAATCTTCTTTCTGCGTGTTTATGACGGTTATCACTCGGATCACCTCTATAAGAATGGGCTCAACTGGTTCCTTCTTTCCTCCGAGATCACCACTATGTGGAGGTTTCGGCACCCCCCCAATCTTCTTCTTCCTCGGGACCACTGTTAGTTGGTTCCCCATCCGGGTTCAAGGATCATCCTTCTATCCACCAAAGCAATCCCATCACGTCCAGCTTCCCTAGCCGTCGGAAATACATCTGGCTCGGATATGTTTCCCCGCGGGGATCCTGAATTCCAGGCATGTCCCTCGACCGCATCCCGATAGCCCTCATGGACTATACCCTAGTACACAAATCTATTCAAATATCTGATCCAGACCACCAATCCAACAAGTGTACTACGATATCCTCGTGGGATCACCCCAGTCCTTTTAGAGCAGTTTGCATCATCTCTCTCTCTCTTGCCATCTAGTCACGAGAAGGGCGAGGCCCCGATGCCTCCCTTTTCTCTTCCACCTAACCTATCGACTAGTTTCAATAGTCTTACCTATTCCTAACACAACACCACCGCAGTTACCTCGAAGATGCCACAACCTACTTCTGAGAGCCTTCTGCCCTGGCTATAAGAATCGTCTGCACCCCCACATATTGCTGTAATAATTCATCTATGCCCCCATCGTCCCAAGGTCAGTACCCTCTTCATGAGGCCAACCCCCTCCGACTAGTCAGTTTGGCTCCTACTTCTCGTCCTCGAGGGGGGTCCTTTCTTCAAATGTTTCCACTTCCCGCAACTGTTACCTGCACCCATCCTCTAACATCGGCACCCTTAATACCCTAATCCAGCAGTATGAAGGCCCCTTTCCGGTCTTGTTCCCAACAGTCCAATCAATCGCACTTCATGTTTCCTCAAATCTGTCTCGATTCAATCAACAGCATAGGAGTCCACCAATCACAGGCTCCATCCGTTCATCCAACCTTCATTTTTCCTCACCACTTATTATCCGCACCAACAGCTGCCTATACGCAGCTACTTACAGCCAAAGACCCCACCCGTCACCTCAACACCTGGTTTTCCTCTATCATCCTAATCCATCAACAGATAATCCCCCGTTGACACCTCAACAACATCCACCATTTTGGCGTCTTAATGTAGGACATACCATGTGCCTCCTCCTCAATCTGACGTGGTTCACATTCTCTTCAAGAAAAAATCGCAGAATTGGAAGCCTCCACAAAAGGGTTAGGTCTTCTCTCCTTTGAATAAGTGTGTAATAACCCATTCACCCCTCAGTGGCTTTCAAGCCAAGCCTTATCCTCCCATGGGAACTTCTACATTTCAAATTTCATATTCAGGAAGACCCTCAACAACATTTGTGAGCATTCAAACATGCTTGCTACCTCATAGTCTAGATCAGTAGCTTATGCTCCGTACCTTTCCTATGTCTCTAGTAGGTCGCTTTAGAACGTACCATCCCATTCCTGCAACATTCCTTGTTTTCTTTTCTCTCAATTGGCCGTCTATGTGTTGTTGAAACTTTCAATAAATATCGCGCATAAGATCTCGATCACAGATCTTTTAATTCCGCCACATTCCGATGATGAGTCTATTGGCAGACTTGTCCGCTCGTTGAGAGGAATAATCACCAATTGTCTTTCTCTCCCCTTCCTTCAATCCCAACAAATCGAGTTGTTTACTCGATCTTTGTGCTAATCACCATTTCTTTTCCACTTTAGGATCCAAACTTTTCATACCTTTGAAGAAGCCTTCACGCTGCGCACGCAACTTGCATATCTCGTGCCATTGAGCAAGGTAACTAAACTTCGCTCTAAATCTAAACCAGATTTTTCTCTCTCTCTGTTTAACGCAAAAACCAAATTCTTCCCCTTCTAAGGACAAAATCAGGATCCACCAACCGCTATCATATTAAAAGTCATACGAGCTTGATAACACTCCCTAATCAACACCCGAAGAGACTCCTCATCTTCTCAAAGGACTTCATCCTCTCGATCCTATCGCTCTAATTGGGGGAATCATATGCCTCTATCTTAGAAAAAGGTTTGGAATTTCGCATGATCGATCTTCCCCCCATTATGGATATTGATGAAGCCAGACAAACGCCCATTCTGGTAAGGAAATTATTTCTGTCCTTATCATAGAACCAAAGTCTGACCTTGAAACGAGGTCCAGACTTTCAAAAATCTGTCCCGAAATTCATTGATAAAGGCAGTCTCATTCTATATAGCCCAATGCTCCCCAAATCAGGCACTCGATGTTTTTACACAACTTTTTTTCCCAATCTGCCCCGAAACCATATACTCAGAGTCTCAAAACCACACACCCACACTATCAACTTCTCTCTACTGAAGAATCTTCTTCCGAAACCAGCCATCTGCGAACAACTCAATCGAATCAAACCTCCTTCACTTCTCAATCCTGAACTCCACCATCTTCATATAGCCCGTCTTTGAATATTCCAACATTACAAGGCACGGAGTCATCTCTCGCTTGCTTTTTCCTTTGTCGACGCTTCCATCCATACTCGAGACAGTGTCATCCTCAATCTGTCTCCATCGTCAGACATTCTTTCAATACTCGAGGCATTACCCTCCCTTTCGAGTTCCCCACTGCAGACACATCTACCTTCTGTTGCTCCCATTCCCGCTGTCAACATTCCCTTGGTGAACGTACCTATAATTGTGGCCGAATTCAATGGAAGCGTCTTCGATTTTGACCCTGTCCTATCTCCTTTCCTACATAAAGTTTCATCATGCGCGGCGGATTCTACATCAGAGTAGTCCCTTCGCAAGGAACTGCTTCGTTCATCCCCCCCCTTCTTCCATCACTAATTACTTTTCCTATTAAGAAAAATCAAAAGAGTATTACCACACCTTATACGCTCTTTCCGGAACCTAACCCGAGCAACCAAAATCTAACATTACAACCATCAGTATCTCCCCCATTTGCCTCCCCTGAAAGGTTACAATCACCTTATGTTATGCCCCGTGAAGTTGGCACCAATCCCTGAAAAAGGAAAGCCCATATTTCAGACCATCAAAGACTCCTTGGTGCTCTTACCAACAAAAATCTCTCTCTACATACGCCTCATAAACGATTGGATTTGCCCGCTGAGAAGGCGTCTTCTTCTACACACTTATCAAAAGCCATCATCTCTTCACAACACATTCTTCACCATACACCCCGAAAAGTAGCATTCCCTACTAAAATAACTTCACCGGTCACCTCATTCTATGCAGGATCATCATCTTCATTACCAAAAACCAAGGCACTCTATGTTCCTCCGATTACACCTACTTTGGGAGGCTTCTTCCTCATCTAAATCGACATTATCTAAATCATCAGTAAAATTCGACCAAGCAACCCCCTTTGTCTCCAAAGACCGCAAAATTTGTCACATCTCCATCATCTTCAAAATCTATTTTAGGGCTCCTCCTCACCCAAAGTCAATCATGTCTCACTTACTCCCCATCTCAAGTGCCCAAGACTTGCTCCTCCAAATGTCCAACAAATAAGAGGATCCCTAAAAATACTGTTAAACCTAACATGCAAGTTCTTGTGTCTTTTACCTCGGCCGTCGGTTAATGTACAAAGAACACCTCAGCATCCTTCCATTTCGTCTACCGGATTCTACAATCTACCACACCGAATCCTTCAGCACTTATCCAATCTTCTTCATCCATACCCTTTCCTCCGATTAAACTTATAACCTAAAGGGTGAACTACCTGGTTTTACTCTGATTTGATTTTGTGCTTACACCGGACCCCGGTCATGATCTGAGGGATGTCAAGCTCTTCAAGCTGTTGTGAACAACCTTTGGAATAAAGCGATCTTTGCTGGAGGAGGAGGAACAATACCATCCTGTCAACCTTTAGCCCCATCTGGCCCAACGATCCATCACTCAGACCTCGAGTGGTCCACTCTCCTTGATCTCCACCTTCTGCAAATGACCCAATCCATATCGCCACTAGAACCTCAACACTATGATAACCCATCTTCATCTTCAAGCATCTCGACCACCACGGTTGTCATTTCTGGGCAGCCCCTGAAAGGCGTTTCTCCTTCCTCATCAGCCACCAACGGACCCAGGGTCCTCTAAATTCGTGCTACAACCGCAGGATCAAGTTCCCGTGTCTGTTGCGGAGAGTTTATGAACAAAACTCACCCAGGCTCCGGTCAAAATGTCTCTGTTTGACCTCATCAATCCACTCTTCCACAACATCCGCCAGGCTCCTAATCGTAACTCGGCGCATCGGCATTGAAGTCCGATGAGCCCCCAGCCCTTCGAGTTGGTTTTTGGATGAATGGCCATCAAACCAGCCATTTCTTTTGAAGAGTCGGAAATTCCTCCTCTTTCTTCGAGGATTTGGAGGCTCACCTCTTTATCACAGTCCAAATCGACACACCACCGTTAAAACGTGTTATGATCGATAGTGGAGCTGTAACCTCAAACCAACGTCATCTCCGCGCACACGTTTTTGAGCACTTAAGTTACCCGAATGAATGTAGTGTCAACCCCCACCTTTCGCCCTTCGCTCATTTACGATCACTAGCAGTTCTTTAGGAACTCTGGTCTTACCCATTCGAGTAGGGTACGAAGCTGCTTCATGAACTCTTTTACATTGTCGAAGGAAAAATTCCACTATAATATGATCCTCGGACGCTCCTGGATTCGCGCAATGCATTGTGTCCCATCCACCCTCCATCGATGCTTAAATATCAATATGAAGGGCAAAATATATACTCATCCAGGAGATCCTTTTCCTTCCGCACAATGCGACATGAACACAAGATCTGCCCCTTTAAAAGAAAATGCATGTTTCTCCTGACGGGGCCTCTATCTTCTTCCATACCTACAACCAAACTACCGGATTTACAAAATCTTAGAAGAGACCATTGCATTCGTTCTCACTAGGAGAGCTTCCTCTCTTTTCTGTTGATGCCCATCTCAAACCTAATGAGTATGGTAGACCAGACAAACAACCTGAATATCAACCAGGGTCTCGGTCGCATCGTCACCATTGGTCTGCCCAATCAACAGACTAATTTCATCTACGGTGGTCTTGATACGCCTCACTATCGCCCAGATTCTCCTCCTAGGACAAACCTTACTTAACAGGGTTTGATTATCTACAGAATCCCACGTTTGCAAAAACTTATCTATATCGATGTGCGTGGAAAGGCTTTGGCCTAGGAAAATATGAACAAGGTATACATGACCTCACATCCATTCCCACTCTCATCCCACATCAAAAATTTAGTTTAGGATTTAAACCCCTTTCAAAAGCCACCGTCACTATTCTTGATGAGCCTCTTCCTACTGAGGAACCATCTTCTCCCGCTAAGTCAGAAACATCACTTGGATGTGGACGATGACATTTCCATCCCGTCTAACTTTTTTTTTGATCAATACCATTTCCTTAGGGCCGTTTAGCCTATGAGACTAACAATCGGTCCCGCTTCTATACCATTAATCTTCCCTGAAATAGTTGGAGACGATTCTCCTACTATTAACACTATCCACTGTGTGGATGACGTTCCATCCTCACCTATTGTGGGTAAGGATTCATATCTTCCCAAGACTATTCCTTCTGACTCGTCTATATGCTTCTCAACGAGGCCACTATCGACCATAATTAGGGACTCCTCTGAAGACCCTCGCATCATTAGGCGGGGCATCCCTTATCCACAGAGTTAGGAAGATTTTACCCTTTTCTTTCAACCAAAACATCGCCAAGCCTTTTGCTTGTTCAATACGAGGAATGCCATGACTCGATCCCGATATTGTGGTCCCCATCTCGTTACTCTTCCCACTCAAACCAGTTAAGCAAAATTACGTAATGCAACCTAGATTAAGCCCTTCTTGTTAAAGAAGAATTAACAAATCGCTTTGCTCTCGCTACTTCATCAAACCATCGATTATTCAACACTGGGTGTCCATGTAGTACCAGAACTAAAGCTACTGGGAAATTCGATTTGACTCTGACTTCCGGGCTCTTAATCTTTCTTTCCAAAAGATGATTTTCCTCTACCTATATCGACCAACCGTAGAATTTAACTACGGGTCATGATGCTTTCTCTTATTGATGGTTCTCTGGATATAATCAAATTCTCATCGCACCAGAAACCAACATAAGCCTTCTGTCATAACTCCTTGGGGGACTTTTTGTTATCGTGTCACCTTTTGGTCTGAAGAACGCAGAGCAACCTATCAACAAGCAAATGACGCTACATCTTCCATGATCTCTTACACAAAACTGTGGAGGATTCGTTGAACTTCTCCTTCGGTAAATCCAAAACGTCGTCAGATTCATCTTTTCATTTCATCCTTGCACCTCTCTTGAGAGGCTTATCCGCTTTTGTCTTCGTCTAAATCCCATCTAAATGCGTTTTTGGCCGGTCTCACTGGTAAACCTTTAGGTTTTATCATTTCCATTATGGGGTATTGAAGTGGACCCCCAAAATAAAATCTATCCTTGAGATGCCTCACAACCCTTCTAACTTAAAGCACTCCGCAGTCTCCAAGGACGTCTTCAGTCATTTGCGCTCGTTTTTATCTCCCATTGTCAGACCTTGTCAACCTTTTCACACCATCCTCTCCGTAAGAATTTTCATTTGAATGGATGAGCATTGCCAAAGCCAAAATGCCTATTAGATGATCTCCCCCAAAGCTTTTTATCTATTCTTCTCTTCTCCACCTGTGCTTAACACCTCCACGCGAGGGGGAGCCTTTCTATCTTATTCCTCCCTGTACCACCACTGACACATGGCTCATGGAAGCCATGATTTCACATCGGGACACTTTGGTCAAAGACAAGGCTGTCTCTTACATGAGTCCTTACCCGCCCATGAGTATGAAAGACACGTTACTACGATCAACTGTAAGGAAAACTAGTTGTCTCGAAAAATCCATATCTGGTACGCAAACTTCTAGAGCTTCTCATTGAGCACGGAGAGAGGGGTCCTTAATCACAACTTCGCATGTCACAGTTCATACCACTTAAGGCTCGCAGATGCAGCAAGCTTATCACGCGAATGATCAATTATCACCCGTTGCTTATGCTCATGACAGAATTTGACCCTCGAGTTATCGGGCCGCAAAAGTCTAATCAAAGGGTACAGGTTTATTGCGATCAATTAGCTGATGCTCCTCTTTCCTCTTGCCGGACACTCAAACCCGCTGCTCCATTCCCGATGACATATCCACAATTGTTTTGGTCTATCTCCTTAAAGTAAGCTCTCTTGATGGTCCAAATGCCAGCAGGGGGAGTTCAGGTTTTGTGATGATTCCTCCTTGGGGTATAAGAAAGCCTTATCACCGTCGCACACAATTTGAGCTTTGAGTGCACTCATAATATGGCTGAAACGAATCTCTTGTCTTATGTCTTGATTCCAAATGCCATTAATCCTCGTGCTCGTCTATTGGACTCTTCGGTGATTCTAACTCATCGTTATCAGTCACGGGCTCTATCAATGCAAAAATATATCCTTCAAAAAGATCGTATATCGTTCTCGGTTCAACTCCAATCTTTTGATAAGTTCCACTCTCCAACACTCTTCCTCGACTGCAAATCGATTTGCAGATCAACTGGCCTCATTAGCCTCACTTATCTCCCTTTTAATACCGAAGCTCGGCGTCTTTAAATGTGGCTGTGCAACGATTAGATCAACCATCTCATCTTGCTCACTAACTTAATTAATGTTGTCCACAACCCATACTCAGTAGAGTGGTATCACATATAGTTGATTATCGATCTCATTTCAGGTGCTTTCCTCCAAATCTGACTTCCAATGGTAGAAGGATCTTTTAACCACGCGCCAATCGCTTAACTATCTAGGCGCCTTCTTTAACAACGCGGCTTTGATGGTATTTTTGCTTCGGTGCCACTCAAAACCCGTGAATCATCTAAAGCCAGCCAGAGGTCCCATGACTGTATCTGTGGTGGAAATTTAGTGCTTCGCTGAGCCCATCGCAATTTTTACGTTTGTGAATATTATGGGGCCTTCTTCTAAATCGATATTATTGTTAAGTACACTAAATAGCGTCAAGTGTCAGCACATTCCCATTCAACACACTCCGAGTCCAAGCTTTGCACCTTCGCGAAATGTGTGGCCTTTTTCGTAGTGGATGATCTTGATCTCATTGGTCTATCAATCCCTTCTTCACAGCGTCTCATTCTATCAGTACGCTGCACTGGAGTTACTTTACTAGTGGGTAGAAGCTATCCCATCTTTCTTCACCAAGGGCTAAACCATAGTGTGATGTTCGTCTATCACACAGGGTCATTTTGTCGCTTTGGCATTCCATAAGCTCATCACAGAGTAATGGTAAGTCTGTCAAGAACGCTGATGTACCTAATCCTGCAAACGCTTTCAACATCAACAAGCTCAGTTTTCTTCTCCCCATTATTAAAAAACTATCTCAAGCTATTGTCAGGCCGAAGATCGTCATAAAACTTTGCGTATATCGGTCCGGCAAGGGTTAACTAGTCGAGCTGGGAGGGATTGGCATTTACATATCCCTTTGCGCTCGGCGGTGGCTTATCAACTACATCGTCCCCTACTGGTGGCTACTATTGTCCCCTTCTCTCTCATCTATGTGTCTATAAGGACTCCTTCCTTTGAAGTCCAAATCTCGTCTCCTCCGTTTTCTCTCAGAGAATTGTCGCGATGAGGTTATCGTCAAAATCGTCTAGCATCAAACTGAATTATAGATGAGCGGCATCTTCACGCCTTGATCAGCATCATGTCTAGCTTGATGTGTCAAGCTGCTTATAACATCACTTCTTGCACACCCTGACTTCAATTGGTTACCTTGTTCTTATGGAAATCAAAATGTCATACACTCGAACGAAGTCAGCGGGGTACGGTTTTTACTCCACTGATGGGCCCGTACATTATCACTCATAAATATGGGTTTGGGGCTTATCATTATCTTCCATGATTGTATACCTGAAGCGGAACCTCTTAATGCTTGCATTTACGGTCCCTTCTACTGTTAAATCATCTTACACAAATCTAGGTCGCAACACAGATCTTTTCATTCATATCATCCGTCAATATAACCAAGTCCTCTCCTTTCGTGTGATTCGAAATTTTGTGGTTCTTTCTCCAACGCCTTTTGCCACGTTACCTTAAATATGAGTTCGCGGCTCTACTCCTTGTTCACGCTTTCTTTTGGCTATGTTCCTCCTCAGGTAGGAATACCTTAATCACCCATTCATTTCATTCATAAGTTCATCCGTCCCAATTACTTATCTCTTAATCGATCTACTCGGGGCATGAGTCAATGTTCTTCTATGTTCTCTTCCCCTCCATCTGATCTATCTAGTCTAAAAAAACCTCAGCTTCTTCCAAGAAGAGTTTTTCAAAAAAAAAAAAAGAATGCTATCCAAAAGATAGACTGATACTGATCCCTTGAGGACAGTTATCCATACATTATCAAGTGATCACAAAGAAAATAGATCAATTCCCTTGAAGGATGGCTTTTCAAAAATTCAAAAAATATAGACCATACCCTCGAAGATGGCTATCATTCAAATTCAAATACAGACCGCTCCCTGAGGACGGCTGTTCCTCAAAGAACTATTCCAGGCTTCGTGATCAGTCTTTTAATCGTTTATACACTTGTTTAGCATCACTGAAAGACTTCCCGTCTCGATCAGTTCTTTCCATATCAATCAAACTCCCCGATTGATCAGTTTGCTTTTCTGCCAAAATCATAAGCTGAGATTTAAGACCTTTTGTCCGATCATATGGAGAATCCTATTTCCCTACTATGACAGGTATTTGTCCTTGTAAATTCCGACAAGATACGTACTTTTCTTTGCTTTTCTGTAGCCTAGATCTCTTTTTGCGACTAGTTAGTGTCAGGTTTATTTTAATCTTATATAGGGCCTTGTATGCTTGGTCTTTCGGTTCACTATCTGGATTTATCTAGGGTCAGTTGGAATTCCGACTTATCTTTTTTTCTTATCCGCGATCTTCTCTTCTAATAAGTTGTTTCTATTATACATCTTAAGCTCTTGCAAGAGTATTCCCATTTCTTTGTCTTGCATCCCGTTAAATTGGACATTTCACATGTTATTTCAATCAAATTTTATCTTTCTATCTTAAATTCATCTTATCTATCAAAACATCTATCTGTATTCATTTCTCATTAAACTTCATCCATAATCAACACATCTATCTCTCTATCCCACATATCGAAAAATATGTATATCCAGGTACGTACATCTACCTATACTATCATGACATCAAACACATCCATCTATCTATCCATCAAAATATCGAAAAATATATGTAACATCGCAAGGTACCTACATCGACCTATATCTATCGCTCAAATAAACAGCCTCCATCTATCTATCCATCAACATGTACATCCAAGGTACATTACATCTATCTAATACTAATCCATACCTCAAACACTGTACAATCCAAGTACAATCACATCCATCTAATCAAAGTTTATATCCACCTATCAATCTATCTAATCACATCCGATTTCTATCCATCTATCAGTCCTATATCTATCAATCCTCTATTTTATCCTCTATCAGTCTATATCTATATCCATCTCCTCCATGTATATCAAAATTAAAGCATGATTACAATTATATGACAAATAATACAATGATGTAATCTATGTCTAATTGTGTGTCTGGTAACAAAATGGGTGCTTTCAATCAGCCATCTATACAATGCCTATCCCAATCGATGCTACAATCACTTATACAATACAAAATCTATCAATCTCTTATAGTAAAGGTCGATGCAGTGGAGACACTACTCCAGCTCTCCTCACCCTCCTCTGCACCTGGCTGTCTCTCTGGCCTGCACGCTTCGAGCTCGATCCACCTGCTGCTGGAGGTCTCCACTCTGGCACCTCGATCTCTCCCTCTCCCAGGCTCCAAACCCCACCTGGGCTCGCCGCTGTAGCCGCGCTGCTCCATCCTCCTCGCACACCGTACCGAGCCATCTGGGGCATGCTTGCGCTAGGGCTCCCTCATAGTAGTCTCACCGAATAGTATCATCTCACCTCCAGCGAGGAGCGACTGGTAAGGTGCTCAGGCTCACTACCCTGTTCTCTGAACGATGCTGACTGGTGTTGCTAGGGCTGCTGTCACTGCTGCTGGTGCTGCTCTAGCTTGGGTCTGCTGGGTGCGGTGCTGGTGTGCCTCCTCCTAGGGTCGTGCCCTGTGTAACCTTACTCTAACGTGTCACCGGTCTCCTTCCATATTTGCCCAGGGCCTCCCTATGTCGAAAGTAGCGCATCCCTCTTCTAGATCGTATATATCTCGCCTACCTGGCGATCGGTGTCTCTCTCCACAATTAGGGCATCCCTCTCCTCTTTCAGCCCTGATCTCCTCCAGATCTACTGATGTGTCTGTGTAAGGGGTGGCATGCTCTCTCCCTCTATCTAATCGCACATCGCAGCTATGTCCTCCTCGTCATCATCTATAGATGGCGGGAGCTGTCCTGGTAGCTCGGTGGTCATACCATGCTGCGTAACCCTCCTCTCCCCTGCGTCATCATCGCTGTCTGTAGAGGGTGGCGCCTCTCATTCAATGGGTCTGCCGGGATCAAAGTCGGCCAATTCCGTCTCCCTGCTATCCCGCCTATATGGCATGTAGGTTGGTCGCACTGTCTGGTCTAGGCCGAACTTCCATCAATATCGCGCATAAACGGACCTCGCTCCCCCACATATCCGGCCCTATGCCCCTGACCACCACAGGCTCCGTTCTCATGCTATAACCAAAGTGGGCATCCTGACTCAGCCCTGTCTGGAAATGCCCGATTTGGCCTCCAGATGACCTGTCTGGTGTCAGCATCCCTGAATGCTCAGAGTACCCCTCGTGGCCGGTATCTACCTGTATCCCCTGCGGGCCCTGTCATCCCGCCATACTCCGACAATCCATATCAATCCCTCCCACTACTCCATGCTAGCATCCTTAAGCCCGGCTGGCCTGATCAACCGCTATGTGCTCATATCCCCAATGAGCACAAAACTGACATCAATCCCTGTCCTCTAGCCATGTGTCCATCCACCATACTCCATGATATTCTGAGCTATCAGGGGCATCCAAGCGAAGGCAAAACCCGGTCTGACGCAGGAGTCGCACACAGTCTAACATAACAATGGGAATCTCCCACCTCCTGAATCTGCAGGGGCCCAAAGGAGAGATAGCCATCTGCATCAATGCTATCCCGGCGCCATACTCGAGGGCTATCCTCCTGTAATGAGGCTAATCACTCCTACCCCTACCCGGGGAAAAAAGCCAGATACTATCTCTGAGTCACTGCCGCTTTCTCTATATCAATCACCTAGGGCCCTCTGCTGCTGCTTGCATCTCCGGCGGTGTGATCTCAATCGGGCTCCCCAATGATCTGCAGTCTCAGATCCTGGAATATTATCCTCATGGTGTTGATGGTCATTCACCCCGTCCTTAACCAAAAAGTGCACGTATGGGTTGTTCCCACCACGTCGCACTAGTGCCCGCATGAGCTCCACATCTCGTGGCACTCGTCTTAATACCGGAAACCCCCGATCCCGCTAGCTCTAAATGTCGCCATCTCATCAATCACATCAGGGAGAAATCTTCTCCCTAACTCAGGAATAGCACCTCCTATGTAGAGCCTCTCTGTGCCCTCATCCACGACCCTCAAAGCATAATTAGTCTCTTATTTCCCCCAAATCGAACATACGAACCAAATTCTATCATCATAGAAGTTATTTACCAATCGACGTCGAGTTAACCTAATCGGCGTCGATCTAAATGTGAGTCCGCCAAACGATTATATCACTCGACGCCGCTCATGCTACAATTCGACGCCGATTCTACCACTCGGCGCCGAAAAAAAACTGCCTGTCCGGACATAAACGCGGGAACCCAGCCTCCCAAAAACAAAAAAAATCCAATGAAACAAAAATCCAGTACAATGGGTTCAAGATGACCACTGACCCCTGTCGTGTCCTCCTGCCTTCTGATCGCTCCCAGAGGCTTCATGGCGCTCAAAATCAGATTTCTGACTCTCTCTAATCAACGTCACGTTGAAAATAATCGTTTACATTTTTCCGTTCGCATTATTATGAATGTTCCTGGAATTGGGTCGGGGCGCCGATTTTTGTGGGCTCGAACTCCGTTTCTTTTAGTCACCTCGCCGATTCCTTGGGTCGCGACACCGATATTTCCATATTTGGTTTGCCATATGTTATGATGCTTGGCTTTACTTAATCTATCTGATCATTGTTGTGTGCTGAATTTTGCATTTGGTTGGCACATCTTTTTTATATCACCATCATTTTTGGGTTTGTTCCCTTTGCATGGGACCCTCGTCTTTTTTTGACAACTTAGAGTTAAAAAGACGGGTCTTAGGCCTAACGTCGTCGCATAGAGACCGTGAGTGGTCACCAATGTGAATTCCTTAGGTTGCTACCTTTTTATGCGTCATCACTGATCAATCTACTCCGACATCCGACTGGGGGCATCCTGTATTTTTTCATCAACTACCTTTTTCAAACTGGATCCACTTTGTTCTATCACCGGGCATCTCATCCCTAGTGTGAGGGGATCACAAAGAGGTCATCACCAAACATTCTCCCTTCTTCATCCCTTTGTTTTTGTCCTTATACCCTTTGCTTATCGCAAGTCTTTGACAAAAAGGGCAAATGTGACCTTAAAATTTGGTTTACTCATTTAGTGTCCCTCTCTCATTTACTTGTCTTGGGTAACCTGGGTCCACGTTTACGTACCACTATCCCTTGGGATATTATCCAATTGTGATTAATCACTTACATCTAATTTAATGTCACCCCTCATATATTACCCATGAGTGATTAAATCTTAAATATTACATTACGCTTCTTTTCCCATGCATCTTAAACACTTATCTACCCCCAATTTATTCTATCTATGTATCACATCTAGTTTTCCTCTGTCCTTTTTTCCCTCTTCCCTAAATCGGGATATTTCCCATATTCAGGGGTAAGTCTTATCTTTCTTGAACGCTCCATTGGTGCCATCTCGGAGTCCTATTCCGCAGATCGGGCGCTGACCCATATGGTCGGCGCCATTTTTCTAGGAGCGGTGCCGATTATAAAGCAAAGTCCAGGAACGCAGTTCTAAGGACCGAGAGAGAGCGAAAAAGTGAAACAGATGAAAAAAGGAAGCACTTATGCATGAACAGAGAGGTGAGAGACACAGTTGTGAAGAAAAGAAGATATCTTTTATCATCCAGGTGTCAAGTAAAGGGCAGATCCCTGTCTGAATCAATCCCTGAGTAGGAGCACCGTTACTTCTGCCCACATCACGTCAACATCGCACACACCATCTATCATCTGGTGACTTCTCTTTTCCATTATCTCGCAACCTTCGCACATCCAGCAGACCACTCACCTTCTAATTCCCGAATCTATCGGCACAGTCCCTAGATTATCGATCTGCTCTTTAGTCGACCCGATCTCACCCCGTCGACGCCACCGATTCGTCTCAATCGACGCCGACCACATATTCGACGCCAAGTCTACCCAGTCGACGCCGATTTCCCTGCAAAGACGGGTAAAAACAGGGATAAACACAAGTAAGAACAGGGGGCGGTCCAACAAAAAGGGGGGTCGATATAAGGTGTTAACATATTGTTCCCGTATTTTCTTTCTGTACTTTCGTGTCTGACTGTTTAGATTCTGGTCTTATTACAGAAGCAATCAGAAAATCCACAGCTATGAATAACTATACAATCTTTTATCTTTATCTTCTTTCTGTTGTATGAACGTGGACTAACACCGCCGAGTAAGCTTATCGCTTCCCGACCCGCTTCTCGGGTCATCCACCTAACTATCTTTTAACGGCCGTCTTTTTCTGTCAACATCGTGTCTTGCAGGTTACTCGATCTATTGTGCAATTGCTCATTAGCTGTGTGCTCACCGTCTATATCTACATCGGCTTCCTCCCCCAAATTTCGATCGACATCTCCGATCTATCCAATCAGGTATCGATTTTATTCGGTTTTTAGGGTTTTTTGTGTGAGTTTTGGTGCTTACTTGGACATGGTAACATCGCGCAATCCTTGATCTCGCAATTTTATAAAATGAGTTTGAGGCAATTCATCTATAAAGGGCAACACATCCAAGTGTAAGGATTTCTTGCTGAATCATATCATATGTAGATTTGGGTTCTAGTTACGATTGTGTCTGATAACTGCTATGATGTGTTTTTAGAAGCCAAGCCTTTGATGACTTGTAATGAATATGGATAAGTCTGGCCTATTCTTCAAACTAACACCCACAAGGGAAGGGAAACGCTGAATCAAGTAAAAAAAACTTGCCAAATCATTAGAGAACCTGGAAATCAACAAGAAGAAGTGGAGAATGTTGAATTTGCGTTTTGGACTCTAGGATACCCAAAAAGAGCAACTGGGGTAAAATCCCATTTGAACTATGTATGGAACTCAGCTTTGGCTGCCATTACACCTGCTATCCACTTTTTTTTTCCTTTTCCCAGTAGTTTGGAGGATTAAGAACATGGCCCATATGAATCACTAATCAATCAGATCATTGGTTGGATGATAAAGGAGACTTCTCAATCAAGGCATTCAGGTTTTAGGGCGAAAATTGAAAGAAGTTGTTTGATAAAAGTCCACCCGCTTGGGCTATTCAGTGTGAGATCTGTTTTGCTGTGGGATAGTAGGCATAAGACAGGGCCAGCAATGGAACATTGAATGCTCTAGTGCTATAAATCTCGTCTCCTGGGAGCGGTGTCTCTCTTCGCACAATTAGGGCATCCCTCTCCTCTGTCAAGGCCCTGATCTCCTCCAGAGCTACCTGATGTGTCTGTGTAAGGGTGGCATGCTCTCCCTCTAGTCTATCCAGCATCGCAGCTATGTCCTCCTCGTCAGCATCTATAGATGGCGGGAGATGTCGTGGTAGCTCGGTGTCATACCATGCTGCGTAACCCTCATCTACCCCTGCGTCATCATCGCTGTCTGTAGAGGGTGGCGCCTCTCTCAATGGGTCTGCCGGGATCAAAATCGGCAAATCCGTCTCCCTGCTATCCCACCTATATGGCGTGTAGGTGGTCGGCACTATCTGTACTAGGCCGAACTGCCTCAATATCCGCATAAACGGGACTCGCTCCCACATATCCGGCCTACGGCCCCTGACCACCCGGCTCCGTCTCAATGCTACCAAGTGGGCATCCTGACCAGCCCATGTCGGAAATGCCCGATATGGCCTCCAGATGACCTGATCTGGTGTCAGCGTCCTGAAATGCTCAGAGTACCACTCGGCCGATCTACCTGTATCCCCTGCGGCCATGTCATCCCGCCATCTCCGAAATCCATAATCAATCCCTCCCACTCCTGCTAGCATCCAAGGAAGCCCGGATGGCCTGATCACCGCTATGTGCTCATATGCCCAGCAATGGAGCACAAAACTGACATCAATCCCTGTCCTTTGGCCAGTGGTGTACATCCATAGCTCATGATATATCTGAGCTATCAGGGGCATCAGCGAAGGCAAAAACCTGTCTGTACTGCAGGATGTCGCAAACACAGTCTAACAGTAACAATGGGAATCTCCCACCTCCTGAATCTGGCAGGGCAAAGTAGGAGATAGCCATCTGAATCAATGCTATCCGCCTACTTCGAGGGCTATCCTGCCTGTACTATGAGGCTATCCTCACTACCCCAGATACTATCTCTGAGTCATCTGCCCTGTCTCTATATAATCACACTAGGGCCCTCTGCTGCTGCTCTCGCGGTGTGATCTCAATCGGGTCCCCAATGATCGGCAGTCTCAGAATCCTGAATATATCCTCATGGGTGATGGTCATCTCACCCGTCCTGAACCAAAAAGTGCACGTATGGTTGTCCCACCGTCGCACTAGTGCCCGCATGAGCTCCACATCTCGTGGCACTCGTCTGTAATACCGGAAACCCCCGAGCCCGGCTAGCTCTAAATGTCGCCAATCTGCATCAATCACATCAGGGAGAATCGTCTCCAATAACTCAGGAATGGCATCCCTCATATGTAGAGCCCTCTCGTGCCTGCATCCACGACATCAAAAGCATAATTAGTCTCTTATTTCCCCAAATCCGAACATACGAAACAAAATTCTATCATCATAGAAGTTATTTATCCAATCGACGTCGATTTAACATAATCGGCGTCGATCTATGTGAGTCGACACCGATTATATCAATCGACGCCGCTCAGGCTACAATCGACGCCGATTCTACCAATCGGCGCCGACTGCCTGTCCGGACATAAACCGGACCCCAGCCTCCCAAAAACAAAAAAAAAATCCAATGAAAACAAAAATTCAAGTACAATGGGTTCAAGAATGACCACTTACCCCTGGTCGTGTCCTCCTGCGCTTCTGATCGCTCCCAGAGGCTTCCATGGCGCTCAAAATCAGATTCTGACTCTCTCTGAATCAATCGTCACGTTGAAAATAAATCGTTTACATTTTCCTGTTCGCATATTTATATGTGCCTGGATTGGTCGGCGCCGATTTTTTGGGTCGACGCCGTTTGTTTTAGTCCTCGCCGATTAATTTGGTCGCCACCGATTTTCCATATTTGTTTGCCATAGTGTTGATGCTTGGCTTACTTATCTATCTGATCATTGTTGTGTGCTGAATTTTGCCTTTTGGCACATCTTTTTTATATCACCATCTATTTTGGGTTTGTTCCCTTTGCATGGGACACTCGTACTTTTTGACAACTTAGAGTTAAGCGGGTCTGTAGGCTCTAACGTCGTCTCATGAGGAGACCGTCTAGTTTGTCCTACCAATGTGAATTCCTTAGGTTGCTACCTTTTTATGCGTCATCAATGATCAGATCTACTCCAGACATCCGACTGGGGCATCCTGTATTTTTCATCTACCTTTTTCAAACTTGGGATCATTTTTTCTATCACCCATCTCATCCCTAGTTTGAGGGGGATCACATCATCACACATTCTTCCCTTCTTCCATCCCTTTGTTTTTGTCTTATAACCTTGCTTATCGCAAGTTACTTGACAAAAAGGGGCAAAATGTAGACACTTAAAATTAGTTACTCAATTTAGTGTCCCTCTCATCCATTTACTTGCTTGGGTAACCTGGGGCACGTTTACGTCACCAACTATCCCCTTGGGATATTATCCAATTTGTGATTTAATCACTTACTCTAAATTTAATTCACCCCATCATATCTTACCCATGAGTGATTAAATATTAAATATTTAATTACGCTTCTTCCCATGCATCTTAATCACTTATCTACCCCAAATTTATTCTATCTATGTATCACATCTATTTTTCCTCTTCCCTAAGCGGGATATTTCCCATATTCAGGGTAAGTCTTATCTTTCTTGAAATCGCTCATTTTGGCCATCTCGGGAGTCTATTCCGCGATCGGCGCTGACCCATATGGTCGGCGCCAATTTTCTAGGAGCGGTGCCGATTATAAAAGCAAGTCCAGAACTCAGTTCTAAGGACCGAAGAGAGAGCGAAAAAGTGAACAGATGAAAAAAGGAAGCACTTATGCATGAACAGAGAGTGAGAGAGACACAGGTTGTAAGAAAGAGAGATCTTTTAGCATCCAGGGTGTCAAGTAAGGGCAGATCCTGTCTGAATCAATCCCTGAGAGGAGCACCGTTACTCTGCCCACATCACGTCAACATCGCACACAACCATCTATCATCTGGTGACTCTGTTCCAGTATCTCGCCAACTTCGGCACATCCAGCAGACCACATTCACCTTCTAATTCCCGAATCTTATCGCACAGTCCCTGATTGATCGATCTGCCTTTAGTCGACGCCGATCTCACCCAGTCGACGCCGATTCGTCTCAATCGACGCCGACCACATCATTCGACGCCAATTCTACCCAGTCGACGCCGATTTCCCTGCAGACAGGTAAAAGGACACAAGTAACACAAATCCCGCATTATTTCATAGTTCCCTATTTTCTGTACTTTCTGTCTGCTGTTTAGATTCTGTCTTATTACTGCAATCAGAAAATCCAGATTTTTACTTACATCTTTTATCATGTATGCTTCTTTTCTTAATTGAAAACGTGGACTAACATCCGCCGAGGAAGCTTATCGCTTCCCGGACCCGCTTCTCGGGCAGTCCACCTAAATATCTCTTAACGCCGTCTTTTTCTGTCAAGCATCGGTGTCTTGCAGGTTACTCGGATCTATTGTGCAAATTGCTCGTGTGCGCCCGTCTTATCTACATCGGCTTCCTCATTCGTCTACATCTTCGGATCTTATCCATCAGGTATCGATTTTATTCGAGTTTTTTAGGGTTTTTGTGTTTAGTTTGGTGCATTAACTTGGACAGGTAACAAGCGCGAAATCCTTGATCTACATATTTTATAAAATGAGTTGAGGCAATTCCATCTAGAAAGGCAACACACCAAGTGGTAATGGATTTCTTGCTGAATCATATCATATGTAGATTTGGGGTTCTAGTTAAGATTGTGTCTGATAATGCTATGTGTTTTAGAGCCAAGCCTTTGATGGCAATGTGTAATGAATATGGGATAAGTCTGGCCTATTCTTCAAACTAAAACCCACAAGGGAATGGGAAAGCTGAATCAAGTAAAAAAAACTTGCTCAAAATCATTAGAAGAACCTTGGAAATCAACAAGAAGAAGTGGGGAGAATGGTTGAAATTTGCAGTTTGGGCTGATAGGATAACTCCAAAAAGAGCAACTGGTAAAATCCCATTTGAACTAGTGTATGGAACTCAAGCTTTGCTGCCATTACACCTGCAATTATCCACTTTTTAGTTTTCCCAGTAGTTGGAGGATTAAGAACATGGCCCATATGAATCACTAATCAATCAGATCATTGAGTTGGATGAAGAAAGGAGAGCTTCTCATCAAAGGCATGTCAGGTTTAGGGAGAAATTGAAGAAGTTGTTTGATAAGAAGGTCACCCCTTGGGCTTTCAGTGTTGGAGATCTGGTTTTGCTGTGGGATAGTAGGCATGAAGACAAGGGCAAGCATGGAAAATTTGATGCTCTATGGATGGGCCCTTATGCCATTGATATCAGGATTAGAGAAAATACATTTTTTCTCAAGGATTTGGATGGGGATTTGCTGGAGCTGCCTGTTAATGGCAGACATTTAAAACACTTTTTGGATTAAATACCCAAAGGAGATATGCACAAGTTGTACATTTTGTATAGCCCTTATTGTTGTTTTGTCTTTTCCTTGTTCTTGTTGTTGTTGGCTCGTGGTTTTCCCTTTTGTCCTTGGAAACCATTTTTGGTGTGGTTTTCTCGGTCTATTTTTGGTGAAAGATCTAGTTTTTGGGCTGCTATGAATGTTTTGACTCCTTACCCAATGGATTTTTGGCACTTGGTCTACGTTGTAATCTTGTGGCACTCGCTGGGAGTGTCCATCCCCAAGCAAGAGCCAATGTTAGTGCAATTTATGGGTTTGCACACTTTAATCTATTTCTCCATATTCCATTTTTACTCCAAAACGTCCTTGTGGCTCGAGTTGAAGATCTGTAACTCGTTTTATCCAGTTGAATGTTTTCAAACTACCCTCAATGTTGTTATTCTGCCCTTTTTTGAAACAAAATCTAAGTCCCCCCCATTTGTTCCCTGATTTATTCATTTTCACGGGCTGTACCATTTTCTCCTTTGCCAAATCGTGAAAGAGCTCAAAATTGATCAAATCGTGAATTTGTGCAAGTGTTTCCCTAATCCCAAGGTCACAAATGATGTCAAGAGATGATGCAGTTGGTTTACAATGAAGAATTCTACCTTCCCTGTCAAAAAATTTGGTCTCTAGGGCATTCCCTGAATTTTTCACGTTTTTGACGTGCTCTCGGGCCGTCAAATTTATCATTTTAAACTCTATGCTGACATGGCAAGCTCTCATTGGCCGGGTGCGGTCGGAAAAAATGTTATAACTTGTCAAATTTTCAATTTTTGGCGAAGGGAGAATTTGCTCCGCAGCCCCGCATTTACCTAGTGTGCCTACGTGGCATGATTTGATTGGACAGATGGAGCATCGAGTGGCGGAGGTCACTTAAAAAAATTTTGCCTTCATTTTGCAAATTTCTCAAAATCAATTTTTTGCCTGAAGGCTTGCGCCCAATGGGAGAGTGACACGTGGCACAGGGAGATCAAACAGACAGCGTGGGAGTTGGGGAAAAAAAAAATTTTACTCAAGGATGTCGGAAGAAAATTTTTCCCGCGACCCCACAGTTCCACAGGGATGTGCTTACATGGCTTGATGTGATTGGTCAAGGATTGGCGAGTGGCAGAAGTAACTTAGGAAATTTTTCTTCCATTTTGAAAATTTTTCTCAAAATCACATTTTTGCCCTAAGGCCCACAACGAATGGCATGATGACATGTGTCTAGGAGGGCCAGGTGGATGATCAAGAACTTGAAAAAAAATTGGTGTTTTTTTTGGCTCGGGGTGTCAGGGGAAAAATTTGGCCCGTAAGCCTGCAACCATTGGAAAGGTGACACGTGTCCAGGGAGATCGACCAGAATAGAGGGAACTTAGAAGAATTTGAAAAATTTTGGTTTCAAAATGTAAAAGGAAAAAATTTGAACCATAAGCCCGCAACCATTGGAAAGGTGACACGTGTCTAGGGAGATCAACCGGAATAGAGGGAACTTAGAAGAATTTGAAAATTTTTGGTTTCAAAATGCAAAAGGAAAAAATTTTCCTGGGGGTCTGCTCCTAATATGAAGTGGACACATGTCTAAGGAAGTTAACATGGATGGGAGGAATTTATGAAAAAATTGAAGTCTTTAACTTCAAAATGTTAAAGTTATAATTTGGCCCGAAGACCCGTGCCCAATGGAAGGGCGACATGTGGCACAGGGATGTCAAGAAGGGGAGCAAAGAGTTGAAATTTTTTGAATTTTTGGCTCAAAACCTCAAAGAAAAATTTGGACCCAATGGCCCGCACCAATGAGAATGTGACACGTATGCACAGGGATGAAACAGAGAGGCGGAGGCTTGGAGGAATTTGAAGTTTTTTAAACTTCAAAGGGTAAAAGGAAAAATTTCGGTTCAAGGTCCCACCACTAATTAACAACGGACACATGTCCGAATTTTGATGGAAATTCGAAGCGTGAAGGAAAGATGGAAAATTTTCCAAATTTTAGCGAAAAATCTCAAAGAGAAAAATAAACCCGTGGAAAAATTTGGAGTTTCGGCTCCACATCCAATAGGACAGTGACACGTGGCATTTTTCAAATGTCAAAAGAGAGATGTCGGGCCCGCATGGAGTTTTGATGCTTGCAGAGGAATGAAGGCAAATGTTATGAGTCGACTCCGCCTCCAATGGGAGATCGACACGTGGCAGAGAAGCAACGGGTGTTCAGGCCCGTGGGGAATTTTGAGAAAATTTTCCTTTTTGCGAAAAAGTGGCGAAACACATCAAATCGGCCTACGGTTTTGGTAAAGGCCCACAGGAGGACACGTGGCGCATCCAGGGGCCCGCGGGAAAATTTTTCAAAAATTTTCAAAAATTCAAAAGGGGTTTAAAATGCTTTTTTAGGATTGGGGGCCCACCCCAATCATGTTTGGACACGTGTCCCACCTTGTGTAAAGGCAAAAAGGTAATTTTGGCACTTTTAGAGAGGATTTGGATCTGCCATGTGGAGGGCTGGCATTTAAAGTTGATTTTAATCAACGGCAGTTGTACATTTTCATTTTTTGGGCGCCATTGGAGCTCCAAGAAGTGTGGAATCATCATTTTTGCACCAAAACACATGAAATTTGATATGAATTTGCATCCCTTTAGCCTTCTAAACACAATGGGATCATTTATTTGAGCTAATTTGGTGCCTTGTAGTGTTTTTCGTGAGATATTTTTCTCAGCCCCGTGAAAAACACGTGAAATGTAAAAATGAAAAGTTGCAGAGTTAAAAATGGTAAGGGAAAAAGGTGAAAAATGATTGCAAATGCATGCTGGCATGGTGGAATGCCAAAAACATGACCTTGGGATGGATAAGGATCCAAGTTCATGCAATATTTTAAAATATTTGCGCATCTCTGGCATTTGGCAAGCTATTTCACAGTTTTATATCATTTTCATCAAATGGATAGGGTTTTGTAAAAAATTTGATCCCTTTAGCATATTCTTTGCTTGGGATGCAAGGATGCAAGTTGGCAGAGGGTATATGATGTAGTTTTGGAAACATTTTAGAAGGCTGTTGAGAATTTTGGAGAAAGAGAGAAAAAATTTCACAGGAAAAAACTGGAAGAAGTCCATTTCCTTTTTGAGAAACTTCCTGAGAGCCATTTTGATTCCAGTTTGCATCAAATGTTCATCATGTTGAGTTGGTTTCAGCTGTAAAGCCATCAACAAGATTTGAGATTGTCTAAATAACATTCCCTTGCTGATATATTTTATCAAATTCTTAGATTAACGATTGTGCATACTTATGAAGCAATAGATGCAAGTTTGTGGATGTATCTTCCCCTGTTGTGTTTGTTTGCATTCCTCTTGCCCCTTCAATCTTATTGCATACATATTATGCCTATCTTATATTGTTGCAGGGATTCATTATCATTATGTGTGCATGAAATATTGTTGTGAATGCAGTTGCTAGATTGTGGAGAACTGTTATCAACCCTTCTAGTATGCATTTTGCTCCTACTTTTCACACATTGGAAGACTATTCTCACTCTCCTTTTCTGGTGTATCACCGCTTTAGTATAGGATTTTTTTATGCACTCTCTCTCTCCCTAGTCCCTTGGAAAGTTAGATTAGGATTAGATAGTTTTGTCTACATTAGAATAGATTGTGGCAGGTATTTTAGGAGCAAGAACCAACTTTTCTCTGGAGGTCTATCTCAAGTAGCAAGTCCCACAACTTGGAGATAGTACCCATGTTATCCAATCACATTGAGAGCTCACGCACACACACTTGTGCAAACCATAGGGTGTTGTGATTCGGAGATAAAAGTTATTATCAAAAACCTCCAAATCCATACTAAAATGAAGATCAATAGTATGCATACCCATATGAGCAAGATGTAGATCAATTTGGTCATCCACCGAACTATGGAGTTGTTGAAGAGCAAGGTTGTGCAAATTTTGGAGGCTATCTCACACCTGGTGATGTTGATTTGTAGTTGGATATTCAAAAGATGGAGGAAACTATGGTGAAAACGTTGGCCAAATCTCAACTCAAAGCATTCAGGATTGGCTTTATGGCACCCTATCCATGGGTTGGTCCTGTTAGGATAAAATATCCTAATTAATTATGCATTATATAGTTTATTATTTAATTAATAGCATTAATTAAATAACATTGTTATTTGGTTTTATTAACCATATTATTTGTTTTATTTCCAACATCACGAATGTTGTTATATTGTTTTAACAATATAATTTGTTGGTTGTATTTTTGTGTGCTTCCCAGATGTTTTATGGAAGCTGTTGTAATTCTGGTTGTACCTGTGCAACCTTTTCTTTTGTCTGCACATGATTGTACAATACCTATAAGTATTGCAGTCTTGCTAATGTAAATAGGTTGATTGAGATTAATAAATTTAATTAGGCTTCCGCCCCTATTTCACAATTTACATTTGGTACCAGAGTGAATTGAAGCTCCTGGCAAGGTTGGAGAAAGTTTGCAGAAGAAGGAGAATTCATGGTGAAGAAATCTGCTTCAATGGAGAGCCAGTGTTGCCTCCTGCAGCTTCCTAAACCCTTGCAAACTCACAACCTATTGTGCATTATCCAGGTAAACATAAAGAAAAAAAAATTGCCTTGGTGCCCTCTGCACCAAGCAAATTTGTTTCCTGGAACTTATAAAAAATTTAAAAAAATTATTCCCCATCAGGGGTTTTGTATTTAAAATAGTTTAATTATAGATAAATCATCTATACTATCATATTTGGAGGAGATATTATTGGTTGCACTAGGTCTCTGGTTATTCTTCATCCAAGACCGAGCTGCAGATTGAGCCTGTACTGATCGTATTGGGAATTGATATCTACATTGACCGAATTGTTTACGTGTTTTGCAGAAGGATAGAGCTCATATTGAGTTCCATTGAAGGTCGACATGCACACACCAAGCAAACAAAGAAGGCGGATCAAAGAAAATCAACACTGTGTAAAGAAATATTAAAAAAACATGGGGATCAACACCAAACTACTCCACTCCAACCTGTCATCCTTGCCACGCACCTGCACAAGCAACCAGCGTGAGAATATCAATCGGACTGTGCATGTGGTGAGCAGATTGGTCGTGCCTCCTATGACCTACACATAAGAAAAAAATGTCATGAAAATCTCAAATCTGTGACTTGCACAAGGAAAAACAAAGTGGATCAGTCAAAAACAAAAAAATGGCGGACTATACATGCAAATCGGTGGTTAAATAAATTTAAAAAAACGCAGAGAGAGCAATATAATGGCGTTTCAAAAGTAATATCTCAAATCTGGATCTCTTGGGTGGACATGAATCCCTAAACTTGCCACCACGCAGTCCAAATCAAGCCACGTGGAACTCCAATCCTATCAAGTCATTGTTTTTTAAAAGGTGAGTCAAATTCCATGTTTAATAATTACAATTTGCTTCATTTCCATATCAAGCGCTCATAAGAGCCAAGGTGGTTAGAGTGAAAGCCTTAGAAGTGGGAGGTGCATGGTTCAAATCCCACCCCCAACTTGCTTTTTTTATTTTGGTGGAATTTTTGGCAAAACCGCTAACTTTAGCAGAAATTTTAAATTTAGTTATAACTAACTAAATTTAGCATGGAAATCCCTAATTTAGGGTAAAAACAAAATTCCCCCATTCAGCCTATTTTTTCATTCCAAACATTTTTTGCAAAAGGAGGCCTATCCAAAAATTGCATTTTCAGCTGGTTTTTTGCAATTTTTTGCTTTTTGGGTCATTTTGGGCTCCAAAGGCCACCAGGGCCCACAAAACAAAAAAAAATTCCTGTCAAACAATTTTCCCAGATTTTTGAATGTAATTGCATGCTTCAGCATATTATACTAATTTGCAAGTTTCCATGGTCAACTACAAACTTTGTAACTGCTCAGAAATCGGCAATATCGTAATCAAAACCAGTAAAATTGGTTATGTAACACTCACGAGATCCTAGATCTCATTCGCAGCGTTCGGTATATATGGTGCCTCTAGGAAGCGCTTACGGGTAAATCCGTCACAACTACTACTGCACTTAACACCTAATATAGCTGCAACAACATCGTCTGGGCATAGACCCTTTAAATTGACGGGGAGTAATAAGGTCACAGTGCACACACTATGAGCCATCCCATCCGTCTGTGAACGATTGCACGACATAAATCTGGACTAAGAAATTATCCAAGTATATAGCGAAGTTACATGTGCGTATGAGGATATTTCTTTGAGCCGGTGTCAATAATCGCACAGACCCCATCAGTAATGTCTTGGTACCACGTATTGAATTCTTTTGCGTACGTTAATGCCTCTTTCGCGTACCGCTAGGTATATAGAAAGGGTGAGCTTCTTCCACGTACCATTGGGTATATCAGAAGGGCGTGTATATAGAAAGGTTGGGTATATCATACTGAAGGTATATAGATTGGGAGACCTTATACCTGGAGTGATAAGAGACAAACCCTGTCAGTGATCTCTGCAAAATGGGCACCAATGCCCCCAAATTTTTTCTTCCGGATTCACAACTACTCAGAGGAAACAACTATGCTGCATGGAAGACAAAAATCAAGACACATCTTGAGTTTGAAGAAATTTGGCCTGTTGTGAATGGTACTCTGACCAGATCAACTACTATTACAACACAACAACAGCAGTTTGATAAGCAGATCAGAAGGCCAAACTCGTCATCTTGTTTGGAGTGTCCGATGATGTGCAACCCCACATTCGAGATGCCAAAATAGCCAAAGAAGCGTCAGATAAGTTGAGCATAGTATACAAGGCCAAGAACAAGAATGTTATATTGAATTTGCAGATTTAGTTACACACATTGTAGTTCAAACAGAATGAAAAAATTGAAGCTTTCTTAAGAAGAGTTACAGAATTGAGGGCTTCACTTCTAGCCCTAGGAGAACCGGTCACAGATGATGCTCTCGTTCCCATTGTTATGAGAGCACTCCCCTCTTATTACCACATTTTTGTCACAACACTAAACATGTCAGATACGATAGTTGGTTTTGAAAAACTGGTAAACCTACTACAACAAGAGGAAGCAATGCACAATAAGGATGATGAAGAGGAGCAGGCATTATCTTCACATCAAAAATGGAAAGGAAAAGGTAAAGGAAAACCTAATTCCTATCAAAAATCTCAAAATCAAAATCAGTATCAAGGGGATAGACAACAGAAAAATCAATGTCCAATCTGCAAAAGAGGACATAACCTACAAGATTGTTGGTATAATACCTACAAGAAAGGTTCATCGAGCAACTCTGGACCTCAACAAAAACAATCTTACAAGGGAAATTCTAACTACAATCAAGGGCAGAAAAAGGGGAACTAGAAAAGAAGACCCCACCAGCAAGGTAATATTGTTGAGCAACAAGAATAGTCAGACAATGAAGACTTCTTGTTCACTACTCGATCAAGTGAACCATCCACGTCATCTAGTGATGTCTGGTATGTTGATTCGGGAACCATTCGACACATGACTGGCTAGAGAGACTGGTTTATTTCAATGAGGGACACGCCATCGAAAAATCATGTTTCGTTGGGAGATGATTCCTCATATATAGTTCAAGGGATTGGGAACATTTCTCTTCCCCTTGGTTCACGCAAATGCAGACTATCAAATGTCCTATATGTCCCTGGGTTAACAAAGAATCTACTTTCAGTCAGTCAACTCTTAGATCACAACCTAAAAATTGACTTTGATAGTCAATCCGGCAAGAAAACGTGTTTGATTTGAGATAAATCAAGAGGCTCGAAAATAATTGCAAAAGCCTCCAATGTGGAACGCATGTTCCAACTTGATTTTGTTCACAGAGATGATCAAGCACTTGTGGCTAAGAACTCCACCTCGGCACAATCGTGGCATCGGAGATTTGTTCATGTTAGTTTCAAATATCTCAAAACACTTCGCCAATGTAATATGCTACATGGGCTACCATCTCTTCAGAAGGAGACAGACAAGTGTCCTCACTACCTAGCAGGCAAAAAACACAGAGCTTCGTTCCAGAGGAGTACATTTCAAGCTCATGTTAAACTTGACTAGGTTCATATCGATCGTTGCAGTCCGATGCAGCCAATTCATTCTGGGATCCAGTACTTCATGCTTTGTGTTGACGATTATTCGAGAAAAATGTGGATTTTCTTTCTTCGCAAGAAAAATGGAACGTTTGAAACCTTCAAAAAGTTCAAAGTAACAGTTGAGAAAGAAACTGGTCATCACATCAAAACTCTCCACTCAGATCGAGGGGAGAATTCACCAGTGATGAGTTTAGAGACTACCTACAAACTCATGAGATTCGTCGAAAAATTCCTCCTCCACACACACCGTAGCAAAATGGTGTTGTTGAGAGAAGAAATCGTACTATCATGGAAATGGTGCGATGCATGATCGATGATTCCAGACTTGCAAAGACATTCTGGGCAAAAGCAACAAAGACAGCAATGAATTTGTTGAACAGAGCGCCCACAACTGGTCTTAATGGAATAACACCACAAGAAGCATGGTCAAAACAGAAACCATATAAATGTGAAAGAGCGTGGAGCCTTTTCATTGGTCCATGTGTCACAGAGAATGACAAAGGCAAAGGACAATCTGACATCCAAAGGAATGTGGCAAAGTTTTATTGGCCCATATTTTCATTAAGGCAGCCTGCAAAAGTTGAAGAAGAAAGGATATATGGCAAGGAAAGAAGCAAAACCTGATATTGTGAACCAATGGAAGACTGACACTTGGCAAAAGGCGAAGCAAGTACATGTTGGTAGACGTCAATTCCCGAACCAATTAAAGGGTGCCATGTGTCAAATTTCTATGCCTCTAGGTAGGAAAATCTTCAAATGGCCATATCTTTTGATCCCGAGCTCCAAATCATACAAATCTTATATCATTGGAAAGCTCTTATTGAGACCTTCAATTTGACATCATCAAGATCTGATTTTGGCAGCATTTAGTGGGTCAAAATGGAAAACACGGGTTTTGGAGGAGGAAGAAGATTGTTTTGGCACGCAAGTAATCAAATCAAGTAGTTCAACCATGGGAATTGATGAGCATGGTTTTATTTGCTTCTGCAGGACGAAATAGACTGAATGATGGCTCTATAAGTTGTCCATGTGCTTTCCAAAGGATTTTAATGCAGATTGTTGGTGGTTGAAGTCCAAAAAATTTGTGCCCCTTTCTTTCTTCCTTCTCTTTCATTTGAGCTATATATTGTAAAAAGCTTTCATTTTGAAAGGATGGACATTCAAAAACTGTAATGGGACTCTGTCAAATTTGTTCCAAAGCAGTTGAGAGCCGTCAAACCTTCATTTTGGGCTTGGCAATGTGTTCTCTTGCCTTCCTCTGCAAGTGTAATGGTCTATGCATACTTTTATTGCAATAAAGCTTGTTTTGTGACACATGTTTGTCCTTGCTTGTTTTAGCTGCAACTTTGCCTCTCTTTTAGTTATTGCATTGTGTTGTGCATGTATTTCTCCTTACAAGCTCATTATATTGTGTTTCATGTGAGAACAGATGGTAAATGAAGCTTTAGGTCTATGTCACTTACGTCTGGCCTCTCCCTTCTCCATTTACCTCTCTTTCTCCCTCACTAGAGTGTCTCTCACCCATTTTCTGGTTCTATCACCGCTTTTTAGCTTTCGATTTCCCTTCCATGCATCTTTCTAACCCTCTCTCTCTCTCTCCCTATTCCCTTGGCATGGTTAGTTTAGGATTAGTTAGCTGCATTTTCCTTTCTAGGAGTAGGAATAGTTTAACATTAGATTATGAAGAGGATGTTGGCCTTCTCCGGAGGGTTATATCAAGTTCGCAAGTCCCACAGCTTGAGGGATAACCCCATGTTAGGAAAAAGTAGAGATCTGCATCGCCGAATCTCAGGGTGCTCCTTTTTGTGATAACAATTCTGGCATTCCCGGTGGGACTAGATTAAAGAGCTTTATATCTTCATTTCATCAAGTCTGTTGTGCTCTTGGTGAAATATCATCCTTTGGAGGCATATTCAAGTACAACTTGCAACTCCACTGATCAAACAACCCATTTTCTTTGAATTGCAGACCTTTTTTCCATCCATTTTTAGTCATCTTTCTTTCAACTTCTTTCCACTTTCTTCCATTTCATGAAGTTGTACAATCATGACTTCATTCCCCTCACGGAATTCACACTTACATTCAACAATGTTATTCAGACATACCTCCACACTTGCAACATATATTCTCATGTTACTATCAAACACCTCCAAATCCATACTATAATGAAGATATGCAGTATGCATACCCATATGAGCAAGATGCAGATCAATTTGGTCATCCACCGAACTATGGAGTTGTTGAAGAGTAGGGTTATGCAAATTTTGGAGGCTATCTCACACTTGGTGATGTTGATTTACAGTTGGAGATTCGAAAGATGGAGGCAACTATGGTGCAAACAAGGGCCACAACTCAACTCAAAGCATTCAGGATTGGCTTCATAGCACCCTGTCTTTGGGTTGGTCCCATGCCAATGAACTATAGTCCACAATAGAAGCTTGGTTTCATAGTCAAGATGTTACCTCAACTTCAAAGATGGGTCTCGGAGATAGAGGCTTATCAATCCAACATTGGTCCATCATGTCAATGAGAGATACCTGCATCGCCATCCCACAGCCCTCTCCCCATTCCCAAAACAACACCATCTCATCCCAAGCTTCAATTTCCAAGATTCTCACCTGCTGCCCCTGTTGTGGTTTCTACTTCACCATCTTCCACTCTTCCATCTCATCTCAGTTTTTCTACCATTTTCCCTTTCAAGAAACCATCCCCTCCAAAGAAACAAGATGTTGTGCCTCTCCCACCACCTCAAACATTGCAAAAATCAGTTGAATCCCAACCCACCCCTCCTCTTGCATTCCCAAACCCATTTTGGGAAGAACAAAATCAGAAAATCCATAGAGGAGAGGAGAAGATTGAAGAGCTTAGCGAGGAAGAACTGACAAGAAATTTGAAGGAGTGGGCTACCAAGTTCAATATCAAGAAAATGTCATTAATGACTAAGCCTCCTCAAGAAGTTGTGATTCAAGAGCAAGAGGTGAAGACTGATTTTGCAACAGGAGCAAGCACGAGCAAGAAGAAGATGACCAACAACCTCTTTTCTCCAAATGTAGTGTGCATGTTGGCACCATATTTCCAGAGGTTGTTGATTCATCTCAACTTGTAAATCGGATAGAGAGGAGGAGAAACAATTAGCTCCAAGTCCCATTGAAGAGGAGCACATGGAGGAGGACAAATCAGGTTCAGATGTTTTGGATGACGAAGATATCATTGAGAGCTTCTTGCTTTCTTTCATTGAATCTAATATTGTTGATGAATCTGTCATGGAGGAGGAGGAAGATGATGACAACGACGTGAAGACAAGATCCTTCCAAACAATTGATCTTAGGAAATTTCATGGAGGAAGGGCAATTTCCAAATGGAAGAGAGTTTGAGAATGTTGTTTGAGAACAAGAGGTGACAATGAAAAGCATTCCAAATCAGTCATTAAGCAAACATCACCTGTCTTCAGTTAAGCAGAAAAAGTCTGCAAGATCAACTTCACATTCATGGGAATTGAGTTTCAAAGGAATGGGATTCTTGAGTAAATCATTCAAGGAGTCAAAAAAATCCCAATGGGAAATATCCAAAGGATCATACCTTGCCCAATCGAAGATATTTGGCTTCTTTGGAGCCAAAATCAAAGTTGCAACCAGTCATGCTCACTTCAGAGCATGAGGAAGGGCTACAAAGTACCAAAGGTCAGCTGCAATGCCTCTAAAGTCCAAATAGAGAGCAACTAAAAGAGGTATTTGTCTTGTTTCTAGCTGATACTTTGAAGAAAAGGGTGGAAAACCAGTTTCAATTTAGTTTTTCACTCTTAGTTAAAGCCATGTCCATTGGTAAATTTATTACATGGCCACACTTTGTAAAGAAGGGAAGTAATTTCTCCCTGTCTATTGCAGGCTTTGTTTAGTTTTCTCTTGGTTTTGGTTAGAGTAGGGCAGGGTAGGTTGTTTTCAATAGAAAAAGTGCATTGTGCACACTTTGCATGTTTCCACTTGGGACATGTATGATTTTCATATTTGTATATAGTTTTTGCAATCTTTGTTGTTGTTTGCACTGTCCAATTCAGTTTGGGCAGTCATTCTTAGCCAAATCAGATTTGGGGTAGTTTTAAATGCTAAATTATTCAGCCCCAAAGATCAGTTACAGTCAAGAGCCCGTGGTGCCTCTTCCTTGGTCAAATTCAGTGCTTGGGACAGTGCCAATTGCATGCATTTCATTGCCAAATCAGCATGAGATCCAAAACTCTGCAATGCTTCATTATTTGTCAAGGATTCAGTTCAGTTTTCTTTAAAACTTGGCAAAAAATCAGATTTTGAGACCATTTTAGGTGCTTTTCTTTGTCTTAATAGATCAAATGCAGAGCAAACAGAGTGAAGTCTCGGGCTTTTACAATTTTCCACTCTCATAAAATCAACTTCAGAAAAATCTTATTATGAGATGGTCAATTTTCGCTTCACCTCGAGCTTGAGTAGTTTAATAGAAAAATCAGATAGTTTGGAGGAGTTTCAGAGCTCCACAGATCAAATTCAAGCTTCCAGACCTCTCTAAGTCCATTCGAGCTTCATACGGCCCCAGGGTAAGAAATTTCAATGTTGCAAATCGGTCTTTTTAAGTTTTTGGCTTGACTCCATGCCCAATGGATGCATAAGGCTACTGATCTAATCTAGCAAGTAGATTACCCTGAGAGGTCACCAAACTATGTATCCAAAATTACCCCCCCCCCCCATGGTTATTTTGGCTTTAACAAACTTTAAAAATGGACTTAGCCATTTTTACAAGTATGTGACGGTCAAACGACTGTCAAATTTCACTTCCCAAATACACTGGTCATTGGTATTCAAAAATCCCACGGGAGTGCAGGTTTAAAAACATTGGCAGGGTTGGTTATAAAATATGAATGACGTTCAAATGCTTCATCAAATTCAACATCAAGCATCAGCAGGGTACACATGGCTCTCAAAACTCAGTGACAATCTAGGCCTATGAGATAGCTGGTAGCCAACTAAAAATCCAAAAAGTTTCTAATTCCCCAGGACTTAGAAACTACAATGCGAAGGGCTATCATGGTCTCCAAGTCCCCAGAGTTAATCACAGTTCATATTTCGTCAGGTCCATAAATGTTAGATAGGGTAAAAGGAGATAGCTAACATAATTCAAAGCCACCAGACTTAGAAGTTGCGATGAAACTAGCTATGTGGAACTATTTCATTGGCTCTAATTTTGTAGTTTGACAAATACAAAGGCTCATCCAATTAGAAGTGAACAAAAATAAAGTAGACTAACACATAATACATGTGCAGTTATCTCATTGGATCATGGTTTGATAGATGTCAGGGGATGTTAAATACAAAGGACTAAAAAATACAAAGCTTAGTGGAGCCTTATCATTTCCTTGTACTTCATAATGGTCAGTCAAAAGGGTGTTGAAAGGTAAAATTGATAAGAAGTGTGGTTATTTCTTATTGGTTCATGTTTTTAAGAGCTCAGGAATAGTCTGTCAGTGAAAAGAAGTGTGGAGACCCCTCATTGGTCCATGTGTCATAAGATTTGACAATGATAAAGAAATGTGGATCCTTCTCAGTGGCTCACATTTTAAAAGGGGAGAAAAATAATAAAGGAAAACCTGTTACTATGAAGAAACATGGTAGGGCCTTATTGGCCTATTTTTTCATAAAGATAGACCCACTCGTTTAAAGGTAAAAGAACAAGGAAAGATGGCAAGACAGGGAAGTAAAATCCTGAAATTGAGAAGCTAGTGAGGAGACCTAGACTTGGAAAAAGGAAAATAAATTACACATTGGTAAGAGGCTGACCCGTGAATAAAACTCAAAAGATGTCACGTGTCAAATTGTTATGCCCCCCGATTAGGGTACACTCTTAAAATGGCTATATATTTTGATCCTGAGCTCCAATTTGGAATAACTTTATATCATTGGAAATCTCTCACCGAGCCCTTTAATTTGACATCATCAGAATTTGATTTTGGTGGCATTTAGTGGGTCAAAATGGAAAACACATATTTGAGAGGAAAAAGAATACTGTTTGGGTACGCACATCAATAATCAAATCAGGTAACTAAACCACTAGAATTTATGAGGCATGGCTTCATTTGCTTCTAATAAGATGAAATTAATACTAGTAAAGATGGCCTCATACAGAGTTCCCATGTGCTTTATAAAGTGATTTTACTGCAGATTTTTTGTTATTGAAGACTAGAAAATTCATACCCCTTCTCTTTTCCCTCTTCTCTTTCCTCCTCTCTTCATCGAGCTATATATTATTAAAATATTTCATTTTAAAAGGATGGAAATTCAAAAATAGTAATGGAACTCTCTCAAATTTGTTCTAAAGTAGTTGTGGGCTGTCAAATATCCATTTTTGGGCTTGGCGATGTGTTTTGGTGCCTTCTTTTGTAACTGTAATGGACTGTGCATACCTCTATTGCAATAAAGCTTATTTTGTGACAATATTTTTCTATCCTTGCTCGTTTTAGCTACAACATTTCCTCTCTTTTACTTATTACATTGTGTTGTGCATGTATTTCTCCTTACAAGTCATTATGTTGTGTTTCATGTGATAAAATATGGTAAATGAAGCTTTGGGTCTGTGTCACTTATGTTTGGCCTCTCCCTTCTCCAATTACTTCTCTTTCTCTCTCACTAGAGTCTCTCTCCCCTTTTCTGGTGTTATCACCACCTTTTAGCTTAGGATTTCCCTTTCATGCATCTTTCTAACCCTCTCTCTCCCTCCATGTTCTTTTGACATGGTTAATTTAAGATTAGTTAGCTACATTTTCCTTTCTAGGAGTAGGAATAATTTAGCATTAGATTAGGAAGAGGAAGCCAACATTCTCCAAAGGCTTATCTCAAGTTCGCAAGTCCCACAGCTTGAGGAATAACTCCATGTTAGTAAAAAATAGAGATCTGCATTGCCAAATCTAAATGTGCTACTTTTTTGTGATAACAGGGGCCTTGGTGATGAATCCTTCTAAATGATTAAAAAGTGGCATCTAATATCTCATATACAATCCAAAGTTTTTGAGGAACCATGGATCCCCAGTGAAAATTTGATCCCTCTAATTGAAAGTTCAGCTAAAAGAATCATGTAGTATGAAAGTGAATATCTAGTCAAGGGCAATCTTTCCAATTTTGTGCAATCCATTTTTTTAGTTCCTCCGTAGTCGGCCATGCCCCAATAAATTGCAAATCGGGGAAAACTGTGCTAAATCCCCCCTAGGCCCATAAAAGCCACAATCAAAAATTTCAATAAAAAAGGTCTTCCCTGCTTTATTTTACTATAATCTCACTATTATTTGTTGTTAATTCCCCAACTTTACAAGGATGTCCTTTTGCTCCTAGTTCTTGCCCTTATCAAAGTCATGTCCTTGTTCACCTAAATGGACATTATTCTTCTTTCCTAAAAAAAACAACTCCTTTCAAAAAAACGAGGAATCCTTTCCCAACCTTAATCTTTTTTTTGTCTCCTCTTATCTTCCTCCCCAACCCTAACAGTCTCACAAGGTTGCGAGATTTTTTCTTCGAAATTTTTGCCAACCGTATTGTTGATAAATGCAAGCGTGGTTGTTTGTGCTTTTGCATATGTTTTCTCCGTGTCTTATTTGAATTTATGGTAAACTTTGTTTCTCTGATTTAATCCTTCAATTGCTCCTCTACCCATGCACTTGCTCCTCTAATTGCTCATTTGCTCACTCCTCTAATTGTTTGCTTGCTTGCTCCATCTTCCCCCATTGTTCTCTAATCATTAGATTCATAATATATAGCTCTATTTCAACCAAAGAAAAAGCTTCTATTAATATATTTTCAAAATATTTTGAATTTTAAAAAGAGATGATTTAACTCCATTCAATTAACTCATTGAGTTTCCTTGCTATAGAACATGAAAATGTAAATAGCACTAATTCACTAGTATTTTGTATACATAGACTTTAATTGATATGGAATTATTTTCATGTGTTTCACACAGATTTTTAACAGGGT
Organism: Taxus chinensis; assembly: GCA_019776745.2. NCBI lineage: Eukaryota > Viridiplantae > Streptophyta > Pinopsida > Cupressales > Taxaceae > Taxus > Taxus chinensis. Next base: position 3,295,252 of record CM034152.1, on the reverse strand, counting down.
ACCCACTTTTCTTATAAGAGTAAAATGTGAATGGCACCAATTTATTAACATTTTGCACTTAAAGAGTTTTGAAAATTTGATAACATATTTTAGCATAATTTTCATCAACGTTTTCTAAGTGCTTTTATTTTCGCACAACTGTATTTGACAAAAAATTGAATGCACATTTTGAAGCACTGTATAACCAAAAAAAGTCATTAAAAATAGACGGTGAAGCTTAATTAACATGTTAAACAAAAACCTTAAGGTTTGGATCGTTTCATAATTTTAGTTAAATTGGCATGTGCACATAAAAACTATCCGACTCCCAGTCCAATCCTTGGGATGTCCGAAGTTGGCTTGTTTCATAGAGCAGATAGCAGTACAGTACGAAGATCCCTTCCATAAAAAAAACATCACTATCAGTTTCCCATAAGATTTTACGAAGAAATTTATTTTGGTTAAAGCTGCTCATTAAATTTGTTATTAAAACCAGTGCCTTTCTTGCAAATTCTTAAAGTGTCAGTACCTTTTAACCTCCTTTATGGGCTTTATGTGAAGCTCCTTGAATTTAATTATGTAAAATTTACATACTGTTAGTGTAGATACACAGTCTGCTCGAATTGGATCTGAAGGCACTATACTATTATTTGTGAAACCATTTTTGATTTAAAGAAAAACAACACTTTTACCAGTACAATAGAGCAGTTACTGCCACGATGGTTGGGGTTAAAATCCGATAATCTTGCTCCCTTGAGAATTCAGAGATATAAGATGATCTACGAAGCCCAAAGTTAAACGACAAATATCTTGCTCCTGTGATAATTCAGAGATATAAGGTGATGTATGAAGGAACACTGATTTTAAAAGGGGTATTTTAAAATCTAAAAGGAAAGAAAATGAAACACACACTTCATTATTAAAATAAAACCATAAATAAAAAGCTTTTCTTTTTATTGCTCTTGAATGAATATGATACTCTCTTAAAACCAGAAGACACAATTCTAAACACAAATGTTCCTCAGTGCAGAATGTTTTTCAACTCCAATAAACCATGATAACCAGAAGATCCCTTTGTGTCTAATACAAATGCAGCATCACACCAGATCAAAACATCATTCTACCATCCATATTCAAAAGAGCTTTTAAATAATATCATATATAATTGTGCACAACACACATCAAATAATTCAAATATCTACAAATTACAACCAATATTCTTTCTAAAAACAGTACTCTCCTTTATTCTTAAAAAATATTTTCCACAAAATGTTTATGGATGACGATAAAAAATACCTCCTCCACCTAAACAAGAAAGAAGTTTGTCCAGTCATTGCAAATGATATGATATCTTTTGTTCCAGTGAATTTTGATGGCAATCACGAAGACTCTAATTAGATTAGCATTTTATCAATTTCTTCATGTAAATTATCTGGTCTGAAGTCTGAACTATGCCAATGAGAGAAAAATATCAGAATAACAAAAAAGTCAAAGGAACCTAAACATTTTAAGTCCTATTCAAAAGTAAATTATCAGCTTCCTAATAATAAAAATATCATGTCCATCCCTTTGTGCGAAAGGAGCAGATGAAGGCACATTTTAATCTTAAAATAGACTACTAAATTTAATCAAACATTATCAAACTGACCATTGGCTGTTACAGCGTAACCTTCAAAGACTTGTAAGCAAGTAAATTCTGCAAGTTAATGCGATTGAATTAACTAGAAAATGCTAATAATTAAGAAAATAATGCAAATATTCACAAGCCCGTATCTAAATAATCAATTCCCAGAATATTAAGGAATCTTTAATGCAATCACATAAATTCACGAAGCATTATGGATTTTGCCACTGTAACGTGTCTTTGATTTCCAATGAAGTAAAATGAGAAAAGAAACACCACCAAGATCTACATGGTAGGTAAAATAGAAACAGTATTGGCTATTTATAGTTTTCTCAACAATCCTGGACAAGCAGCCCTAATTGAGAATTTAACAGGCAACTGCATCTCCCACCACAACCTTACTAGTAGAGATATCTTAATTACATCTATCTGAAAAACGCTGAGAGATATCAATTTGAAAGCCTTTATTTTGGATTTTTCACATACCACAATTATTAATAATTCATTAGCTTATTCGCATATTTCCCACTGACTTGTGTCAACTTGTGTCAATCTGGATACACCAATGCATGAGGCTTGAAAAAATATTCCCAGCGAAAAAAAAAGTGCTTCATGTCCAAACTCCTCTGTATAGCCAAGATTTTATAATTTTTGAATTTCAAGTGAATTCTCCAAAAAAAAGGAAAAACTTCTAAGTGACGGTCAAACAGACATCAAATTTAAGGTTAGAATTAAAAGTGAACACACTCACAGACATTACAGCCAAACCCACCCCTCAGCTGCCATTGTAGAATGCCTCTCGGTGTAATAAAGCTCTTACTATATACAAATAAAGTACATAACAATTTTACTATTGATTCAAATTAAGTATGCAATTTGGTGGACAACACAATAACTATGGGACTTAATGTGTTATATAAGTGGGCGTCGAAATTGACAGAAAAAGAATCACAGACCAACACTATTTTATTGCAAACAAGTGTGTATATAAAAAGGCAATCTCTATAGGAGAGGGGTATGTCTCAAACTCTATCTTCTTCACACCATGCTATCTGCTTCATAGCCTTACAATGCAGAAACTAAAAAGTTACTAAAATAGTAAATGATGGGATTCCGAATGGGAACCGAAAGGTCACCCCACATGAACACGACATGTATCCAACTTACAAGTGGAAAAGAACAGACATTAGTGGACAAATAGCTGAATTATGGTGAATGACATTACTATTGTAGAAGTGCGACTTGTCAGGGTCATATCTCCTAGTTTGTTGATCAGAAATTGAAACCACGTAAGCATTGGAAAGCTCATCAAGCGAACTAGTTTAGGTGCAGTACAAACTGCCTTCGGCAGCATATGTAGGGTGCTCAACCAAAGTTTAAGGTCCTAATTGCAAAACACAAAAATGTATCAAAAATCGGCAAAAAATAGATTTTCATTAAAAAACAGAATTATGATCTGAATGCCATCTGGATGCTCTGAATGGCCATTGGGATCAAATGATTTTTTTTGGAGAGGATGAAAGGAATCGTCTTAATTGAAGTCTAGTTTCAATATTTATCAGTAGAATGAAGTAGTCGATAGAAAGAGAAACACTATCTGTTATATAAAGGGCCAATGTTTGTGTCTTTAAGCGAAAATTAGCTTATTCCGCTAATTAATTACACTTTTTTAATTAGAAATCAAGGGCTGAATATACATTTACTTTAAAAAGGATAAAATTACATAAATTAGATACCCATTGTTAACAAAGACATGCTGAGACATGCAGAAAGCTTCAAACATAAGAAACTAGAGGCTTACATATCAGCTAATACATTCCCAGAAGTCAAAGAACTGACTTCTTTCAAACCCTATACCTTCTACTTAACATATAGGTACCAAAATATATACATCGATAAGTTAAACCGCCACTCAGACTACAGCAGAAATTATAACTCTCAACAACGAATTTTTTCATAGTATATTTGCCATCCAAGATGCTAACAACATGAAGTCTAAAGTAAAGACTAATCTTTTGTGCCACTACCTCCATTTAGCAGCCAAAAAAATGTGGTTAACAACCAACAAAAACACCTGCGATTTGAGATATTTTGAGAAGGACTCGGGCAGAAGTTCCATTTCGCTTTGGGTTGAAGCTGTTTCTGAAGATGTTTATTAGTTACAATGCTTATTTGGACAAAACAGGGTAGGGTTGTCAGCTTCCAGAGCAAATAGGTTTTGAAATTTTAGAAGATAACAACTCTAATCAAACTCACTTAAAGAGTGATAGCCACACAAGCAAGAACCAACCATTTCCACTAGAGGAAAAGGCAAAGCTTTACAAGCTGACCACCTAGTTGCCTCTGACAAATTGAAGATGGATGTACCATTAACAAAAGTGCATCCCTGTATCCAATATTGTCAGTAACATAGACATCAACGAGCAAATATCAAGTCAACAGTTCTTAACCGTCACAAAAATGGAACAAAACAATAGAATGTATAGAGATGCAAAATGTATCAAACAATGATCTTAAAAAGATTTGCATAATTGTTTTTAGTCACAAAAACATATAGAAAAGGTATAAAATAGCAGAGCTGCAACTCTGCTTCTGCTAGAAATACTGAGAATCAGAAACCTGAGAACTACAAATACTAGACTAAGCTAAGTCACCCGAATATAGTTGAACTGTTAGTGTTAGCTGCAATTGCATATCACCGGACACTTTACAAAATTCTAGAGAGGCTAGGTTATATCATGCTAAGGCTGTTCAAAATATGACTTACATCCTTTACTGCTAACTCTGGCTGAATGAAATAAACCTGCCACTCTCTTATTTCTCAGTAATCTGTAAAGCCCATTAGCAATATTTATTTAATAGCTTTTGAGATTGACTTGTGATGGATGAAATAAATCTACCATTTTACCATGTACTTATAACCTATACCATTCAAGTGACAGCATGAACCATCAAAGATCTAAAAAGACTATCATCAGGCAAGAAGGTGTACATTCTACGCCAAGTTACATTTCCTGAAGTCTTAATCAATTTGAGGAAAGCTTTAATCCAGTTGGAAATCTAATTAACTTCAACTTAAACAAATATCTGACAATGAGCTTGGAAATTAACATCACAATGACATATTCAGTCTACAGATTGATTAGAGGCTCTGATATGAATTACCTGTAAGAGCTTCCTTATCACATGAATAGAAAACAAATCCGATGTACACGTATGCCCCCAAACTAGTTCTTGTCACTGAACATATATCTTGTCTTTTTAACTCGAGATGTACATGCAATGAAACGTCAAGAATTACACCATTAACAGGAAACAGGATACAGGTTGTATCTTCACAGCAATGTGTTTGACATGCAGCGAGGCCTTTCCTTTATAGTAAATATCTAGATTTCTGCAATGAATTGGTGCAGCATGCTAAACTACAATATATTGAGAAGGATCTATACTCGTACGAGAGCTTATCGAGGCAATCTATAAGTTGGATCCCCCCACAATAAAAATAAATTATTTTCAACTGCGCCATATTCCAACTGCTCCCGACAACTTTTGTGCAGTTTGAACTTGTGTTAGGTCATTATAAATGCTTCAATTTTCTCTATGGAGATAGTGCCAGAAAATATCGGAACCAGTAACATACATGATATAAGTGAATATCTTATGAAATATGCTTGAATAAATTCTTGTCTGCTTATTTATCGATTCAATAATATCAATCAAATTCATCTACAAAATCTGTACAGGTGATGCCAAAAAGACATAAGGTGCACCACTGAAAATGTTAGGGAAAAAAATCTGTCAGAAAGGTCAAGGTTCTACTCATGATTCAGAAGACGAAAATATATCTTTTCCAATTTCAAGGGCCAATCTTCCCCCAGTTGCTGAGGATTTAATTCCATGGCCCTTTTAAAATCAAGTACTGAAACTGACGACCGGTCACAATTCTCTTTCTGAAGAGCATCCTTTGCAATACTTGTACTGTGCATATGTAGAGGATGGCTGGACCTTAAACTGTTTAAAACTTGTGTAGACTGACTAGTAATCTGCCTATAAGGTGCTTGACTTTCACAACCTGAGCTCCCCTTCTTTAAGTCTATCATGGACTTTATAAGTCTCTTCATCAAGGCATCCACGCCGTGATTCAAGGAATTAGCACTTTCCAAACTCACAATTTGCAAGCCCTCAGCTTTGGTTGCCAATTCCATCTTTCTGCAAAGAGTCTCTGTATCTGGCAATTCCTGAGCATCAAGACAATATGCTGAATCATAATTCAACCTAGGATAAGTTGGTCTTCTTGCAAAGGCGACAGTCCAAGGGAAAAATGGAATTCCCAAAGGTGCAGTCAATGGTCTTTCCAACCAAACAGCAAGTTGTTGTTCATTCACATCCACATCTACTACTGCTTCCTCATCTTCAACATCAGCAACCTCATCCTCCAACAATTTCTCTGCTGATGATGCTATGACCTCAAGTTGTTGTCTTTTGACACTAAGGTTGAACTCTTCCTCAGGCAGTTGTCGCTTGCCATTAGGGTTAAACTCTGTTTCAGGCAAATGAGGAGACCAAACTGGGGCTGGACTGAATGGCAATGATCTTGACAAATCAGAGGGCTTCAGATCACCATTCTCCAATGCTTCCTCGTTCCTGGAAACTAATCCTTGGAGATTAGCACCAGAAATATCGGTTCTTGGAGAATTTACAGAAAGACTATACCTCGTTCTTCTATCAGACCGGGTCCTCCTATGCGACCCACCAAAAGCAGCATGACCAGCTCCATTAGAGGAGCACAAAAAAACCCCATTTTCAAGCAATGGAGAAGTTGGTGTGGGTTTTCTCAGCACCCCATTGATAGGGGCATTGGAGGGGGTGTTGTTCAAAAGAGCATTCTTCAGAACAGACTTTATAAGATGATTGTGGAGGCGAATGTTTTCCTTCCCAATTGTCAAACAACAGAGCTCATCAAATTTGATCTTTACAAGTTTACCTTCTATATACTTTGCAAACTGTTCAAAATACTTACTAGTCCTCTCAGGCCCAATTTTCTTCACAAATTGTGCTTTCAACTCAACTAAATTTTCCCGCCTACATTGTTGTTGTTGTGACATTTCAGGCAGTAAATGCCATGTGGGTTCCTCTACTCTGGTTGCTACTGTCCTCATTTTTAACTCAAATTCCCAAATCGGCACTAAGATGGCCAAAACTAGAAATTTTAAAAACACATGACAATGGCAATCTAGAACTTATTCTGTGTATACTAACCCGCAACCCAGATCGACCGATGTGCAAACTAAACTTTAAAAGCAAAACCCAGTTGTTAAACTCTTCTAATATTAGGGCACGGAAAACCCTTCACCCAATTTCGACCCATAACACAGACAGACCAACATTTTGATTTTTCATTCAAATTGAACCAAATACACCCAAACCAAAGCAAGTAATTTATTTTCCGTCTGTTCCAACTGTAAAAGGTAGAAATTCAGATGCTGTGGGAAGTAAAAACTTTTACCAATCTGTCGGTGCTCTGAACGCTTCCTACTCGTGTCGTTTTCTCCTCCGCGTTGGACATGCTCTGTTTAATTTCACCATCATATGTTATCTAATGTCTGAGGGAGTTGCTCTATTTTTATAGTTGAAAACTGAGGTTCTTTCCTATACGAGGTTATTTGATTTATCAGTCAAAGGCGAGGAGGCGCTTCAAACATTAACATTTAGAGAGGGTTCGTGTTAATTGAAATTTAAGAAAGGATTTTGAAGCGTTTCGAAGATGTATGGAAGATATATTAAGAGGGCATAAGAAAAAGACGAGAGGGGGAGTGGGCTTTGCTAGGGTTTCCTTCGTGCACACTTGTCATTTCGAGGTCTTTTTGGGCACTGCAGGATGGTAATTCCGTCGGTTTTTTTAAAGGTTTTTTGCCCTCTTAATGAACACTTCCACCTCAAGCCCGATTGTTGAAACCATGGCTGGAGGTAGTGGAGCTTTAAACAATGGCACCGCCACTAAAATGTCCTTAGAAGTTTGTCCCGAAGGTTTTCCATAAGGTAATGAATCTCCCCCTGATGTTGTTTTGTCTATTCCTAAGTTTAATGTTACATGCCATGGTTAGAACAGTTATGTCTCGTTGGGTATTTTGTAGGTCGCATCCCCTCTGAAAGCATGCTCAAATCTTGGGTAAACACGACATGGGCCACCCATGGCATTCGGCTCGAGAGCGTACAAAATATGACCGAAGGATTTTTCCTTTTTCGCTTTTGTGACATGTCTAATGTCCCAACCATTTTGACTCGTTCAACCACTTGGTATGTTCGCAACTCTTAACTGGTCCTTTCTCCATGGACCAAAGACTTTGTGGTCTCTGATTATGCTACACTTAAAGTGCCAGTTTGGGTGGAATTTCCTGGCCTTCCCCAACCCTACGTTCATTTTCTACATCAAATTGCCTCTTCTATAGGTTGGGTGGTATGTACAGAACCTTAGTGTTTCTACAACGCTCATCCGCAGAAGCGTGTTTGTGTCGAAGTGGATCTCTCCCAAGAATTGAAAGATTTTATTAAGATTCAGATGGGAGACATTCTTTATTCCCAGCATATCTTATATATCAATCTTCCTAACACTTGCTTCTGATGTCAAGCCTCTGATCACAAGATCAAGGACTACCCTCTCTATGTCCCTCACAGTCACCCAACAGCCAAGGTGGCTCCAAAAATGGCTGAACCCCCTCAGGAGGAGGGTTGGCAAACAACTAGCAGCCAGAAAAATAAGAATAAGCCAAAACAATCCAAGGCTTCTGGTTCAAATGCCCCATGTGAGTCAGTTGTTAAGGAACAACCCTGTATCCCATGAATTAAGGAACCAATTGTCAATGCTAACTCGCTAAATCCAATACCTAAATTCTCTAACACGCCTAAGGCGGCCTTGTTTCTCATGGACCAGATAAATCTCGTTCGCAATGTCTCCATTCTCCTGCAGTCATCGCTGCTCTTAACCAATGGTTCACAGGGCCCGAAGTCCTTTTCACCACTCCCGGGATCATAGCCTAGTGCGCAGTGTGGACTATGTTGAGGAGGAGTATAACATTGAATATACCGGGTGAAAAAAAATTGAACAACAAGATTTCCTAAAGCATAACAATGCTCAGTTCATGGAAAACTAGTTTGATGCTTTAGATGGCTTGGATACGTATGGTATAGCCCTTGACCACCATTTTCCATGAATTTCCTATCTTGAAATGTGTGGGGTCTCACAAACTCAAAATTGTAAGTATATTGTTTGTGATGCTCGGCAAAATTTTGCTAGTTGAGATGTGTTATTTTTGTAGGAAATGAAAATTACAGGTTTTCAATTAGAGATGGTTTGTAAATCCATCTAGCTTGAAAGCCTAGCATTCTGTAGTAATCATGAGGGGGTGCATGGGGTTCAATTTCCCTTTTTGCTCCCAAATGGCAGCCCTTTTTGATAGATCTTGGTGTCGACCCCACCAATCATGCCATATGGGTCCTATTTAATATTGATGTCTGACCCTTTGGCCTTATTAATATTTATGCCTCTAATGATGCGGCTGAAAGGGTTGATCTTCGGCGATAGATCGCTGGCACAATTCCTAATGTGTATTAGGTCATAAGTGGTGATTTTAATATGGTTGAGTTGTCTACAAATAAGTGCAGACACTTTCCAATGCGATGGATACCTGGAGAAAGAGACATGTGGGTTTCATGCGCAATAAGTTTGGGTTTTATGACCCTAATGCCTCTCGCACTCCCACTTTTGAAGCGTGGTTCACTTAGTCCAATCTCCAAGGACGATCGGATTGGGTTCTCAAACAGCTCAATAGAGCTATGTCATCAACTCAAGATTTTTTTGAGTTTAACAACATTTATTCCCTACCTGTGGACGACATGTCTAACTTTGTCCTTTCGAACCATTCCCCATTTGATTTCATATCACTTGGCATGATAAGCACCTTTTTTGTCATAAAGGCCAATTTTTTCTCAATACCACCTTGATGGAACTTGGGCCCACTCTCAACCACATCAAGAGGGTGTGGAACATGTCCCCTCGGCCAAATCATAGTCAACACTTTCATCCACCTATGCATGCTAGTTGGACGCAATGGTGGGAGGATGCCATGACTCGGACAACAAGATTTCTCAACATCTATGGCCAGCAGTTGGCTAAAATTTGGCATTGCTCATACACTTATCCTAGCGATGGTGGCGTTGTAGGGCAACGGTTTCCCATGCGAGTTCAAGTCGCTTTGGGATATTGTTGGCCCCAACCTTCATTAGGTTTACCTTGAAGGCTTTCAGAACCATTCGCTGGGAACACGGATCAACAAAGGGAACATCAAATTCCTCCCCAAACCAGGAGATCTCGAGAAAATTACTAGTTGGTGGCCTATTACCTTTCTTAACATCTTATACAAGATAATTGCCAAGGATTTAGCTATCTGGTTATGTCATATCCTTCCCGTTGTCATCTAACTAGAGCAAACTGGTTTCATTCAAGGGTGTTACATCCTTGACAACATCATTCTTGTTTGGTAAGGAATGGAATGGACTCACAAATCCAATCAATCTTCTATGTTCATTAAAATTGACTTTGAGAAATCCTACGATAGAATTGAATGGTCATTTATTCTTGTCATGCTTCAAGCCCTTGGCTTTGGCCCCATCTTCATTCAATCTATGTGCATGCTTTTTGTCAATGTCTCTACCCAGATTACCATTAATGGTCATAATTTTGAACCTTTCGGCTTATTCCGCTCTATTCATCAAGGTTGCCCATTAACACCTACACTTTATGTGCTAGCTGCCGAAGGTTTTAGGTATCTTCTGGCCCAAGCCAAATCTCAAAGGCTTATCAGGGGGATTATGTTGCCTTTTACGAACAATACTCAATTTCTCAATGACCACTTCACAAATGATTATTTCCTTACTCTCATTGAGGAAGATACCAATGTCTACAATGCCATGCATTGTTTGGATATCTTTTGTTTAGCTTTTGTTTCTTCCATTCAATGGTGAAAAACACAGTGTTACAAGAAATCTTTCCTCCTTGCGTTTGTTTAGCTTACTTCATTTGATTGGAAAATGCTTCGTTGTGGTGAGATGTTTGAATTCCTTGGTATTCCCTTTTACCTTTCAGGCGTCATCGGCAGAACTGTGGCATTATATGGTTCAACAGGTGACTAAAAAATTGGAATACTAGATTACCAGGTTGTTATCGTTGGTGAGGAAATTCCAAATCTGGTCTAAGGTCCTCGAAGCCACCCATGTCTACTACTCCTCATGTTGGGTGCCCTCTAAAGCTTCAATTCATAAATTAGAGAAGCTTCTCAAAGACTTCCTTTGGGCTAATGCCTCTTTTGGAAAAGGTTTTCATAGAGTCGCATGGGAGACCTGCTTCCTTCCCCATGACTTTGGGGGAATGGGTCTCATTGACATACTGTGACAAGGGCAGGCACTCAGTGCGAAATGGATAATTTGATGCATTGAAGGTCAAGAAGCATGGAAAGTGCTTTTGTGCCATGGAATCGAGGAGATATCTTCTTATGTCCACCCCACCTGAAAGGGTTTGGGGATTTCCAATCTTCTCATTGCTCCAGTTTCGATCAAGATTGTTGGCACTTTCATTCTTAAAATTATATGGAAAGCTTGGGAATGAATCAAGTCGTGGATTCTATGAAAAAGTAATGGCTTCTGTAATGGCCTTTCCATCAATCAACAATACTTGTCATGGTCGCTTGTCATTCAAGTCTAGGATTGGTGTCATGCAGAAGTCTCTGGGATTCCTCGCTCAAGATTTTCAAACGTGGAATTTTTACTATTCAAGATTTTTTTTGCAAACACACACAATCCTACGTTCCTTGGAATGAGCTCA